>CM068954.1:79933397-79960830 GCA_035128595.1 Eptatretus atami | reverse complement strand
TAACGCTTGATTTCGCAGATGATGCAGTCGTCTTTGCGAAGACTCGGGATATCCTGGGGGCCCCAGAGGTGCTGAATGAGGAGTCAGAGCTGCTGGGATTATGGGTTTCCTGGGTCAAAACTAAGATCCAGGCTTTCATTGACATCTTGGATGCTGCTATCATGTCTATTCCTGTTTGTGGCGAGGATGTTGAAGTCATGGAGAGATTCACTTACCTTGGCAGTGATATTCATACCTCTGCTGGCTGTGAGCCAGAGGTCAAAGGACATCTGGGTCGGGCCTGGGAAGTCATGGATTCACTGGATCATGGGTGTGGTGCTGTCGGTACCTATGCAGGAGGATGAAAGTCCGAGTCTTCAGGTCCTTGGTACTTCCAGTCTTGCTCTATGGATGTGACTTGGACTCTGACCAGGGATCTGAGACGCACGCACACACACACACACACACACACACACACACACACACACACACACACACACACACACACACACACACACACACACACGCACACACTTATTCGTTTAGATTAACAATGACACTTTTTCCTACAATGCTTCAAGGTCTGAAGCTTTCACAAAGTTACTTTTGGAGCTTCTTATTTTATACCACTTCGCATTTCCTTTAGCATCTTCTTTTCTCAATCGTCTTTCCCTTTTTTTTAACTTTGAAACGTTGTGACTGTTCATCTGATATTTAACTCCTTGTCAGTCTCTCTGCCTTAAAATCTAAATTTGCATTTAATTCCACTTCTTTCTGCTTGTTCTTTATTGTTGCACTGTGAACCTTATCCTATGTTCAATTTATTTATGACGTACTGTATGTATTGTTTCTTTCCATTCATATATATCCTCAATCGCAAAACCCTCAGCAATAAAAGTTCATCTCTTCGATTATTCTTGATACCTGCATGATGATAATAAAGGGAAGGAGAAGGAGATTGTCAAAATCCATTGAAGCAGAGAAAGGGGAATCCTCAGAGGAAAGGAGGTGGAGAGATGAAAGAAATTGGAGGGGCAGAGTGGAAGGGTATAGAAGTCGAGCGACAGACGCATGAAGGGAAAGAAAGACGGACATATTAGGCAGCCTGTGCACATCGTGATGGTTCCAAAGGTTCGGGTACCAAGCCTACAAGGCTGGGTAATCAGGGTACAGCCACGGCTGGGTAATCAGGGTACCAAGCCTACAAGGCTGGGTAATCAGGGTACCAAGCCTACAAGGCTGGGTAATCAGGGTACAAAGCCTACAAGGCTGGGTAATCAGGGTACCAAGCCTCAGGCGGGTAATCAGGGTACCAGCCTACAAGGCTGGGTAATCAGGTACGCAAGCCTACAAGGCTGGGTAATCAGGGTACCAAGCCTACAGGCTGGGTAATTAGGGTACCAAGCCTACCAGGCTGGGTATATAGGGTACCAAGCCTACAAGGCTGGGTAATTAGGTACCAAGCCTACAAGGCTGGGTAATTAGGGTACCAAGCCTACAAGGCTGGGTAATTAGGTACCAAGCCTACAAGGCTGGGTAATTAGGTACCAAGCCTACAAGGCTGGGTAATTAGGGTACCAAGCCTACAAGGCTGGGTAATAGGGTACCAAGCCTACAAGGCTGGTAATTAGGGTACAAGCCTACAAGGCTGGGTAATTAGGGTACCAAGCCTACAAGGCTGGGTAATAGGGTACCAACCTACAAGGCTGAGAAATCAGGGTACCAGCCTACAAGGCTGGGTAATTAGGGTACCAAGCCTACAAGGCTGGGTAATTAGGGTACCAGCGTACAAGGCTGGGTAATTAGGGTACCAAGCTACAAGGCTGGGTAATTAGGGTACCAAGCCTACAAGGCTGGGTAACCTATTGTTCTTCTTCTGTTTATTTTTAGATCCTCGTGGAGGATCTCTAAGTCTTACTCACGTTGTTGTTCTTCATCTTCTTCTTGTGGACTTTTTTGTTTCACAGCCTACAGTTTCATCAAATCGACTCCTGAAACTTGGCGTATATAGGTAAAATACCCTGCGCAGACAGTAACCATCTCCGATTTTGAAAATTCCTCCTAGAAAAAAAGTTATGACGTCAAAATATCTCCGCTAATGGAAATCGCCTAAAAATTATCTCCGAAACTAGAGCTTTTTGAATTCTGTTTGCGGGATTGAACAGGGCATTAGCAGAGATGAATTACCGCACATATCATACATCACTATGACGTCATATCAATTTTAATGACGTCATTCCTATTTTTTGACATTTTTTGTTTCACAACCCAGAGTTTTCATCGGATCTTCGTGAAACTTGCCATGTACATGCAGAAAGCCCACGCGCAGGCAGTAACCCATTTGTGGCGAGGATGTTGAAGTCATGGAGAGATTCACTTACCTTGGCAGTGATATTCATACCTCTGCTGGCTGTGAGCCAGAGGTCAAAGGACATCTGGGTCGGGCCTGGGAAGTCATGGATTCACTGGATCATGGGGTGTGGTGCTGTCGTACCTATGCAGGAGGATGAAAGTCCGAGTCTTCAGGTCCTTGGTACTTCCAGTCTGCTCTATGGATGTGACTTGGACTCTGACCAGGGATCTGAGACGCACGCACACACACACACACACACACACACACACACACACACAACACACAAACCACACACACACACACACACCACACAACACACAACAACACACGCACACACTTATTCGTTTAGATTAACAATGACACTTTTTCCTACAATGCTTCAAGGTCTGAAGCTTTCACAAAGTTACTTTTGGAGCTTCTTATTTTTATACCACTTCGCATTTCCTTTAGCATCTTCTTTTCTCAATCGTCTTTCCCTTTTTTTTAACTTTGAAACGTTGTGACTGTTCATCTGATATTTTACTCCTTGTCAGTCTCTCTGCCTTAAAATCTAAATTTGCATTTAATTCCACTTCTTTCTGCTTGTTCTTTATTGTTGCACTGTGAACCTTATCCTATGTTCAATTTATTTATGACGTACTGTATGTATTGTTTCTTTCCATTCATATATATCCTCAATCGCAAAACCCTCAGCAAATAAAGTTCATCTCTTCGATTATTCTTGATACCTGCATGATGATAATAAAGGGAAGGGAGAAGGAGATTGTCAAAATCCATTGAAGCAGAGAAAGGGGGAATCCTCAGAGGAAAGGAGGTGGAGAGATGAAAGAAATTGGAGGGGGCAGAGTGGAAGGGTATAGAAGTCGAGCGAACGACGCATGAAGGGAAAGAAAGACGGACATATTAGGCAGCTGTGCACATCGTGATGGTTCCAAAGGTTCGGGTACCAAGCCTACAAGGCTGGGTAATCAGGGTACCAAGCCTACAAGGCTGGGTAATCAGGGGTACCAAGCCTACAAGGCTGGGTAATCAGGGTACCAAGCCTACAAGGCTGGGTAATCAGGCGGGTACCAAGCCTACAAGGCTGGGTAATCAGGGTACCAAGCCTACAAGGCTGGGTAATCAGGGTACCAAGCCTACAAGCTGGGTAATCAGGGTACCAAGCCTACAAGGCTGGGTAATAGGGTACCAAGCCTACCAGGCTGGGTAATTAGGTACCAAGCCTACAAGGCTGGGTAATTAGGTACCAAGCCTACAAGGCTGGGTAATTAGGGTACCAAGCCTACAAGCTGGGTAATTAGGGACCAAGCCTACAAGGCTGGGTAATTAGGTACCAAGCCTACAAGGCTGTAATTAGGGTACCAAGCCTACAAGGCTGGGTAATTAGGGTACCAAGCCTACAAGGCTGGGTAAATAGGGTACCAAGCCTACAAGGCTGGGTAATTAGGGTACCAAGCCTACAAGGCTGGGTAATCAGGGTACCAACCTACAAGGCTGAGAAATAGGGTACCAAGCCTACAAGGCTGAGGTATTAGGGTACCAAGCCTACAAGGCTGGGTAATTAGGGTACCAAGCCTACAAGGCTGGGTAATTAGGGTACCAAGCCTACAAGGCTGGGTAATTAGGGTACCAAGCCTACAAGGCTGGGTAACAACTATTGTTCTTCTTCTGTTTATTTTTAGATCCTCGTGGAGGATCTCTAAGTCTTACTCACGTTGTTGTTCTTCATCTTCTTCTTGTGGACTTTTTTGTTTCACAGCCTACAGTTTTCATCGAAACTTCCTGAAACTTGGCGTATATAGGTAAAATACCCTGCGCAGACAGTAACCATCTCCGATTTTGAAAATTCCTCCTAGAAAAAAAGTTATGACGTCAAAATATCTCCGCTAATGGAAATCGCCTAAAAATTATCTCCGAAACTAGGAAAGCTTTTTGAATTCTGTTTGCGGGAATTGAACAGGGCATTAGCAGAGATGAATTACCGCACATATCATACATCACTATGACGTCATATCAATTTTAATGACGTCATTCCTATTTTTTGACATTTTTTGTTTCACAACCCAGAGTTTTCATCGGATCTTCGTGAAACTTGCCATGTATACATGCAGAAAGCCCACGCGCAGGCAGTAACCATCTCCGATTTTGGAAATTCTTCCTAGAAAAAAAGTTGACGTCATAATATCGCCGCTAATGGAAATCGCCTATACCATTATCTCCGAAACTAGGCAAGCTGTTTGAATTTTGTTTGCGGGAATCAAGCCGGGCATTAGACAGATAATTTCTTCAAACAGATAATATGTATCTAATTATAATTTATCGCAAACCTGATACATCACAATGACGTCATATTCGTTTTTATGACGTCATCATTAAGGACGAGGATCTTAGCTCATTTGAGCTTGTTTTTTCTTATTCCGCCAGCAATTTCGGGGATTTTTTTCGCTTTAAAATTCATTTTCTCGGCAACCGTTAGTCCGATCGACACAAATTTTTCACCGTTGTGTGTATCTTTTCTCGTGGAATATTTAATTGATAATTATGACGTCATGGGTCACGTGGTATGGGCACCATCTTTGAAAAACCGAAAAAAATTGGACCTCTGTGTCTTCGAAACCGCACAATGGAAAAAAATTAAACTTGGCACATGGCAAGAACTCCCCATGGGGAAGAATACGATTTTTCATGTGCATCGGTGAAGTGGTATCCTGGTTTAAATTCGACACGTAGAACGCTGCATCTGAAAAATTTGAAATTTCTTGAGCGTCATCTCTGCAACAACTCATGGAAGAAAAAAAAATGTTATGACATCACAGGTCACGTGATTCGGCAGCCATATTGTTTTGAAATTTGTTTATTTTTTAAATCTTCTCCAGAATGGCTGGACAGATTGAGGCAAAACTTTACACACACATGTTCCTCAAGATGTGCTTGTACAAATTTGTTAATTTCTAATTGATAGGTCGCATGGTTTGGTAGCCATGTTGAATTTACCCTAAAACCCGTAAAAATCTTCTTCTCCAGAATGGCTGGTCAGATCAAGGGGAAACTTCACAAACATATTCTCCAAGAAGAAGGGATATAAGTTTGTTAATTTCTAATTGCTAAGTCACATGGTTTGGTAGCCATATTGGATTGAAGAAAAATATTAAATAATGTTGTCTCTGGAACCACTTATCCTATCGAAGCGAAACTTTGCATCTATCATCTGACGCCATTGTTGCATATAGGGTAAAAATTATGACATCACAAGTCACCTGGTTTGGTGGCTTTCTTGGATAGAAGAACGCGCCTTATCCGATTAAAAGTAAACTTAACAAACATGACCCCCTTCCCCATTTGAGGCAGAATATAAGCTTATGATGTCATAGGTTACATGGTTTGTCAGCCATATCGGATTGAAAATTAAAGAGCTAAAATTCTTCTTCTCTGAAACAGCTTAACAGATCAAGGCAAAACTTTACAAGTTTGACCACCTATCCATGATGAACAAAAAGTTCCCCACTCTTTTTGATGTAGCTCACACGGTTTGGCAGCCAAATTGGATTGAGGGAAAATATTAAATGACGTTTACTCTGGAATCGCTAAAACAATCAATGTGAAACTTCAAAATTATGATCTGGCAGACATGGGGAATGGACATTTTAAATTTCAACCCGATCGGCCACATGTTTTGGCAGCCATATTGGATTGAAGCAGAATATTAAATCATGTTTTCTCTGGAACCGCTTCATCAGTCAACGTCAAACTTCACAGTTATGATTTAGTAGATATGGGGAATGTATGTTTTAAATTTCAACCTGATCGGCCGCAAGGTCTGGCAGCCAGAATTATTTAATTATTTGAATCTGAGAACTTTTAGAATTTTTTTTTTGCATAAGGCTCACTTGGCTGCACCTGTATGCATTTGAGGGTACAGGTGTAGCAATTCAATTGATACTGATGATGGCTCCAGGAAAAATGGTCAACTGTGTGCATAATAAATAGATGGAACATGGCCTGTTCCTCGGTCTATAAATTGTGAATTCCGCATCGTAGATAAATGGGTGGGGCCTCGTTAGACTCAGGGGAATCCTGCTTTACCCTCTGCACCCATGGTGTCAACATTTATTACTTTGTGTTCAGGTTATTTAAACACTGATTCAATTGATATCGTCTATGCATTCAGGAAAAAGCAGTAACTACTTTCGTAATAAATAGATTGAATGTGGCATGTTACTCAGTCCATAACTCATCAATCCCGCAAAGTAGAGACGTGTGGGGGGCTTTGTATTACTCGGGGGTGTTCCGGTTTACCTGCGGACTCATGGTGACATTTCCCGCACATTTATTACTTCGTGTTCAGGTAATTTAAACGCCAATTCAATTGACACCGATGATGCCACCAGGAAAAAGGGCCAATTGCATATGTAATAAATATATTGAACACTTCTTGTTACTCAGTCCGTAACTCTTCAATCCCATGTTGTATCAAAGCTGGACGTCTTGGGACGCAGTCATCACTGCCAGCAGTTATAAAGTGGCAGTTCTAGTTATTGTTTTTTGTTTTGAAAACATTTCAGGATAGAGTGTAAATTAAGAAAATGTGTCTCCATCTACAATTTATCCAAAAAACCCAACATCATGAAAAACGGAGGAAAATTATTCAAGTTTTGTTCAAAAGGGTGTTTTTTGTTGAGGTCACAATCCCAAAAAAGTAGGTCAAGGACATGAATAAAATATCAGGTGCACAACTTCAATGCAGGTGCACTATTATGATGCAAGAACATATTGGAAGGCCAAGCGGTCTTTGAGATTCCGCACTGGCAAAATTGAGTGATGACAAAACACGCGTTATTTTTTTCAGACCGCCATTTCACCTTGACCTTAAACTCGCAGGGGTATGATGCAAAGTAAGCATGAATGTGCCTTGGTCTTGGCTATCTTGGGAAGTCAATTTCGTTCTGATCAGCCAAACTTTAGTCGAGTTAAAGTGAAAAATGCTAAAATGCCTATAATTTGATGATGACCTGAAAAATTGTCAAGATCATAAAAATTAATTAAGCCCCGCACACTTTCTGTTCTCATTATTGATATGCAGTTTCATTCTAAAAGTCCCAGCTGACTGAGATATAGCTCGGAATTTGATACAGTTCGAAAATTGAGAGTACAGGAAGAAAAAAAACGTAAATGGTGGTTCAGTCCTCCTAGGGGTCGACTAAAGTTTGGGTAACATTAAGCTTAAATATTGTTTCAATTTTTTTTTAATGTTCTGCAGTGAATTCTGGGACACCCTGTATTTTATATGCATAGATAACAAGGACATTACTCAGCAGGCAAGCCTGGTGAGTTTTGAGGCCCTGTTGTGCCAGTAAATAACACCAGGTGGGTTTACTCAGCATGTCATTCTTCTGAGGTCGGCAAAATGAGTACGAGCTTACTGAAAACAGGGGGAACTGCATCAGACCGCATAGCCACACTCCCAACAATGATGCAACCAGCAGCCACAGGCTGCATGCAAAATGATGACGACTCAGCAGGCAAAAATGCATCGAAACAACAGTAACCAATGTTGAAATAATGGAGGAAAAAAACATTTGGCCTAGTTTTGTATGGAGAGTCCAGCCAGTTGATTGGTTACAAAAATACACCAGCACAAAGATGTATGACTGTGTGCACCCTATGTAACCAGGGAGACAGTAGTTAGTTGTTTTCACATCTGCAAGACATCTGGGAATTTGCATCTAGACAACAGCAGGATGAGTTTATTCCCTGATGATTCAGGTGGAAGTCTGTCCAATGAGAAAAGCAAACCACAGGCAGTTTGGCATCAGCTTGGTGTAAACAAAGTGTTGCAGCAGTGCCTCAAAGTTACACAAAGATGTCCTAAACTTGTTTCAAAATACTTTCCCGGGTCTTCTACGATGGTCTTCAAAACTCTAAACAAACAGAGTTCACAAAACCAGACTCTGTGGTTTCATGGTTGGAGCGCCCACTCTGACTCTCGGAGGTCGACGGTTCAAACTCCTGCCAAGTCCTACCAAAGACTTTTAAAATTGTGCGTGTTGCTTCCTTCCTTGAAGGTCAGCATTTAAAAAAAGATCGTGCATGGACAAACAATCTCAGGTTGGCAATCATAGCGCACGCGTTGATGGGCCTAATGAACTCCTCCTGGTTTTAAGTTCCTCGTGTCTTTAAATAGCTGCACTTATTACATGTATCACAATTACAAGTGCACAATCTCAAACTGAGTTGGAAAATAATGGCCGTTTTGGGATGCACACTGATGAATAACCTGCTCATCATTTAAGGATGCAAGCTGGAAATCTTCAAAATCACAATGTGTAGTAACAAAGAAGACTAAATAAAACGAGATGAAAGAAAACTAAACATTAATTTTCAAGTTTACATGCTCGCCAACAGCCACCGCCCCCCCGCCCCACACACACAAAAAAGCCACAATCTTCTTCCTTCTGAATGTTTGCAAGTTATGCATGAGTAAAATCATCTTCCACTTCACGAAGTATGTATAGTTATAAACATTCATTTCACAACATGGATTAGCAGAAGCATCAAAGGCCATACTCTCCTTTTATTGCCAGAACCTTACAAAGACAGAACTGATCTCCAAGTCTTCTCGGAAAACCAAAATACTTGAGGCAGATGTCATTACCTTGTTATGCACACATCAAAATAAATAAATAAATAAACAAACAAATAAATAACACATCGGTATTTAATTTGATGACTGGTACAAGTTATACTATTATGGTCACAAAATGCATCTTACAAGAGAAGACAACATAAGATGTATTTGCTGGAGAGCTTGCGATTGAAAGCAATATGTTGGCAAGATTTCAAGTTCCTGGTGCTTTAATCCCACAAAAAGGGCATCCTTGACCTCTCTGCTGAAAATAACTTTCCTTTCATCTGCACTGACTGAACCTTCAAAGTGGCTGACGTTAAATTTTTGTTTTTGCAAACAAATATGATGTTAATTAGTTATTGATGTAAAATTCAACCATTAGAGAATAGGAAGGAGTTTTCGTCAACTATGATAATGGATTCCATGACTTTGTAATAATTTGAAGTTACTTTGTAATGATTTGAGGTCAGGTTATGGACCTGTAGGATCTATTCTGTGCTCTTTTGGGATAATGCATGGATGCTGGCTGATTTACAAGTACCATACATGGAAGGTGGCCTATGGCAAATTATAGATTCAACGGAGGAGAAAGAGGATATGCAAGGGATGCAGAGAACATTTTCAAAATGTGGGTGTTGATCCCATCTGTGCACATCAGAGAGTACGAGTCTAGGGATGCTCGAAACCTCCCCCACATTCTCGGGTAAGGAAGGCTATCTCAGAGCAGTCAGGTGAGAACAGGTAAGGTGGAGACAGGGAGTAAAGGGTTGAGTTTGGGAAAATTGGAAGCAAATACAGAGCTGAGACATTTGGCCTTTTCACCTGCACAGTTAGCTCTGGGGCCTTTTAAGGTGAGGGGGTGTTGGAGTGGAAGCATACACCAGAGTCAAATTTAACAGGATGATGCCACCAGGACTTTGAGGAAGGAGACATTTTCGAGGGTTCCGTCTTGAGGTTAGCCAGATGTTGTTTTCTGGGTATCCTGAGTCTCTGTTAAGAAGAGAGAGAGAGAGCGAGAGAGAGAGAGAGGAGAGAGAGAGAGAGAGAGAGAGAGAGAGAGAGAGAGAGAGAGAGAGAGAGAGATTGGGGGTGGGTGGTTATAAATTGGCCCATGTTGAGGTTGGGGGGGGGGAGAGAGACGTATAAATATGGTCGTCATGATTAGTATGGTGCAAGCAGACAAACTAGAGGTAGTTGCGAGGGGGAAATCATAGACAAAGGTGCTCCTGGATGTTGGGAGAGGTGAGAGCAGTACACAGACAGTGAGAAATGGAATTATTAATGTGAACTCCAACTCCACCCCCAAGATTGGAGTCAGACTTGTAGAAGTAGAGACATCGAAGAATCAGGGACAGCTCGAAAATTGGTGAATTTTCTTTTCATCCAGTTCGATTATCTTTCATCTTCATCACATGTCCGGCAGGCACACTAATTCGCCATCCATTAAGGGTTTGATTGATCACTTTGATCGACCTTAGTTTGTGATACACAATGGAGAATTCTGATTGCTCGGATGTCATGTGAAGAATTGGGATCAGTGACTGATTCATTCATGGCAAGAGGTAGTAGACCGATGCATCCCGGGATTGATATTGTTTAGCACAATAATAGTATACTCACCACTGAACTGATTTTTCTCGCTTTAACGTAAATGAGATCTGACTACAAATTTTAACCATCGTGCTAATCTCTTGATTTATATCACTGGTACATCATGGAGCTTGCCATCAATTGGAAAGCCCATCATGTTGAGCAATCCACATTCTTTTGTATTCTTGAGAGAGTTAAAGATTGCACAGCATTTAAAAAGAAAATAACAGTGAGCCTTTCAGTGAGTCATATCTCTTTCATCTCACAAGAAGTAACATGACAACATTGAGAGAGAAAGAGAGAGAAAGAGAGAAAGAAAGAGAGTTTCTATCTGTAGGTTGTCCAGAAATAACTTTGCTCAAATTATAGATTCTCCAGACACAGCAAGGGCCGTCATCTTTATTTAACGAGCGAGCATAAGACAGCATGTCACAGCACGCATGTGCCGCAACAACACGCACACATGCACCCTTGTGCAAACCAGCATCCAAAGCACACATCAATGTGGCATATGCACACACAGCCCAACAGGGAGGGAATGGAATGGGAGGGAGATCGAGAGATGGGACAAATTTAAATTGGTCCACTTGGGGAGTTGGTCTGTTTCCCATATCAGCGGCACACAACTCACATTGTCCAAGGTTCAAATCCTGCATACTACATTGATTTGAGCCTTGCCTCCTCATGTCCTTGCAATTGGTGTAAACATACATTGATGTCTCCTAACGTCCTTGTTCTGCTTGTGAAATATGTGCATGCTTTACCATTAGCCTAGAGAAGGAAAGGAAGGCCTCATCTGCAACAACAAGTTCAGACCCTTTCCCTACTGAAATGAGGTCGAGCCACAATACATGCTCTGGCAATGTTGCAGGAAGTGAAAATACATATTAAAAAGTAAATGCTCATGAAAGAGCATGTATGTGGAATTACAAAGGCAAACTAAAACGTCACTTGGGAGAGCGCATACCTCGCCAGGCTGAACGGTTTACGTTTTGTATCCCACTGATCGGCCGGATCCGCATCCAGACCTGAACCGAAATCGAATCGGATTGGTCTTCTCACCGACCCAACTCATCCACCAAGTTTTGAAATACCATGCTATACAGTATATCATTTTGGCTCAATCTCTCAATGGTGAAGAATCACTTAAAAAAACAAAACTCATATCTGGAATCGGATCTTCACCAAAAGCGAATCAATTCACACCCAACCTGTCCACCAAGTTTTATCCGAATCCGTCCACAACTTTTTGAGATATCCTGCTCACACACAAACAGACAGACAGACAGGGGTGAAAACATAATTTTTTCTACCTTCGGTGGCAGAGGCAACAAACAGAAACAAATGAGCACGAGGACATGTTTTGCCTTCTAATATATCCATGCTACTTTTGGACATCATTACAAGGAAACAACTCGACTTGTAATAAAACATTTTGTTGACACTCATGTGTTTGTTTTTGTTCTGGATTTGAAAACGGTACATTGTGTTAATGTCGAATTTATTTTGCATTTGCACTTCGGCTATTTCCCCTCTTTCTTCATACTGGTCAAGATGCGTATAATTAGCTAGCCTAAAATTGAATATGCATCATAATTTGCAACTGACATCGGTTATAGTACGAGCACTTCCTGGGAGGAATGTTTGACTTGATAGCATTACAATTACAATGTGAGAGAGGGGGAAAGTAGTAGTAGTAGGGATGAACGGAAGCTGGCAAAATTCAGAAGGGATCTGCACTGCACACATACACACAAACACAAACCACACCCTTATTCCAACCTAAATAATTCTCATGTGGTAGTCAGTTGTGGGGAGGTTCTGCTCTCCAGCTGAGGGGCAGGAACAATAGCAGCCTTGTTCTACTTTCTTTGCCTTTAGCCTTTTTCACCAAGGATTCCCTGTCGCCCCTACCTTCCCAGCCTCCCCTCCTCCTCCTCCTCCTTCTCTTCCTTTGCCACTCTGCAACTTTTCTGTTCCCCACACACTCCTTGATCAAAAAGAAGGGGGAGGGGAGATGGGGGAGAGGAATGTGAGCAAATAGATGTGAGCAAAACACAATCAATTTATACTCTGTATTTCAGCTCTCTTCGACATTCCACTTTTGAGAATTCTTCATTCACTTTTTTCAAAGACGTTATTGTGCATCTGGTGAACCCTTTTCATTTGCAGTGAGCACCATACAAAGCCAGCTTTCATTGGATTACCAGGCCACAGGGTCTGTGAGTGGGACGTGGATTTGTGGAATAGAAGATGCAGTGAAAAGTCTTCTTATTTTTTTTTGTAAATCAAGCCAAACATTTTAATACATTGCCTCCATAATACAAGAATGGCTTCTTTTTCTGACCACCAAATCCAAATGGATTATATAGGTGCGATTGTTTGCTTGTCATGAGAAAGACCACAAAAGAACGAAGTTGGTGGGAAAAGTTTGGGGTGAGGGTGAAGGTGATTTTTTTGCATGCACTGTATTTACATCATTAAGTGTTATTATTTGCTGTTGCTTACATTGTCATTGTTTGCCTTTCTGTCTGGCAGGTGTGAAGCCTTTGAAAATTACAGACACGTATCTATTGTGCCCTGCGCCAGTCCTGGCAAACATAACAGAGTAAGGGCTTTAAAATGGCATGTTGGCCACAGATGCATAATTTCCCATTATTTATTTCTGCACACTGGTATGAAATGTTGCTCCTACTTGGAAAGCAAGCAGATGGGTCAGTGTGCAAAGATGTCATGTTCATGTGAAGAAACTCGGTTTAGTGGGCATGATAAAGAACAGACCTGGTAAAGTTATGTCAGTTTTTGCAGTACGTGCACGCGCGCACACGCACGCACACACACACACACACACACACACACACACACACACACACACACACACACACACACACACACACACACACACACACACACACACACACACACACACACACCTTTGATAGTGAACTTGCAACAGGAAATGAATGCATCATGGTGTACAACAGGAAAATATAATTGTGTACACTTTTAAGTCTGTCTTGTTGACAAAGCGTAGCAAACTTTGACTTATCTCGGCTTTTAGGCAGGTTTTACTGCAGGTCAGCATGAATGATGGTCTGACCTTCATCTCCAGCTCTGTCACCATAACAGCAACACACTGCGTGAGTGTCCACTTGTATCTATCTCTGCATTTTCCAACCCTCGAAGTTCCAACTTCAGACCCTCACGTATACGGCACTCTTTTTCCTCCGCGTGCAGCCAACATTTTCACTTTGTGCCAGCATTTGTCCACATTTTCTCTTCTGGTACAGATTTTCCAAATCAAATGAAATGTCACAAAATTGAAGCAGCGTGTTATTCAAATTTCTCTTTGCACTTTCACACAGACTTATGTAATTATTTGACATCTTGGCATTCCACATAAGAGGCCGTCAGCACATGTCAAGTGCAAAAAAAGTGCAAAGTTTGACTCCAATTTTCTTCCCATTCTCCTTTTTTTTCTTCTTTTCTTTTCTTACTGCCTTCCCTCACACTCATACCTATTCTTTCCTCTCTTGTCCTCCCCTTTTATCAATTTTTTTTCCCAATTGAGCCCCATCCCCACTTGTATATACTGCAAGTATTATGCAAACGCCCTTACACGAGTTTCCGAAACGTTTTCAGGTTTTACGTTAACATTCTCTAAGTTATGGAATTTATATCAGAACTCGGCTTAAGTCATATAACTTCAATTTCCCTTTTATTTTTCAGATGGTATGCCATTTTTGCCTGAATTTTTGTATGGAGAGAAAGTTATTAAAATATAACCGATTCTTCTTCTTAAAGGGGAACCCAAACGCAACTTTTTTTATTTTTTTTTTGTGAAAACCATTTAAAATAATTAATTGTAATCTAATTTGAAGTGGAAAAAAATAGAAATGTTTTTGCCAATCACAAAGTGCCAAACTCACTGAACGGTGAATCAAACAACACCTAACCTCAAAAAAGCCCTAAAGTGTCAATTTTCGATTTTAATCAGTGATGTCACACTTGGAACCCATCTTGATCCAAATGGCGGCTTACATAGAGAAACTGTTTATTTCGAGCTCAGATTCCGATATTGATTCTTCCATCATAAGCAATTCTGAAGGTTCTCAGTATTTTGAAATTTGAAAAAACTATTGGAGACAAAAGTGGTGATGGAAACGCTTTCGGGGGAATCATGGAGTCGTATCATTTTGAGCCTTATGCGAGCGAAGGTGGCGACAATGGAGGTGTTGGTGAAGATGAAAGCGTTGGTCGCATGTTCACTACAGATTGGTGGGTTTTGCTTTTTCTGTTCAATTGACGGTTTACAAGGGATTTTGTATTCATTGATAAATCAGTTTTATTGAGACAGCATGGACATGGCACGACACGGACACAGCACAAACACCGCCAACAAAATGGGAGACACATGCTTTGTCCCACCAACACAGGCTGACCAGGTGTCCTGTATGTTATGGGATCGTCCTGTCCCGGATAATTCTCACACTTTCCTGGGATGCCATTTGTGTCTGTGGTTATGCTGTGTCATGTCTCACCGTTGTGTCCATGTCGTGTCCCACTATCGTGTCCATGCCATGTCGATGTCCCACCCCAGTGGAGGGGGGAGTGATTCTCATGCCGTGGTGGTATTGTTTGGGTGGTGGTGAGGTGAGGTGTTTGATTCACCACTCAAATCACCCATGTACATGTGCTGGTAGCTCGGTAGAGATGGTGTTACAGTTTCGAGCGACGGATGTTTCTTTTGCTTAATTGTGGGGAGGGCATCTTCTCTCAATCGCAACATTTAACCACAAGACTTAGCCATCTCTGTTGTTTCATTACAGTTCACTGTAAAATGTTTCGAGTACAAAAGCAAACATTTTGTAGGCCCGATCCACATTCTCATATTTAGGACAAACCTCGTCCAATTTCTGGCAAACTTAGGGTCTTTCAGCCATTGGTGTAGCATGAAACCATCTTGGTTGGTATTACTAAATACCACCAAGGATGCATCGACTCGGCATACTTGTGGAAAATCGAAAATTATTCGCTGTTTGAGTTAAATCGTACCATGACGTAACGTAACTTGTATACAGTACGAATGTGGCGGTCGACTCCCGGGTGTGACGTCGTGGCTAAGCGTGAAGAAAAAGATTTCGACTTTTAAATCACAAAATTACTTACTTTATAAATCGCAAATTGGAAAAAAGACACGTAGTTATCTATTTTGTAGGGTACCAAGGGGATAGATTAGCATCGAGGTGGTCTGAGCGTTTGGGTTCCCCTTTAATGAGAGTCTTAAAGTTGATGACTAAGTGTACTGAATTATTTTAACCTCCTCTGCTAAATCCTTGAATCTTGATATCACTCACTCAGGGATTTATTACTAATCCCAGTTGAACATTAAAGCCTTCTAAGTGTGTTGACACAAATTAATAAACCACCAAAAGTCATGGGAAATAGATGAGACAGCGTCACTCAGTATATTTCTGTTCATTGTTTCTATGTCACTGTCAGGCCGATGGGAAAATCCTGGCCTTGGCACTGCTCATCCTTCTTATTCTCCTTTTGCTCACTTTGCTCTGGTGGTTTTGGCCTCTGTGCTGCACCGTGGTAAGAACCCATGACATCAAACGCACTGCCCTGATGGGCATATGTACCCACAGTACATCCTTTTCTAAAGCTGGCTCCAAAATATCTTACTTGTTGAGACATGTTGTGTGCAATTCATTGTTTTTACAAATAAAATTTCATTTCCTTCTTTATCAGGTTATCAAAGACCGAGAGCAAGAGGAGAATAGCAATGATGTAAGTCTGGCTCGAGGTTGTGCAGGCAGACACAGAGTATGATTAATCTTAGCTTCCACATATTCTCAGGAGTCAAGTTTAATTGTTGTACTTTCTGCAGGAAGATGATGATGGGTTGACAAGGAAAAAATGGCCTACTGTTGATGCCTCATATTATGGAGGCCGGGGCGTTGGAGGAATTAAGAGGATGGAGGTAGGAGCTCTGCACTGCTATGATTACTGTCCAACTTTTGCCAATCCCCCATATCTGAGTAATAGATGTAAATCTTGTGAACAAATAAAACCAACCACCTGATTATGGTTGTGAGTAACTAAATATAAGAAAATAAGGCATGGTCAATATTACGCATGAAAAATGGTGGAATTTTATATCTTCTCTTGTACGACACATTTATCCCACCCCTTATTACTATCGACTGTATTTGCATCATTTTTCCTCCTTTTTACCTCCTCCATCATTGCTTTACATTTCATTCTGTCTCCTACTCCACTCTTTTCTTCTTCTCAACTTTATGTTGCACAATTACCTCCCCTTCCTTGATGCATATGTATCGGAGATTTGGGTTCTGTATTATAAAATGGTCATAGAAAATGAAGTAGTTGCATGTAGCACTCTAAATGATCTTCTCTATAGCTTCCTGATATCTTGTCTGAATCACATCTTATCAACTGGACATCTCACTTGTCAGGAAGTAGTTTGAGCGATGGATGTTTGGATGTGCACCCTATGCAGTGTGAAACCATTAAGTATTGTCGGATACCGCTATTTGTGGACCCCGTGTATTGTGACCTGCTTTGACATTCACAACCCTGTGCTTCGCGTATTCTCGGTTTTTCACAGGTGAAATGTTTTTTTCCAGGAGCCGTGCACATAACACAGTTCTAAAACATATCTTCCACCAGCCATGTGTAGAGCAGCTGTATGTACACAAAAGCATATTTTCCACGAGCCGTGCACATGATCTGCTTCAATCTTCGCAGCCCTGTGCTTCGCATTTGCGCAGTTTTTTGTGGGTGCAAAAAACATCTTCCATGAGCCGTGTGCATAACACAGTTCTAAAACATATCCTCCACCAGCCATGCATAGAGCAGCTGTACATAAGCAAAGGCATATCCTCCACGAGCCGCGCATGGATATCGTCAACAAACCGCGCGCATGACCTGCTTCTACATTCGCGTTCATGGTTTTGCACAAGCACAAAAAACATCTTTTTTTAATTTTTTGTTGTATACATTGTCGAGGCTCGTATGAGAGCTAACACACAATGCATAGCAAGGGGGGCATGAGACAAGAGGGGCAGGAGAGGGAAGGCAAAAAGTGGGGAACAGAGATATTAGGAGATCTTCGGAAGGGAGAGGGATGGGCGGGGAACACGGGTAAACAAGATGGACATTCGGGACTTTCAGGAGGAAAGCAGGGAATTTGAAGAAGGTGGGTTTGGGTGGATTAACGGGGTTAGAAAAGATCGTGGTTTTGGATGGGGACGATAAGAGGTGGTGGTGAACAGCTGTTTTGAAGGCCTGGAGAAAGAATTGGATTGAAGAAAGTGTGGGAGTTATTCCAAAGTGGGAAAAAGAAGAATGAAAGAGTGAAGGTGAGCAGAAATTCTCATTTTGGTAGTTTTACCACAAGCGGGTTTTGGGCGGACCTTGAGCGCCCTGCAGAAATATGGTGGGGACATATCGCAGACAGAGCAGGGGAGGGGGGGGGGGGAGACCGGAGAGGTGATGGAGAAGACAGAAACACTACCGACCTGCCTGTAGTGAGAGAGTGAGAGGCCAAAGACTCAGCCTCATGCGGGAGATACCAATGATCCTAAATGCCTTGGTTTCCACAGCATGAAGCCGAGAAAGGTGAGAGGCAGGAGCACCAGCCAGAGGGAGAGCGGTACTCCATCAGGCTGCGGACGGAAGCTTTGTATGTGGTCAGGAGTTCAGGTTGGCCGAGAAAGGACTTTGCACGATGGAGGATTCCCAGTTGGCGACGAGCTTTGGAGACCAGGTTGGAAATGTGGCTTTCCTAGGAAAGATCATGGCAGATTGTGAGACCCAGAAGTTTGAATGAAAGGACTGCTTCCAGAGGATTGTTGAGAAAGGCGATCGGGGTGGGGGGGAGGGAGTTGTAATGGTCTTTTGGAGAGACAAAGTGAGAGTGTGAGTTTGTCAGGATTGAAAGACAGTTCACGCATTGGACATTTGTGATTTTATCCAGATCTACAGAGAGTGAAGAAGCTGCTGCTTGCCGGTCTGAGGGATGACAGAAGGTGGAGTTATCAGCAAAGAGATAGAGAGGATTTTCCGGAGAGTCGAGAGATCATTTATGCAAACCAGAAAAAGAACAGGGCCTGGAACACTGCTTTGAGGAACTCCAGCCTGGACAGGAAGAGGGGATGAGAGAACTCAATTTATGGCCACACGTTGGCTGCAACAGGAGAAGAAGTCTGCGACCATGAGTGGGAATGGCCTTGAATACCAAAGGAAGAGGTTTGGTGAGCAGCGCAGGGTGCCAGACCGTGTCAAAAGCGTGCAAATGTCTAGGGATATGGCTCTGACTGCATGTCTGGCATTGAGGACCTCAATCCATTATTGGGAGAGCAGAACAGCATATCCAGGTTAGAATGACCTGGTCTGAAACGAAATTGATAATCAGAAATCAAGCCATTGGAGAAGAGGAAGGATTTAATGTCTGAAGCGATGATGGATCCATAACCTCGCTGATGATTGGAGAAGGCCGATTGGTCTGTAGTTGCATGGATCTGTTTTTGCACCTTTTTTGCAGGGTAGTAATGTTTGCTGATTTCCTAGCAGATGGCAGATGACCTTGAGCAAATGAGAGGGAATAGAACAGAGACAGGTGAACAAGAGCAGAGGATCAGGTTTTTAGGAGAGTCATGCGCATAACACAGTTCTAAAACATATCTTCCACCAGCCACGCTACAAGCAAGCTGCGCGGCATGTCTCACCATAAACCGAGCTGCACAGCATGTCCCACAATTCCCACATGACTACTTATGTGCAGTGTGTCCTGGGTCTCAATCATTCTTCTCGTCCCACTGCCTTGACCATTGTTTTGTCTCTCGCTTTGCATATTCCACTCATTAATCAAACATAACTCCCAAGCACAAGACCAGTGCCAGAGATGCATTGACTACCAAGAGGCAGAAGAAAGTGATGAGCCTGAGCGACAGAGTGGTGCCGCTGGACAGGCTGTCGAGAGGACAGAGTATGGCCTCTGTGGGCAGACTGTATGGAGTAAACAACTCCACCATTGCTACATACGGAAGAATGAGAAGGCAATCTGAGAAAGTGTTTCAGTGAGCGATGTACCGAGCACCAAAGTGGTCACCCACTTCCGGGATCTCCACAAAGAAAGGATGGAGAAGACTCTTAGTGTATGGATTGAGGACAATGCACAGAAGAACATGCCTTTCAGTGGACCTCTCATTC
Source organism: Eptatretus atami (assembly GCA_035128595.1). Classification (NCBI taxonomy): domain Eukaryota; kingdom Metazoa; phylum Chordata; class Myxini; order Myxiniformes; family Myxinidae; genus Eptatretus; species Eptatretus atami. The sequence goes on along the minus strand of CM068954.1, from coordinate 79,941,043 downwards.
GCACAAAGGCGATGCATATGTACACACATGTGACTGGCGCGGGTGGCGCTAGCACGAGGTACGAGTGGCCCCAGTCCATTTCAAGTGAGCAGGGAATGGTTTGACTACTTCAAGAAGCGCTACGGTCTCTGCAACATCAAACTGACAGGCGAGTACACCTCCGCAGACCAAGAAGTTGCCAAAACATTCCCTGCTCAACTCACGCAGCTCATCCAGGAGAAGGGGTACCTGCCAGAGCAGGTGTTCAATGGTGATAAGACCGGCTTTTTTGGAAAAATATGCCAACATGAACTTTTATGTCGAAGCATGAGAGGACAGGATTCAATGAAGCCCATAATGCTGTACGGTTCCATGAACCCGCGGGCCCACATGCTTTCAAGGGCAAGAACAAGCACATGTTGCTTGTGTTTTGGAGTGCTAACAGAAATGCATGGGTAACAGCAGCAATTTTCATGGATAGGCTCCATAACCATGTTTCATCCTTCAGGTGTAGAGGTACTTGCAGAAAAAAACCTTACGTTCAAGGTTCTCCTGCTCATCAACAACTCTCCTGCCCTCCCCGGGACCTCAATGTGGTTCACCCAAACGTTGAGGTGATCTTCCTGCCGCCCAACACCACCTCCCTGATCCAGTCACTCGACCAAGGGGTAATCTCGACTTTCAATACCTATTATACCCGCCGCACCTTTCACCGCATTTTGGATGTGATGGACTCGACCCAGAGCTTACCTTCAAGCAGTGTTGGGAAGGAGTTCAACACAGCCCACTGCATCGGTGCAATCAAATAGTCGCAAGACGAGGTGAGGGCCTCCACCATCAACGCCTGCTGGCACAACCTGTGGCGACAGGCAGTGAAGAACTTAAGTGACTTTTCTGACAACACTTTGGAGAGGAATTAAATTGTTGGGTTGGCACAGCAGGTAGGATGGGAAGGCTTTGATGACATGGAGCCTGAGGAGTTGGAGCCTGAAGAGAGGATGATAAGGAGGAGTTGAAAGCAGGCAGTGATGAGTAGGAGGAGGTGTTGTGGTCCAACCACACGGTCAAGTTCCTGGGTGAGATGCTGCAGGACATGCATTCAATTACCACGAGGCTGTCAGATGCCGATCCGGTCATGGAGCATTACCTCAAGTTCACGAGGGGGTTGGATGCTCCCATACAAGGAGCGACATCGAAACCTGCAGCAATCTGTCAAGCAGCTCATGATCACTATTTTTTTCCACCCTGGTCCATCCATCTCAGGAGCATTAGCACCCTCACCTGCCTCTCCTTTGGTGAGCAACTCATCAGGACCCTCACCTGCTTCTGCACCCTCACCAACATTCCGTTTCGTGCATGACTCATCAGCAACCTCAGTGCGTGGTCTTCAGACTCCTCCACAGCTCACTGCATTTTAAATTACAATAATAATAATCACCATCATCATTTGAAAAGTTGTGTGTGTTTGTGCAAATAAAATTTGAAATGGTTACCTGCTGGCTAAAAAAAACAAACTTTTACGGTATGGTTGGTTAGTCACTTTTCATAACCTGAAATCACAATCCTTCAATAACCAGTGGAAACAGTACCCTGTGTTGTCATTTATTTATTTATTTGTAAACATTTTTAAATGAAACTAATCATGTGCATTCGTGGTCGAAAAGATTTTAAACTATTAAAAGTTTCCCAAATGAATCAGGAACTGCTGGGAACCTATTCCCTTTTTACCCATTGAAATAATGTGCAACATTTGCAGTGTCGACATTCACAGTTTTGCCATTCGCGGTATTTTTCATGAATCAGGAACCGCCGGGGAACCTATCCCCCTTTTAACCATTGAAATAATGTGCAACATTTGCAGTGTCGACATTCACAGTTTCGCCATTCGCGGAATTTTTTATGATCAGGAACTGCCGGGGAACCTACCCCTTTTTCCCATTGAGATGATGCGCGACATTTGCGGTGTTGACATTCGCGGTTTCGCCATTCGTGGTATTTTTCATGAATCAGGAACTGCTGGGAACCTATCCCCCTTTTTCCCATTGAAATAATGTGCAACATTTTCAGTGTCGACATTCACAGTTTCGCCATTCGCGGTATTTTTCATGAATCTAGGAATGCTGGGAACCTATCCCCCTTTAACCATTGAAATAATGTGCAACATTTGCAGTGTTGACATTCACAGTTTCGCCATTCGCGGTATTTTTCATGAATCAGGAACTGCTGGGGAACCTATCCCCCTTTTTCCCATTGAAATAATGTGCAACATTTGCAATGTCGACATTCACAGTTTCGCCATTCGTGGTATTTTTCATGAAACAGGAACTGCCGGGGAACCTATCCCCCTTTTTCCCATTGAAATGATGCGCGACATTTGCGGTTTCGCCATTCGTGGTATTTTTCATGAGTCACTAACCGCCGGGAACCTATCCCCCCTTCTTCTATTGAAACACTACCCCAACATTCATGGATTCGGCATTTTTCAGGAACATATACCCAGCGAATAGTGGGGTCCGACAGTATTCTATGTTACTCCACTGTTCCATGAAACACTACTCTCCTCGAACATGTACATGGTTCTATCGGTGTAAATTTACATATTTTCTTTCCGGCTGATACTTTTGCCAGACTGAAAAGTCCGGTGTTTCAAGTTGGTTCTTTAAGACACTCCTGTATAAGCCATATGTTCATCTGATGACGATTTTTGATTTCATCAACTCCCAAGGGAATGCTTAAGGCAAACAAATAGTAAGCTCTATCACAATCCTTGATCTTTGCAAAAAAAAAGTAAAAAAAAGAAGAGATTTTTAATCTCAGGTCTTTATCTTAATCCATATTGATGTCATGAGGGGTTACGAACCTACCAAATAATCTCTCTAGGTACGATGGGGAGACAAAGGATCAACAGAAGAAGGAGCAAAACTTGAGAAGCCTAAAAATGCTGTTGTGCGGATGCCAGAGCAGGAGTACGAGACTCTACGCCCACCTTCTTTTGGCTCACGCTCCTCCTCAACTCCTACACACAAGTGGTACTCACCCATCAAGGTGAGTTAATGCACTCATGCTTGAAACATCACATTCATAATCACAGGAAGCAAAATTCATCCTTTTCAGCTTTGAATGATTATATCGATTTGCCTTGTACTTTAATGGATAAGATTCACACACAATGTAATGCTCATCATACACGAAAGAGACAGATGGGCAAATGAAGGACAATAGTGCCAGGGTGTTTTAGTTCAAGAGGGAATGAAAGAGTTCAAATAGGAATGAATGTTTCTTGGAAAGACAGACATTTGGGCATGCAGTTCCCAGCATGATGGCTTGCACACTCACCATTCTTCTCCAGGGCAAGCTGGATGCCTTATGCATGCTGTTTCGCCGGGGCTATGATCGCGTTTCCTTGATGAGACCCCAGCCAGGAGATCAGGTATGAGAACCAGATGACAAACTTTCAAAGAAGTATGACAATGCTAAGCATTATAACTCTCTAAGCTGCTTTGTTCTTACTTATGTGAGGAACCACAGTATAATTTAGACCCTACCCCCCAAACCCCCTCATTCTCCAACTACCAATAAATCTCCTTTCTTCTTTAGATACTCCTAATAAGTAAACCTCTCTACTTCAATAACTTTATCCTGAAAAAAACATCGATTTTTGAAATGATTAAATTGGGCTTGATTGAACTATTTTTGAATGATTATATAATTTAGTACCACACATTGGAAACACATGTGCAATACTCATAAATCTTTGAACTTATTGGTTATATCAATATGATCCAGGTTTAAGAGTTTTCCTGATGATCCTATATCACACTGAAGCAATGTCATAAATAGAACTTGGATTGTATACGAGGTCTGCCTAAAAAGTAACGGGACTGACTTCACAGAAATTTTATTCCAAAAAAGATATTGAAATCACAGCTTGTCCCCTTCAAAATAGTTTCCCTCCAGTCTCACACACTTGTCCATCCTCTTTGATGCTTCGATGCACCCCCAGAAGGCTTCTTCTGGAATCCTCCGGAGCTCCGTCATCACGGCCCTTTTGATGGCCTCCACATCAGGAAATCGGGTCCCCTTGATCACCCCCTTGAGCTTGGGGAATCGGAAAAAATCACAAGGGGCCAAGTCTGGAGAATACAGGGGTTGCTCCAGAGTTGGCACGTTCCACTCCGCCAGAAACTGTCGGATGCTCAGGGCACTGTGAGCAGGGACGTTGTCATGGTGGAGCATCCAGGCGTTGTTCTCCCACATATCCATCCTCTTGTCCCGGACTGATCTCATGAGGCGCCGGAGGATCTCCTTGTATACGTATTGATTCACTGTTTGACCCTGTGGTAGAAACTCGAAGTGGACGATGCCCTTGATGTCAAAAAACGCGATGAGCATCACCTTGACCTTTGACTTCGACATCCTTGCTTTCTTTGGTCTTGATGATGCCAGACTTTTCCACTGACGACTCTGCCGTGTAGTCTCGGGATCGTATTCGAATATCCACGATTCATCACCAGTAATGACTCTCCCAAGCAGGTCTGGATCGTCCTCGAGGTGCTTGATAATGTCTTGACAGACAGTGACTCTTTGCTGTTTCTGGTCCTCAGACAACAGCTTGGGGACCATCTTTGCGCACACCTTGTGCATTTCGAGATTTTCAGTGATGATGCCCCAGACAGTGTCCTTGTTGATGAAAAGTTCCTCAGCAATCATCCGTACCGTGAGTCGACGATCTGCGCGCAAAATCTGCTTCACACACTCGATGTTGTCCACCGTTCTGCTCGTTGAAGGTCTTCCAGATCGTGGATCGTCTTCAACCTCCTCCCATCCCTCTTTGAACCTCTTGTGCCATTCAAATGCACGTGTACGTGACATCGTTTCTTCCCCGTAGACTTTCTGCAGCATTGTAAAGGATTCGGAAGGTGTTTCGCCAAGCTTGGCAAGAAACTTCAGATTGGCTCTCTGCTCACGACTCAGAGCGCCACGACTCATACTAAACAATGTGTAAAGCACGACCTGTAAAAAATCACACAATGAGTGCAGTCAACCATCACCGATCATACATATTGCTGGAATGTTGTGAAAGACTGTGACGCAAGTTGTGTAAGTCCCGTTACTGTTTCGACGGGCCTCATATATGAAGCACTATTTACATCATCAAAACATGAAGTTTTGTTTTATTTCACAAGAGGCTTGTTCTTAATCCTTTAAATGCTTGGCCTTTGTAGAAGTTTACATTATAGGTTTGAATAATCCATATGATTTAAGTCAGACTTGCGTGCATGCCGTACATGCACGCGCACACATTCACGCACACACAGTTTTGTGTCATGGGTTCATGGATGATAAAATGTAATCAATTGTACAACATCAACCCCCAAATAATCAAACTAACTAAGAAAGCAATGGAGCTTTGGAATACCACTTTGATATCATAACACTCGGAAGGAAAGATCAAAATACCAGGGGTGAAGACACGTCATGGGATCTTCCAGGGAGACAGCCTTTTGGCCATCTTATTTTGCCTGGCCCTGAACCCACTGAGCAACATCATGAGTGAGCAAGGACATGGATACACCCTAATGTCAAATAAGTGAACATACAAAGAGACAAGGAAGGTGACACATCCACTTTACATGGAGGACTTAAAACTCTTTTACATGGCACTAAATGAGGAAAAATTGGCACACCAACTCAAATTCGTGAAACGGTACACTGATGACATTCAAATGGAATTCGGCCTAGATAAGTGTGCTAAGTGCACATTCATACACAAGGCCGACCAACAAAAACGGACAACATAAAAATTGACACAAATAAACAATACATGAGCTATACAACAAAGCATCACACAAATACCACGGGGTAGAAGAGGGCCACCAAATATGCCACAAACAAATGCGCAAAACAATTACCAAAGAATACCTGCATAGAACGAGGCTGATCCTGAAAACATACCTTTCTCCAAGGAACAAAATCAAAGCTGTAAACCAACTCGCAATACTAGTATTCCAGTACAGCTGCAGAATAATAAACTGGCCACAAGCAGAAATCAATAAGCTAGATATCAAAACAAGGAAATTCCTCACCATCCACAAAATGTTCGACACAAATCAATGCATCCCGAGAATGTACCTGCCAAGACTATAAGGAGGTAGTTTGCTGATGGAAGTCAACTAAGTGCACAGGTTGACAACAGTAGGATTGGCTGAGTACGTGAACAGTTCAACACATGAGCAAACACGAAGACAACAAACCAGAGAACACATCCAGCAAAACAATTCAAAAGATTGTGCGAATGAAAGATTTCACACAATAAACCAAAACAGCAATGAATACAGCCCCAATGATTGCAAAAGAGACAAAATGAAAATATAAAACGAAATATCAACAGATATACACTGATAACTGGAAAAACGATAAAAGTGCAAGAAGGTATTAAAAAAAAAGTTTGACAGAGTGTGTATAGACAAAGATGGATCTCTGGAATGGCTAATAAGAGGTCAGCTCAACTGGGATGGAGAACAAATCATAATAAATGCCCAGGACCAAGGACAGTACATCAATGGCTTTAAGAAGATGGCAGGACTGAGTCAATTGGCCGAGTAGGTTCTGCAAGACAGAAACAGAAAGTACGAGCCACCTCCTGTAAAAAACTCTCATGTCAGAGCAGCTGTACACCCAAAAGCACAACAATGTATGTCGAGTAATACACTGGCACATCTGCAAAAGTCTCAATATCTCAGTTCCAGAAAATTCAAGGAAACATGAACGAAAAGCAATCATTGAAAATAAGGATGTAATGCTTACGTATGACCTATTGATCCCATCGAGCGTGAACATAGAAAACAAAGCATTGCGACCAGATATAGTCCTGAAGTTCAAAAAGGAAATAAGGCATTGCTAGTTGAGGGGTCAGTACCCATCTATTTTGGCCTCAACAACAAAGGAATCAAGAAAATGACCAAAAATACCAAGACCTCAAAAATGAAGTGAAAAGATTCTGGAAGCTGAAGAGTGCTAAAATTGTACCAGTGATACTTGGAGCAATGGGAGTGATAAAAAAAGAACCTCACAGAGATCTTAAAAACCATCCCTGGGAATATTACTACAAATGAACTGCAGTTGGAAGTTGTCCGGGGGTCGGTGACGATCTTGAAAAGAGCCCTCGGAACAAAACCTTGAGAAGAAGAAAACTGCACAACTTGGTCGATGAATCATGATCCCTTACTGAAATGGAGATGGATACTTTGAGACCTGGGAGGACTAGGTTTCACCTTCTGAGACCCACATATGGAGATAACAACCAATGACACACACACACACTTTGTGCTGCTTAATGTGGTGTCCGAGGTGCAGACAGATACGAGCCTAGAGTGTAGTTGTAACTCTGCTTTATTGCGTTCCCGGATGTACACCACTCCGAGCCTCTAGTGGGCGCGATAAGATATATGCACCCCTAACCACGTGATTATTATCATAAACACTCCACGCCCCTCAGCACTCTATGCCCATACACCACACTCCTCCCTCCTAAAATTATAATTATAAAATGACAATTATAATTATAAAACGACAAGTATAAACGACAATATGATATTAATCAAAAATCATTGGCACTATGACACAAAAAGCAACAAGCGACAAAATGACACTAATCAAAAATCATT
>CM068954.1:79903436-79933372 GCA_035128595.1 Eptatretus atami | reverse complement strand
TATTGCACTATGACACAAAAAGCAAAGCGACAAAATGACACTAATCAAAAATCATTGGCACTATGACACAAAAAGCAACAAGCGACAAAATGACACTAATCAAAAATCATTGGCACCATGACACAAAAAGCAACTAGTGACAAAATGACACTTAGCAAAAATCATTGGCACTATGACACAAAAAGCAACTAGTGACAAAATGACACTTAGCAACTAGAGGGGGAGCACTCGGGAGAGTGCAAAACCTCCGCCGCCAATACTGTTGGGTCACTCAGTGAACCTTATATCTTATTCATTAAATATGACGTCAACAGTGCTGACAGTTATAGTTCTTTTCTCCAACATTTTTTTTGGGGGGGGGGGGGTTGGAAATCACTTAAAACATGTAGAAATGCAAAAAAAAAAATTTAAAATATTTTTTCAAAATGGCCGCCATAGCGGCCATATTGGATTTTGGACCAAGTCCAAAGTTTAATGGCATGATCCTTGGACCATACCTAACCCCCCACCAAGTTTCGTCAAAATCCGTCAAGGAGTTTTTCCGTAATACTGTTCACAAACAAACAGAAAGGGGTGAAAACAGTAACCTCCATCCATCTTCGAAGATGGCAGAGGTTAAAAATCATTGGCACTATGACACAAAAAGCAACTAGCGACAAAATGACACTAATAAAAATCATTGGACCATGACACAAAAAGCAACTAGTGACAAAATGACACTAATAAAAAATCATTGGCACTATGACACAAAAAGCAACAAGCGACAAAATGACACTAATCAAAAATCATTGGCACCATGACACAAAAAGCAACTAGTGACAAAATGACACTAATCAAAAATCATTGGCACCATGACACAAAAAGCAACTAGTGACAAAATGACACTTAGCAAAAATCATTGACACTATGACACAAAAAGCAACTAGTGACAAAATGACACTTAGCAAAAATCATTGGCACTATGACACAAAAAGCAACAAGCGACAAAATGACACTGATCAAAAATCATTGGCACTATGACACAAAAAGCAACAAGCGACAAAATGACACAAATCAAAATAATTGGCACTATGACACAAAAAGCAACTAGTGACAAAATGACACTTAGCAAAATCATTGGCACTATGACACAAAAAGCAACTGGTGAAAAAGGACACTAATCATCCAAAATCCCCAAGTACCACGCCTCTTGATCCGCCCTGGGTAGACAGCGCCACCAGATGGCCCAGGCTGACACGCCTTCTGGCTCGGTCGAGGTGACACCCAAGACGAACCTCCCTGCACCATCAACGCCCCGGCCGACAAGCTTGCTCGTCTCCCTCGGACAGGACTGAATCAGGTAAACACCCCGAGTCCGCTAGCCCCGTGGGCGCCAGCACGTTCGGCCTTGGTGAGATCAGAGGTGGGGGCTCCATGTCGCTCGGCACGACTGGCCTTGACGACATAACGTCCGGCCCTGGCGAGATCAGAGGCGGAGGTGACGCTGAACAGCGAACCTGCCTTTGTTCACGTGCCGCTTCCACACCTCCCATCATCAATCTGAACCAGGCAATTTGCCGGTTCCATTATATTTGCAGGTTCATCGGTGGCTGAATGTATCACATTTCCACACAGTAACGAAAACACATTAAGCACCGTCGGCACAGATGCAAACTCCCCTTTACGCAAAGCACGTTTCCACATCTCAACAAACGATTCCGCCTGCTCGTTCGTGAGAGGATGACACAACATTTTAACAAACGATTCTGCCTGCTCGTTTGTGGCAGGATGACACAACATTTCAACAAACGATTCTGGTGCATCAGGATGACACAACATTTTAACAAACCGTTTAAGGTGTCGAACACCGTTGCGATGCACAAGATCATCAAACACATCTGCGAGGATCTGCGGATCGTTACCAGAACCCAGCATCTCGGGTATTCCTTTATTATCAGCGATCGTCCGCAGCCCCTCCACAGCAATGCCCACCGATGCACTCTGCAAAACACACGCTCCGGTCACCCAGAGAACGCATCGATCACAATCAAACACATTCCGCTCACGCGCGGCTTATGGCATTCGCCTGCCCAGCGGCACAATGCTTAATCACTCGTTCAATGTCTCTATCCAACCCCGGCCACCACAACAACTTTGTGAACAACCATAGCTCATTGTGGGATGGACGGCTGAAGGCGTAGAGATGAACCCTTCTTGCCTCCTCTTCTGCGTTGCCTCCTCGACCATGCAGACCGCGCTCGAGGCGATCACATGTTGAACGATCGCCTGCACGACACGAGCGCGCGCTGGATCATGAGCCGATTCCACCGTCGAAGGCAGATCGCTCCAATCCCCCGTTGAAATCGCCTGAACGACACGGGGCGACTACTCTGCTCCAATCCCCCGTTGGAATCGCCTGAACGACACGGGCGAGTACTGTATCATGAGCCGATTCCACCGTGACCTGCTTGGCGGTGACTGGCCCACCCTGGACCTGGCTCAGTGCAAACACATCAACCTGCTCAGCTGATTCAGAGAAGCTGGACCCTCCGCACAAGGCAAGCGTGAGGGACCGTCGCAATCGGCATGCTTCCGTGGCCCTCCGCGCAAGGCAACTGTGAGGGACCGTCGCAGTCGGCATGCTCCCCGTTGCTCCGGAACTGTATATCGTAGTTGTAGGAAGCAAGGAACAGACACCAACTCTGCATCCGCGTGGCCCCTGCCACCAGCACCTCACACGCGGCTCCAAGGGAGGCACCCCTCCCTCCTTCCTCAAAAGCTTTGCCTGCACGCCCTCGAGTTGCTCAAGCTCGTTGCAAAAACAAATCTTGATGCTTTTGAAGAATCTCCTCCGACTGAGTCTCTAATCGGCTCGGCACGGGTTGCCCAGATGAAAGGCTGGCGCCGTCCAGTCTAGGCGGATGCGAGTCAGCCCAGGAGCGCCGGCCCCTCCCCTCGCACCACAAACAGCGAGAGCACGGGCTTTGACCTTGGTAGGTCACAGACACGTCTGCCATTCCAACTGTCGTTATCTCTTCGCTGGTGTATGTGTACAGTGTGAGGTTAGACCTGATAAGGTTGAGACTGTCGAGTCCACGAGCGGTCTGCTCACCAATGATCGACACCGCGGCTCCGGTATGAATTTGGAATACAATCGGCATTTTGTTCTCCTCGATTTCCACTGTCATCGGCCTTGGCACCGCAGGACCAATTGCAAACAGGTTCGTCATTGGCTGCAGGTCCGCCCCGGGTCATCGGGGTTACCTCGTGCAGGTTTGCAGATCTTGCTCCGGGTCGTAAAAGCGTACGTCATGTACAAACCCTCGTATAGGTTGCAGGTCTTGCCCCGGGTCGTCGGGGTTGCCTCGCACAGGTTGCAGGTCTTGCCCCGGGTCATCGGGTTTGTCCCACGCTGCGTGGACCTCCGGACCACCTGTGAGGCTCTGGCCAGCAATGGTTCGGACATCTCTCAGCGTCTGTTCGACGGCCGATGTCACTTCGACTGCTGAATTGAACGTAATGTCCTCGTACTCCAGCCGTAGTACCGCCGAAAGCATTCCCGAGTCTTGCACTCCAGAAATAAAACGATCTTTGAGCCTGGCCTGCCGTTCGCTCGACGTGAATTTGCAGGCGACGGCGAGATGTTTCACCCGCGCGGCGAAATTCGCGATGCGCTCCCCGGGCTCCTTGCAGGTGATCGAACTCGTACCGCGCCAGCTGCGATGATTTTCCCGGCGCCATGTGTGCCTGGCAATCCAATTGCTCCGGAAACAACTCAAAGTCATTGCCGAAGAAAACATACTCTCCGCCATGAGCGGTGATTCAATCCCAATCCATCGTCGCCAACTGTGGTGTCCGAGGTGCAGAAGATACGAGCCGAGAGTGTAGTTGTAACTCTGCTTTATTGCATTCCCGGATGTACACCACTCCGAGCCTCTCGTGGGCGTGTAAAGATATATGCACCCCTAACCACGTGACTATTATCATAAACACTCCACGCCCCTCAGCACTCTATGCCCATACACACACTTAAAAGTGGCACTGTACCAGCAGTAAAGCTGTCCTTCTAGGAATGAAAAATTACTGAAAAATGAGTGCAAGAGTGTTGTTCTTAAAATTGAAATATTATTTTCAGCGAAGTTGTGTTCATCATCATTTTTGCCGAATGGATTCCACAATTGACTCACTAATTTAAATACCTGCCAATTCCATTTCATGATTTATAATAAGGTAGATTGTCGACCATCTCACAAGTTTAATCCTGTCCTGGCAAGTTGAATAGTCCTGGCATTTTAATGTAAAGTTCGAGCTATTGATATTACTGTAAACCATTCAGGAATTTAAACCTGTATCCATTTGCTCATGTAACTTTATTGAAAACTAAATTGGCGAAAGTTGACTCGGAGCTTCCAATGACTCAAGATAATGATGCACAAACAAGTGCAAAATTTAACAAAATAAAAAAGAATAGCAAAAATATATTGTGTTCGAATGATGTCATTTCCATTTGAAATCAAATTATATTGTGTTTTAAAGACAATTATCGACCGATGGAAACAAAAAAGGATAGTCACGCAATTCTATGAGATTTGATTTGATGAATGACTCTCAGGTCAATATGAGGATGGTCTGCACGATGAAAACATAACTGCACAAAGAGTTCAACATCCCCTGCCTGAGCTGTACATGGACTAGATCTGGCTGTTTCTTGCTCAACTGGCTTGATTCATATGCTATTGCTTGCATTTCTAGGCCCATGTGCTCTTATTCTCACGTTGAGCTTGTTTAGTCTGGGTTTGAAATCCTGGCAAGGTTTTAAAATGACTAAAAAAACAACTACCTTCGGGTTTCGTTTTGGCTACCCGATGATATCATAGCAGACAGAAGCTGGCCTTGACTGTTTATTAGCTTTCCAAGTTGTAAGCTGGAATTCTTGTTCTCGTTTGCATTCTTCTTCTTTTCTTTCCAACAACTTTTGTCACTTCTGTTTCTGGGAGACAGCTGAATCGATAAACTTGAAATTTCAGAGTATTATTCCAAGTCATCAGCTCTATTGCATATCATTCAATGAACCTGATTGGTTTAGGTTAATGGCCATCTTGGATTTATAATTTTCATAAAATAGGGATTTCAGTTCTTCAGTAATGCTGAACCGATTGATACAAAACTTTGGATACATCATTGATGAACTGGGTCACTTCAAGTTCATGAAGGAGAAGTATTTCTGTAAAATCAAGTGGTCGGCATGGGCAATTTTAAAAATGACCGTTTTTCGACATAATGAAGTTGATGGATTATGATGGAGAAACGGGTATTGTCTAAGTTATAGGCTCCAGCAATTAAGGAATTCTGCAGTTGTGACCATACCCCATGAATCATTACTTTACAATCAAGATGGCACCAACAATAACAAAGAGCTGAATGTCTATTTTTTTACAAGAAAAAGAGTTTTTATAGATTGTAGTTTAGCTGATTTCAAGTGTTAACTTTGGAGATGTCTCATGATTTTCTTTCAACTTGAGGTGTTTCTAGTTGGAAGGTTTTATAGTTGCTTGCACCTTATTATTATTACAGTACTAGCAAGTTGCCCGTGCCCCACAGGATTCTAATTTGGTGGGGATGTATGGGCAAAAATGCAAATGCCGTCTTCTGTCATCGAGCCAGTACACTGGGAGCAACGATTCATCACATTTATTAAAACATCTGATGCAATTTAAATGCTCTAAAGGTGGTGAGATGCTCCATTTGAAACCACTGTTTCAACTATATGTAGTGTTCTGATGCTCGGGTCCGTAATAAGAATTAGTATTGGTGTCAAAGCCAGGGACCAATTGCAAATTATTTTTAGCTTTATTATTATGATGATTATTTTTTTACTAGCATTTATGTGGCATGACACAATAACGCTTTTCTATTGAAGAGCCCGAGATATTTATTCTCCCACAGATTGCTCCTCAGCCAAGAAAACAACACTATGAAATTCTGAATTAATCCAAAGCATTTTTTGATTCTACATTTGATATTATACCAGAACTTAGTTTTCAGTGTCTCAGATATTCTCAGATATGAAATGAATCAAAAAAAGATAAATGCATCCATCAGGTGAATGTTTGAATGAATAATGAATGAATGGTAGCACGATGGAATTTTACAATGGTAAAATAATAAAGTAGGGGAATGTAAGGATGGTAAACCTGAATATTAAATAAAACAAAATAGCTCAATATAAGATGCAATCAATTCGAAAATGAAAAATAAACAACTAACTCAAATTGAAAACGATTAATGCAAGAAACTTTCAAATTGAAGAGAAACACAGCTGACACAGAAGTGGAATACAACTGACTCGAGAAAATGAACAATATGCAGCAATACACATGATTCAATAAAAAAACATATTTAACTAGAAAGAGCAATCAGAGATTTCAGACCCTCACCAGAGCTTGTTTTGTGGTGTCGTTTTGTGTGCTATGTTTTGTGGGGCTTTGTGTACAGGTATGTTACGTAATTAATAAGAACATAATTAGAACTGCCACTTTATAACTGCTGGCAGTGATGACCGGATACCAAGACATCCACTTTGATGGACACCTGACTCTGACCCATCTCGTTTTTCATTATTATTCAATTGAATTCAGAATGGGATTAAAATAAATTCATTTAAAATCAAATGGAAGACAAATAGGTACAGTCCTGTATTGGAGTAATCAGAAGGAACCCGAACAAGCAAAAAGCAAAGATGAAGTCAACAGGATGAAACAGGATAGGATTCACATTTCAGCTGCTGCTCCTCTACCCTGAAATACATTGAGGTGCAGCCAAGTGAGCCTTATTAAAAAAACCCAATAAAATCAAAAAGAACCCAAATCAAAAAAATCAAATATTTCTTGCTGCCAGATCATGTGTCCTATCAAGTTGACATTTAAAACATGTATTCCCATCACTACTAGATCATACTTGTGAAGTTTCATGTCGATTTATTAAGTGGTTCCAGAGAAAACATTATTTAATATTTTTATTCAATCCAATATGACTGCAAAACCATGTGACCTATCAATTATTCCTGAACAAACTTGTACACCCAAAGCTTGTGGAACATTTGTGTGAAGTTTCCCCTCGATCTGTCCAGCCGTTCTGGAGAAGATTAAAAAAAATAGATTTTAGGTTAAATCCAATATCGCTGACAAAGCATGTGATCTCTGACATCATACGTGTGAACCTTTTCTGCCTCATGGATAGGCAGTCAATGTGTAAAGTAAATGTGAAAGTTTTGCCTCGATCTGTTGAGACACTCCAGAGAATAAGTTTATGAAGGTTAAAAAACCAAAAAAACAACAACAATATGGCTGCCAAATCACGTGATCGATGATGTCATAAATTTTCTTCTGTAGACAATTTTATCTCTAGATGACCCTCAAAAATTTTCATACTGATCAGATGTAGCGCTCTACATGTGCAATTATGACGTCATAACAAAGGCACCTATGACGTCATAAAAAAAACAATCACACTTATTCCCCATGAGGAGTACTTACCATTTTCCAAGTTTCAATTTTTTTTATTGATACAGTTTCCAAGATACAGAGGTCCAAATTTTTTCCGTTTTTCCAACATTGCTGCACACCACATGACCTGTGATGTCATAGTTATGATTACAACATTCTACATGAGTAGTTGCACCGTGGTGAAAATTTTCTCAATCCGACAAGCAGTTGTGGAGAAAAACACGAAAGTTTCTGTGCGGACAAAAACAAACAAGCAGACAGAGAGACAAACAAATGGACCCAAAGCAATACCCTCTCATTCGACGAGGGTATTTACCCTTTTGCCACTTGCACTCTGTCAGTACAAACATAACTTGGACATTATTATTATTGTTATTAATTAATTTATTTTGAAAAGCCAGGCCAGTCTTCAAAAACGATTTCAAACTTGGGACATTATCATGTACCAAGTTTGAGTATAAAAAATACCTTTTGATGTACAGTTGATTGAAATGTTAGAAGGACAATGACTGACTTTAGAGAACTTGTTTAATTGCTGTACTTGGTCTTTCTCCACAATTTAATCATTTTGCTGAACAACCCTCCTTTTTATATTCTTCAACTTGTACGTTCGGACACAAATTTACTAAACACTCATTTACTTTGGATTTCCAGTTCGAATGAAGCTGAATTCAGCATATAAAGCATGTGATAATACAGTTATCGTAAATATTAATTATCATTGTGAATGTTATCCTTGAAATTGATCCTCCTAAGATTCCTTTGAATTCTTCCAGGGTCGATGCATCAGCTTTACTCGGGTAAAGAACAACGACAGCCCTTCCTCAAACACACTGCAGACCAATGGGAGTCTAAGAAAGACACCACCTCGCCAACCAGGCACCATGGCTTCACCCACTCCGGTACAACCTGTCCATCCACTGATTGTGAGTTCACCAGTACCTACAACAGTACCACCAAATCCAAAACTGCCTGTGTCGTTGGCACCTGTGATGGCCCCTCCAGCTGCCATTCCGTCTACTCCGATGCGGCCTTTGCCATCATTCGTTCCTGCCTCGCCAACATCAACCATCATTCCACTCACTCCAACAAAACAGCTCCCTTCATTGGTTTCAAAGTCACAGCCACCAAACGTGCCACCCCTTCTGGACCCCCATCATCACGCTTACCTCCTCCAGCTCGCCCTCCCCCAGTACCAAACATGCAGGTTTAATGTTAGGTCTATCCACATCTCCATTTGCTGTTCTTGGGAAGAGGCAGTGAACGTCACAGGTAAATTAGAGGCACAAAATGTGGCTGGAGTCAGCCATAATGTATGCGATGTATCCACAAGCAAATAGTGACATTATAGGAGAGCTTAAACTCTGTGTCTACATTGATGCAATGTTGTCCTGGCCCTTTAAAAATGTCATTGCATAGTTGTTTGTCAGTCATCTTAAGCATATGTTCTGTGTAAGTTCAGTAATTAAGAATTTCAATCTGCAAAACATAAATTTTAATGTTACTGGACAAGGCTAGCCGTTCAACATGTGATAGTTTGATGAGAGATTTGAGTCTCTTGTTTCACCTTTTGCGCACTGCACAATTCATGGAATAATTAGGAAGCGCATACCAACCCATCGGCTTTCTTTAGCATGACTTCAAAGCAGATATGTTGACTTGAAGTTGATGAAAACCCACAATTATTGTACCATTTGAGATATTCCTTTGGGAAAGCACAACACAAGAATGCCTGAATTATCTGGGGTGTTTTTTTTTTGTTTTAACCTTTTCATCAGAGGATGTTTTCAAAAGGGGAATGAAACAGAATATATTTTGATTGTGTTCAATTGATTAGATACTTTTTGTGTCGTATATCTTTGACTGAAGTTTATTCAATTTGTGTTTGAGTGTTGAGCGGTCTCCACTTTTGGAACTGAAGCTTTAATGGCCATAGCAAGTGAAAAGACAAAGCAAAGCGTTGTTGGGTGTTGCAAGACTTGCTCTCAGCCTTGCACAAAGATGCTTGAGGAGGTTTTGCGTTAAGCCACCTCCACCCCCATCTCTTTGGGCCGCAATGCATATATAAGCCGCCTCTAATGGGCATTGGGACACGTTCCACAAAGCATTAATCAGTGCGGAAGGACATAATTTCAGGCCAAGGGAAGAACCGCCCCGCCGTTACTCTCTCTTTTCCTTTTCTCGCTGCTGTCTCCACCGCCCCCCACCCCCACTTCATGATGGCCCATCTGTTAAACTTGCGGCTCAGCCTTGTTCACAGGTGGTGGCCCGACCCCCTATCTGTGGACCGGCCTGCATGCTCCTCTTCATCGCTCATCCAGTGATTGATGTTGCGGCTCCTCGAGTGGGCCTCGCCCCTTCAAGGCATGAAGGCCAAAATCATTGGCACTATGACACAAAAAGCAACAAGCGACAAAATGACACTAATCAAAAATCATTGGCACCATGACACAAAAAGCAACTAGTGACAAAATGACACTTAGCAAAAATCATTGGCACTATGACACAAAAAGCAACAAGCGGCACTATGACACAAAAAGCAACTAGTGACAAAATGACACTTAGCAACATAGGGGGAGCACTCGGGAGAGTGCAAAACCTCCGCCGCCAATACTGTTGGGTCACTCAAGTGAACCTTATATCTTATTCATTAAATATGACGTCAACAGTGCTGACAGTTATAGTTCTTTTCCCAACATTTTTTTTTGGGGGGGGGGGTTGGAAATCACTTAAAACATGTAGAAATGCAAAAAAAAAAATTTCAAATATTTTTTCAAAATGGCCGCCATAGCGGCCATATTGGATTTTGGACCAAGTCCAAAGTTTAATGGCATGATCCTTGGACCATACCTAACCCCCCCACCAAGTTTCGTCAAAATCCGTCAAGGAGTTTTTTCGTTAATACTGTTCACAAACAAACAGAAAGGGGTGAAAACAGTAACCTCCATCCATCTTCGAAGATGGCAGAGGTTAAAAATCATTGGCACTATGACACAAAAAGCAACTAGCGACAAAATGACACTAATAAAAAATCATTGGCACCATGACACAAAAAGCAACTAGTGACAAAATGACACTAATAAAAAATCATTGGCACTATGACACAAAAAGCAACAAGCGACAAAATGACACTAATCAAAAATCATTGGCACCATGACACAAAAGCAACTAGTGACAAAATGACACTAATCAAAAATCATTGGCACATGACACAAAAAGCAACAGTGACAAAATGACACTTAGCAAAAATCATTGAAACTATGACACAAAAAGCAACTAGTGACAAAATGACACTAGCAAAAATCATTGGCACTATGACACAAAAAGCAACAAGCGACAAAATGACACTATCAAAAATCATTGGCACTATGACACAAAAAGCAACAAGCGACAAAATGACACAAATCAAAAATAATTGGCACTATGACACAAAAAGCAACTAGTGACAAAATGAACTTACAAAAATCATTGGCACTATGACACAAAAAGCAACTGGTGAAAAAGGACACTAATCATCCAAAATCCCCCAAGTACCACGCCTCTTGATCCGCCCTGGGTAGACAGCGCCACCAGATGGCCCAGGCTGACACGCCTTCTGGCTCGGTCGAGGTGACACCCAAGACGAACCTCCCCCTGCACCATCAAACGCCCCCGGCCGACAAGCTTGCTCGTCTCCCTCGGACAGGACTGAATCAGGTAAACACCCCGAGTCCGCTAGCCCCGTGGGCGCCAGCAGTTCGGCCTTGGTGAGATCAGAGGTGGGGGCTCCATGTCGCTCGGCACGACTGGCCTTGACGACATAACGTCCGGCCCTGGCGAGATCAGAGGCGGAGGTGACGCTGAACAGCGAACCTGCCTTTGTTCCACGTGCCGCTTCCACACCTCCCCATCATCAATCTGAACCAGGCAATTTGCCGGTTCCATTATATTTGCAGGTTCATCGGTGGCTGAATGTATCACATTTCCACACAGTAACGAAAACACATTAAGCACCGTCGGCACAGATGCAAACTCCCCTTTACGCAAAGCACGTTTCCACATCTCAACAAACGATTCCGCCTGCTCGTTCGTGAGAGGATGACACAACATTTTAACAAACGATTCTGCCTGCTCGTTTGTGGCAGGATGACACAACATTTCAACAAACGATTCTGGTGCATCAGGATGACACAACATTTTAACAAACCGTTTAAGGTGTCGAACACCGTTGCGATGCACAAGATCATCAAACACATCTGCGAGGATCTGCGGATCGTTACCAGAACCCAGCATCTCGGGTATTCCTTTATTATCAGCGATCGTCCGCAGCCCCTCCACAGCAATGCCCACCGATGCACTCTGCAAAACCACACGCTCCGGTCACCCAGAGAACGCATCGATCACAATCAAACACATTCCGCTCACGCGCGGCTTATCGGCATTCGCCTGCCCAGCGGCACAATGCTTAATCACTCGTTCAATGTCTCTATCCAACCCCGGCCACCACAACAACTTTGTGAACAACCATAGCTCATTGTGGGATGGACGGCTGAAGGCGTAGAGATGAACCCTTCTTGCCTCCTCTTCTGCGTTGCCTCCTCGACCATGCAGACCGCGCTGCGATCACATTTTGAACGATCCGCCTGCACGGACACGAGCGCGCGCTGGATCATGAGCCGATTCCACCGTCGAAGGCAGATCGCTCCAATCCCCCGTTGAAATCGCCTGAACGACACGGGCGACTACTCTGCTCCAATCCCCCGTTGGAATCGCCTGAACGACACGGGCGAGTACTGTATCATGAGCCGATTCCACCGTGACCTGCTTGGCGGTGACTGGCCCACCCTGGACCTGGCTCAGTGCAAACACATCAACCTGCTCAGCTGATTCAGACGAAGCTGGACCCTCCGCACAAGGCAAGCGTGAGGGACCGTCGCAATCGGCATGCTTCCCGTGGCCCTCCGCGCAAGGCAACTGTGAGGGACCGTCGCAGTCGGCATGCTCCCCGTTGCTCCGGAACTGTATATCGTAGTTGTAGGAAGCAAGGAACAGACACCAACTCTGCATCCGCGTGGCCCCTGCCACCAGCACCTCACACGCGGGCTCCAAGGGAGGCACCCCTCCCTCCTTCCTCAAAAGCTTTGCCTGCACGCCCTCGAGTTGCTCAAGCTCGTTGCAAAACAAATCTTGATGCTTTTGAAGAATCTCCTCCGACTGAGTCTCTAATCGGCTCGGCACGGGTTGCCCAAGATGAAAGGCTGGCGCCGTCCAGTCTAGGCGGATGCGAGTCAGCCCAGGAGCGCCGGCCCCTCCCCTCGCACCACAAACAGCGAGAGCACGGTGCTTTGACCTTGGTAGGTCACAGACACGTCTGCCATTCCAACTGTCGTTATCTCTTCGCTGGTGTATGTGTACAGTGTGAGGTTAGACCTGATAAGGTTGAGACTGTCGAGTCCACGAGCGGTCTGCTCACCAATGATCGACACCGCGGCTCCGGTATGAATTTGGAATACAATCGGCATTTTGTTCTCCTCGATTTCCACTGTCATCGGCCTTGGCACCGC
This sequence comes from Eptatretus atami, assembly GCA_035128595.1. NCBI lineage: Eukaryota > Metazoa > Chordata > Myxini > Myxiniformes > Myxinidae > Eptatretus > Eptatretus atami. The sequence goes on along the minus strand of CM068954.1, from coordinate 79,920,345 downwards.
AGGACCAATTGCAAACAGGTTCGTCATTGGCTGCAGGTCCCGCCCCGGGTCATCGGGGTTACCTCGTGCAGGTTGCAGATCTTGCTCCGGGTCGTAAAAGCGTACGTCATGTACAAACCCTCGTATAGGTTGCAGGTCTTGCCCCGGGTCGTCGGGGTTGCCTCGCACAGGTTGCAGGTCTTGCCCCGGGTCATCGGGGTTGTCCCACGCTGCGTGGACCTCCGGACCACCTGTGAGGCTCTGGCCAGCAATGGTTCGGACATCTCTCAGCGTCTGTTCGACGGCCGATGTCACTTCGACTGCTGAATTGAACGTAATGTCCTCGTACTCCAGCCGTAGTACCGCCGAAAGCATTCCCGAGTCTTGCACTCCAGAAATAAAACGATCTTTGAGCCTGGCCTGCCGTTCGCTCGACGTGAATTTGCAGGCGACGGCGAGATGTTTCACCCGCGCGGCGAAATTCGCGATGCGCTCCCCCGGGCTCCTTGCCAGGTGATCGAACTCGTACCGCGCCAGCTGCGATGATTTTCCCGGCGCCATGTGTGCCTGGCAATCCAATTGCTCCGGAAACAACTCAAAGTCATTGCCGAAGAAAACATGCACTCCGCCATGAGCGGTGATTCAATCCCAATCCATCGTCGCCAACTGTGGTGTCCGAGGTGCAGAGAGATACGAGCCGAGAGTGTAGTTGTAACTCTGCTTTATTGCATTCCCGGATGTACACCACTCCGAGCCTCTCGTGGGCGTGTAAAGATATATGCACCCCTAACCACGTGACTATTATCATAAACACTCCACGCCCCTCAGCACTCTATGCCCATACACCACACTTAAAAGTGGCACTGTACCAGCAGTAAAGCTGTCCTTCTAGGAATGAAAAATTACTGAAAAATGAGTGCAAGAGTGTTGTTCTTAAAATTGAAATATTATTTTCAGCGAAGTTGTGTTCATCATCATTTTTGCCGAATGGATTCCACAATTGACTCACTAATTTAAATACCTGCCAATTCCATTTCATGAATTATAATAAGGTAGATTGTCGACCAATCTCACAAGTTTAATCCTGTCCTGGCAAGTTGAATAGTCCTGGCATTTTAATGTAAAGTTCGAGCTATTGATATTACTGTAAACCATTCAGGAATTTAAACCTGTATCCATTTGCTCATGTAACTTTATTGAAAACTCAAATTGGCGAAAGTTGACTCGGAGCTTCCAATGACTCAAGATAATGATGCACAAACAAGTGCAAAATTTAACAAAATAAAAAAGAATAGCAAAAATATATTGTGTTCGAATGATGTCATTTCCATTTGAAATCCAAATTATATTGTGTTTTAAAGACAATTATCGACCGATGGAAACAAAAAAGGATAGTCACGCAATTCTATGAGATTTGATTTGATGAATGACTCTCAGGTCAATATGAGGATGGTCTGCACGATGAAAACATAACTGCACAAAGAGTTCAACATCCCCTGCCTGAGCTGTACATGGACTAGATCTGGCTGTTCTTGCTCAACTGGCCTTGATTCATATGCTATTGCTTGCATTTCTAGGCCCATGTGCTCTTATTCTCACGTTGAGCTTGTTTAGTCTGGGTTTGAAATCCTGGCAAGGTTTTAAAATGACTAAAAACAACAACTACCTTTCGGGTTTCGTTTTGGCTACCCGATGATATCATAGCAGACAGAAGCTGGCCTTGACTGTTTATTAGCTTTCCAAGTTGTAAGCTGGAATTCTTGTTCTCGTTTGCATTCTTCTTCTTTTCTTTCCAACAACTTTTGTCACTTCTGTTTCTGGGAGACAGCTGAATCGATAAACTTGAAATTTCAGAGTATTATTCCAAGTCATCAGCTCTATTGCATATCATTCAATGAACCTGATTGGTTTAGGTTAATGGCCATCTTGGATTTATAATTTTCATAAAATAGGGATTTCAGTTCTTCAGTAATGCTGAACCGATTGATACAAAACTTTGGATACATCATTGATGAACTGGGTCACTTCAAGTTCATGAAGGAGAAGTATTTCTGTAAAATCAAGTGGTCGGCATGGGCAATTTTAAAAATGACCGTTTTTCGACATAATGAAGTTGATGGATTATGATGGAGAAAACGGGTATTTCTAAGTTATAGGCTCCAGCAATTATAGGAATTCTGCAGTTGTGACCATACCCCATGAATCATTACTTTACAATCAAGATGGCACCAACAATAACAAAGAGCTGAATGTCTATTTTTTTTACAAGAAAAAGAGCTTTTTATAGGATTGTAGTTTAGCTGATTTCAAGTGTTAACTTTGGAGATGTCTTATGATTTTTTCTTTCAACTTGAGGTGTTTCTAGTTGGAAGGTTTTATAGTTGCTTGCACCTTATTATTATTACAGTACTAGCAAGTTGCCCGTGCCCCACAGGATTCTAAATTTGGTGGGGATGTATGGGGCAAAAATGCAAATGCCGTCTTCTGTCATCGAGCCAGTACACTGGGAGCAACGATTCACATTTATTAAAACATCTGATGCAATTTAAATGCTCTAAAGGTGGTGAGATGCTCCATTTGAAACCACTTGTTCAACTATATGTAGTGTTCTGATGCCTCGGGTCCGTAATAAGAATTAGTATTGGTGTCAAAGCCAGGGACCAATTGCAAATTATTTTTAGCTTTATTATTATGATGATTATTTTTATTACTAGCATTTATGTGGCATGACACAATAACGCTTTTCTATTGAAGAGCCCGAGATATTTATTCTCCCACAGATTGCTCCTCAGCCAAGAAAACAACACTATGAAATTCTGAATTAATCCAAAGCAATTTTTTGATTCTACATTTGATATTATACCAGAACTTAGTTTTCAGTGTCTCAGATATTCTCAGATATGAAATGAATCAAAAAAAGAATAAATGCATCCATCAGGTGAATGTTTGAATGAATAATGAATGAATGGTAGCACGATGGAATTTTACAATGGTAAAATAATAAAGTAGGGGAATGTAAGGATGGTAAACCTGAATATTAAATAAAACAAAATAGCTCAATATAAGATGCAATCAATTCGAAAATGAAAAATAAACAACTAACTCAAATTGAAAACGATTAATGCAAGAAACTTTCAAATTGAAGAGAAACACAGCTGACACAGAAGTGGAATACAACTGACTCGAGAAAATGAACAATATGCAAGCAATACACATGATTCAATAAAAAAAACATATTTAACTAGAAAGAGCAATCAGAGATTTCAGACCCTCACCAGAGCTTGTTTTGTGTGTCGTTTTGTGTGCTATGTTTTGTGGGGCATTTGTGTACAGGTATGTTACGTAATTAATAAGAGACATAATTAGAACTGCCACTTTATAACTGCTGGCAGTGATGACCGGATACCAAGACATCCCACTTTGATTGGACACCTGACTCTGACCCATCTCGTTTTTCATTATTATTCAATTGAATTCAGAATGGGATTAAAATAAATTCATTTAAAATCAAATGGAAGACCAAATAGGTACAGTCCTGTATTGGAGTAATCAGAAGGAACCCGAACAAGCAAAAAGCAAAGATGAAGTCAACAGGATGAAACAGGATAGGATTCACATTTCAGCTGCTGCTCCTCTACCCTGAAATACATTGAGGTGCAGCCAAGTGAGCCTTATTAAAAAAAACCCAATAAAATCAAAAAGAACCCAAATCAAAAAAATCAAATATTTCTTGCTGCCAGATCATGTGTCCTATCAAGTTGACATTTAAAACATGTATTCCCCATCACTACTAGATCATACTTGTGAAGTTTCATGTCGATTTATTAAGTGGTTCCAGAGAAAACATTATTTAATATTTTTATTCAATCCAATATGACTGCAAAACCATGTGACCTATCAATTATTCCTGAACAAACTTGTACACCCAAAGCTTGTGGAACATTTGTGTGAAGTTTCCCCTCGATCTGTCCAGCCGTTCTGGAGAAGATTAAAAAAAAATAGATTTTAGGTTAAATCCAATATCGCTGACAAAGCATGTGATCTCTGACATCATACGTGTGAACCTTTTCTGCCTCATGGATAGGCAGTCAATGTGTAAAGTAAATGTGTAAAGTTTTGCCTCGATCTGTTGAGACACTCCAGAGAATAAGTTTATGAAGGTTAAAAAAAACCAAAAAAACAACAACAATATGGCTGCCAAATCACGTGATCGATGATGTCATAAATTTTCTTCTGTAGACAATTTTATCTCTAGATGACCCTCAAAAATTTTCATACTGATCAGATGTAGCGCTCTACATGTGCAATTATGACGTCATAACAAAGGCACCTATGACGTCATAAAAAAAAACAATCACACTTATTCCCCATGAGGAGTACTTACCATTTTCCAAGTTTCAATTTTTTTTATTGATACAGTTTCCAAGATACAGAGGTCCAAATTTTTCCGTTTTTCCAACATTGCTGCCACACCACATGACCTGTGATGTCATAGTTATGATTACAACATTCTACATGAGTAGTTGCACCGATGGTGAAAATTTTGTCTCAATCCGACAAGCAGTTGTGGAGAAAAACACGAAAGTTCTGTGCGGACAAAAACAAACAGACAGACAGAGAGACAAACAAATGGACCCAAACGCAATACTCTCTCATTCGACGAGGGTATTTACCCTTTTGCCACTTGCACTCTGTCAGTACAACATAACTTGGACATTATTATTATTGTTATTACTTTAATTTATTTTGAAAAGCCAGGCCAGTCTTCAAAAACGATTTCAAACTTGGGACATTATCATGTACCAAGTTTGAGTATAAAGAAAATACCTTTTGATGTACAGTTGATGTGAAATGTTAGAAGGACAATGACTGACTTTAGAGAACTTGTTTAATTGCTGTACTTGGTCTTTCTCCCACAATTTAATCATTTTGCTGAACAACCCTCCTTTTTATATTCTTCAACTTGTACGTTCGGACACAAATTTACTAATAACACTCATTTACTTTGGATTTCCAGTTCGAATGAAGCTGAATTCAGCATATAAAGCATGTGATAATACAGTTATCGTAAATATTAATTATCATTGTGAATGTTATCTTTGAAATTGATCCTCCTAAGATTTCTTTGAATTCTTCCAGGGTCGATGCATCAGCTTTACTCGGGTAAAGAACAACGACAGCCCTTCCTCAAACACACTGCAGACCAATGGGAGTCTAAGAAAGACACCACCTCGCCAACCAGGCACCATGGCTTCACCCACTCCGGTACAACCTGTCCATCCACTGATTGTGAGTTCACCAGTACCTACAACAGTACCACCAAATCCAAAACTGCCTGTGTCGTTGGCACCTGTGATGGCCCCTCCAGCTGCCATTCCGTCTACTCCGATGCGGCCTTTGCCATCATTCGTTCCTGCCTCGCCAACATCAACCATCATTCCACTCACTCCAACAAAACAGCTCCCTTCATTGGTTTCAAAGTCACAGCCACCAAACGTGCCACCCCCTTCTGGACCCCCATCATCACGCTTACCTCCTCCAGCTCGCCCTCCCCCAGTACCAAACATGCAGGTTTAATGTTAGGTCTATCCACATCTCCATTTGCTGTTCTTGGGAAGAGGCAGTGAACGTCACAGGTAAATTAGAGGCACAAAATGTGGCTGGAGTCAGCCATAATGTATGCGATGTATCCACAAGCAAATAGTGACATTATAGGAGAGCTTAAACTCTGTGTCTACATTGATGCAATGTTGTCCTGGCCCTTTAAAAATGTCATTGCATAGTTGTTTGTCAGTCATCCTTAAGCATATGTTCTGTGTAAGTTCAGTAATTAAGAATTTCAATCTGCAAACATAAATTTTAATGTTACTGGACAAGGCTAGCCGTTCAACTGTGATAGTTTGATGAGAGATTTGAGTCTCTTGTTTCACCTTTTGCGCACTGCACAATTCATGGAATAATTAGGAAGCGCATACCAACCCCATCGGCTTTCTTAGCATGACTTCAAAGCAGATATGTTGACTTGAAGTTGATGAAAACCCACAAATTATTGTACCATTTGAGATATTCCTTTGGGAAAGCACAACACAAGAATGCCTGCAATTATCTGGGGTGTTTTTTTTTGTTTTAACCTTTTCATCAGAGGATGTTTTCAAAAGGGGAATGAAACAGAATATATTTTTGATTTGGTTCAATTGATTAGATACTTTTTGTGTCGTAATATCTTTGACTGAAGTTTATTCAATTTGTGTTTGAGTGTTGAGCGGTCTCGACTTTTGGAACTGAAGCTTTAATGGCCATAGCAAGTGAAAAGACAAAGCAAAGCGTTGTTGGGTGTTGCAAGACTTGCTCTCAGCCTTGCACAAAGATGCTTGAGGAGGTTTTGCGTTAAGCCCACCTCCACCCCCATCTCTTTGGGCCGCAATGCATATATAAGCCGCCTCTAATGGGCATTGGGACACGTTTCACAAAGCATTAATCAGTGCGGAAGGACATAATTTCAGGCCAAGGGAAGAACCGCCCCGCCGTTACTCTCTCTTTTCCTTTTTTCTCGCTGCTGTCTCCCCGCCCCCACCCCCACTTCATGATGGCCCATCTGTTAAACTTGCGGCTCAGCCTTGTTCACAAGGTGGTGGCCCGACCCCCTATCTGTGGACCGGCCTGCATGCTCCTCTTCATCGCTCATCCAGTGATTGATGTTGCGGCTCCTCGAGTGGGCCTCGCCCCTTCAAGGCATGAGGCCGTGTCTTTTGTGTATCAGCAGCCATTATTATTTCCTCGGAGAATTTTAGCCACCTTGCTTTGCTTCCCAAACTTTAAGGCTAAAAATGGCCTTTTTCCCACTGTTCGAATGCCAAATCGCTGGATGAGTGTAAGGTCTTGAGGGATCTGCTGCCCATTCCATAAGCTGCTTTCCGTGGATGGAATAGGAGAAGGGATTAAGGTGAGAAAGGACAGACCAATGAAATTCCTTGCTTGCAAGCCTTCTCATCTGTCTGAAGGATTGGAGCAGTTTCGTTTTTCACGTCCTGAAGAATTGACAATTTGCAATTTCTTTTCATCATCATCTTATCTGTTGAAAATGGTAGAATTTTTTTTTCCAGTGACATGATAAAACAACATGCACATGTCATTCCTGTGAAACCATCAAATGGATGTGGGTGGCTGGAATTCTGCGCCACTCATGTGTGCAGCAGTGTCTGGCGACCGGTACATTGCAGTTTCCAGGCAGGTTGAAACTAGTGCATTATTAAAATAAACCAACAACATATGTATTGCTGGAGATACCCTCAAAATATTCATTTTCTGAGAACTTCAAACCTTGATTATTTTCTAAGCACTCACAACACAGCTCTGAAAGTGCAACTGCCAGACTTCCAGCCTGTTCTCAAACCCATATCCCTTTGGGCAAATGATGTGATGGCAAAGGCCTTGGGAGAGGAATTAATGGAAAATAGCAGCAGTACCAACAGGAGGTTTAGAGGTAGGAAGTGTGAGAACGCTGCTGGGTTGTGACCAACAGGCTTCAACGTGGCTCGGCACATTTCCCGTCTGTGGAGCCAGTGGTCATGGAAACGATCTGGAAGTATAAATGGCTTGCAATCCCCCATTCCTGCACTCCCTCTTGGTGGAATGACTTTGCAGTTGTTTAACTTTAAAAAAAAAAAAGTCTCTGATAGACAAAGTGAATCTTAAAATCAGCTGCAGCACAACTCTGGAGGCAAGAGATGGCTCACAAGGTATTGTTTGAAGTGAAAATTTTGAATGAGGGTTACAATTCTTTAAAATTTGTTAAATCCCATAAACTTTTCTTCGAGCGCACTTGAAAAAAAACAAACTTCCTAACGGGCTCAAATCGGGCTCTTCAGCGGAATGTCCAGGTCTGGCCAGCCAGTTTGTGAAAGATTTGGGCCAAAAACTCCCCCCCCCCCGCCAACCCCACAAGAAGGTGGGAATAATTGGGGATGCTAAAGAGGTAGTAGTAGTAGTAAGTAGTAGTAGTCGACTCTACAAAGTTAACCAAAATGGATAAATGGCTGAATTTTTCCCAGAATGAAAAAAAAACAAAAAAACTTTCCCAGAATTAAAACAAAGGCTTTGTACAACTGTAAACGCGAGTAGTTATTGTCTTCTCACGTGGAGAATAACTTTTTTTTTGTTAACCAGTCTTCAGTCTGACTTCCATAAAGTATTTTGGACTAATCTATCAAATTAAAATTTGAGCTGAACAACAACGACCCTTTCAAGTTGAGACGAGTCAATTATCAGAAGCAGAAAATTTTTGTTAATGTCACAGCACTGTCCCCGATTGAATTATTTGATGGTGATGTAAGCGATAAAAACATCACAATTCTGTTTCTACATTTTGATCGCTTTTTACAACTTTCATTTACAGCATATAATATATCCAATGAAAAGTAGAATGAGAAAACGGCAAGATGTCCCGAGCAGGAAAAGTGTTAGCAAATGTAGCCGCCTCATCTATGTATATACAGTATATACGCCATCCTTAGTCATTTTGTTCAGTATGCTGAACCTTATTCATTTCAAATCGTCTACCATCAGCCAGGGAACCCTCTGGTGCGGATATTCAGAGACACTGAACATATAACCAGGTTGGAGCCCATTATGTGGAGTTGGGATGGGGTAGGGGGAGTGGGACCTTGTGCCTTAACTTACTCTAATCTTCATACTTCCAGTAACTAAAACACCATTATTCAAGACGGAATGACATCTTTTTTTATTCATATTAATTGACTCATGCATGAACTTCTTCATAAAATCATGAAACAAAGGGTCATCATGACTCGATGGACAAAGTGGAGAGGCATGTGGTATCCCAAACAATTCCTTAACCTCCATCCTGGCGGCAAAAAAAAGAACAATAAAAAGTCAAGCAGGCAGCGAAGCCTTTTCATTGTGAAATGATCAGTTTTTGCCTTGTGAAGAGCAGAGAAATAGAGGTGTAATTTTAATTTTAATTGAAGGCAATATATGAGTGGGATGGGGTTTTTTTTTAAACTTTGTAATGTTTTGTAATGTAATGGTCATTATGGGATCTTCAGGGACTGTAAACACATTTAAGCAGCCAACATGCGATTCTCTTGCGCCCTCTATTGACCAAAGGAACCGCGTGTGGGGAAACTCGTGAAAACTTATGAGAAAGTTGGTGAGATTCGCTCATCAAAAGCATCGCAGTGTGTCAGAGTTGAGCTTTCGACTTACCTCTGAACAATGAGTGAAATTGGAGGCCATTCAAGCTTGGACATCACACCTCTCATGAGATGCTCACGGGGAGATCGGAGTGTCACTTTTCGGGCCTTGCATACGAAACACCAGGGTTACAGTTTATAGCTGGGTCGAGATTCGAACCCAGTCTAGACGTAGAGGGCACACTATCGAACATATATGCAGATGGTGAAGCGAGTGCAAGGAGAATGCAGGATTTGATATGAAAAGGCAGTGAGTGTTCGCTTTGCCTCGTCGCTCCATAAACTTGTTGGCTTATTATTTACAGAAATGCCGGCGTCAAACAAACTTTTTATTAAGGCCTGCAGGCAGACCTTCATCGAGATTGAATAATTTTTTTTTTCACTTGAGACTCATCAATACATTAACTTTTTCAATAGTCTTTGCACTTGATGAAATCGTTGTTGCCTTTTAACACTATTATTTTTTTCCAGCATGCAATAGAGTAGAGGAACACTTTTCTCCTTTGTTTATGAAATTTGTGTTGCTTTCGGAGTGCCGGAAAAGATTCACGGAATCAGGGAAACGCGTAGAGTGTTTGTTTAAATTCTTGTCCACAACAACGAGTTGGAAGAAACTTTTGTGACAGTTTGCAGAGTAAACTGTAAAAAGTGCGTTGGGACATAATGGCATGTATAGATACATACATCGTCCGTTTGCAAAGCAGGAAGACAATATTTCTGTACATGACAGTATCTCCTTTTCCAAATAACATTTTTTATTTTCATTCAAGGAATTTTATGTCAATGATTTTTTTTTTGATGAAAATAAAGCTTAAGGCTCACTTTCACACGAGGTTTATTGCACACAAATATTTGCCATCTGCTTTCAAAATAGCTTTTGCAAATTCTTGTTCTACGGTCGACCATTATCATTATCATACCATACTCTTTTACAGGGAGTCGGTCGGTGCTACCGATGCAGTCTCGTGACAAGGCTTATGCTGCGTTGGTTTGCAGTGTCCTTCCCAGTTGTCAGCCAGGGTAGGAATTTGTTCAGGATGCTGGCGAAAGGATCTTAAACGCCCACCAATTATCACTGCTGGCAGCTGGGTCTTTCAGTTTAGTCTGTCCAATCTTCAGCATGCACATGGAAGTATTGCCATGAACATGAAAAACTAGCGTGACAGTTTGGAGCTGGTTCCAGATTCCAACCCAAGCTCGAGAGCTCAAAAGTGAGTGCGTATTCCTCGAAGCTATCCTGCCAGCCATCACAATCGACATAGTACAATTATATTGTGCAACTCTTCCAACCTCCATCAAAATAATTTTGCATCAGCAGACAAGTGCATCAACATTATTTAAATTAATTCTCGTATTTGCGACGCGGTCTCAAAACTAATTGAAGTTTTTGTCGAACACTAATTTCCTCATCTTGCTGGATTCACAAGAGAGTTTTCTTTTTGTTTAACTGTATATTTTGTTCTTTTGTACTGCATGTTCTAGCTTTGAAACGTATCTATGAAAATGCTTGTTATTCCTTCAAGAGGCACTTTTGCAGATTTTTTGAACAAGGTTTTGTGATCAATGACTAGGATGCTGTCCGTATTCAAGGTTATATTGATGGAAATGAACATTTAATTTCCAGTTTATGCAAATTTTTCGCTGTTTTGAGAAATTGCTCTCCTGTCTAAAGGTGTTTGACATTAGTCGAGATTTATTGGCATACTCAGCAGACTTCATTTTTACACTTCATTTTAACAAGGTACTGTGGTTGCACTTAAAATTCAGTGTTACATTCTGTTGTACCACCGGGAATTATCAGTTTGACTTCAGTACGTCATTAACTTGGGCAATTGTTTTGCTACTAAATCAATTGATATCAGTTGGAGGTATTGCTTGGGTTGTATTTGTGCAAAGCTCTATTGTGTTTCATTACTATTCTACAGTTGTGGAGGTTAAAGGTACAGCATGATGCTTCCATCTCCAGTATCCAATTTCCATCTGCATATGAAGATCGCTTGTTTTTGACATTTTTTCTGTTGTTATTTATTTATACTTTAATAAAGTTTCAGAGATACTTGTTTGTTGGTGTTTTGCATGGCTTCATTCAGAGCAGGGGCTTTATTGTATAGAGCATTGTAAAGGTTTCATCCTTTATGTGTCTGTGGACTCCTGTTTTTGTATACATATTCTAAGCTTGAGAGAGTGAGAGCAAGAGAGAGAATAAAATAGTAAAACACCCTGACAGCACAGCAGTGGCTGGATGCAACAAGCAAGGCAAAGAGAGATGAAGGAAGGAAACCTGCAAGTAAGAGGTTTGTGTCAGGTAAGATTAAAGGGGTGGGGGTGGGTGGGTAGAAATATTGTGAGTAGAGATGGGGATGACATGAGATGGTGGTGTTCCACTTGCTTGAAGGAAATGTGGGATTGAACAGCCTCAGGAAAGCACTTCTGCAAACGGGTGGTATGTAGTAAGCATCACGGATTTGGAGAGTTTAGCAAGGTGAGGATTACTGGAGAAACGCATGCATCCTGGAGGCAGTCAGAGAGCTCAGAGAATCAGAGAGGGACAGTCAAAGAGCTCAGAGAATCAGAGATGAACAGTCAAAGAGCTCAGAGAATCAGAGAATGGACAGTCAAAGAGCTCAGAGAATCGAGAAGGGACAGTCAAAGAGCTCGAGAATCAGAGAAGGACAGTCAAAGAGCTCAGAGAATCAGAGAGGGACAGTCAAAGAGCTCAGAACAGAGGGAGTGAGATGAAGAAGAGGTGGTTAAAAAAAAAATAAAAACACCCAGGGCACTGGAAAAAAAACAACAACCTCTCAGCCAAGAAAAATAAAATAAAAAGATGTGGACTCTCAGGGCACTGAGCCTTTTTTTGGATACAAAGTTAAGGCTTGTGGAAGAGTGGATCAGGACACAATGGAACAAAACAAGAAAAAGAGTTCTAAATCAGTAATTAATAAGAGACATAATTAGAACTGCGACTATACATATTACTGTTGGTAGAGATGAACGGGTACCAAGACATCCTGCTATGATGCAACCCTGCTTTGATTGGACAACTGACCCTGACCCATGACATTTTAAATTATTTTCAGTTCAATTCAGAAGGGATTAAAATAAATTCAATTCAAATGAAATGGAATACCAAACAGCTACAGTACTGCATTGGAGTCATCAGAAGGAACTCAAACAAGCAAAAAACAAAGATGAAATCATCAGGAGGAACCGAGATAGGATTCACATTTCATCTGCTACTCCTCTACCTTCAAACCCATCCAGGCACAGCCAAGTGAGCCTTATTCAAAAATAAAAATAAAAAAGAACCCAGATCAAAGAAACTAAATAATTCTGGCTGCCAGACCATGTATCCGATCAAGTTGAAATTTAAAATATGTATTCCCCATCACGATTTGATCATAATTGTGAAGTTTCACGTTGATTAAGCGGTTCCAGAGAAAACATTAATATTTTTCTTCAATGCAATATGACTGCCAAATCCTGTGACCTATCAATTATACATTAACAAACTTGTACACCAAAGACTTGGGGAACATTTGTGTGAAGTTTCCCCTCGATCTGTCCAGCCATTCTGGAGAAGAAGATTATTTTTATAGGTTTTCGGGTAAATCCAATATGGCTGCCAAACCATGTGACCTATGATGTCATATGCATGAACCTTTTGTTTCTCATGGATAGGTGATCATACTTGTAAGGTTTCGCTTCTATCTGCTCAGCTACTTCAGAGAAGAAGATATTGAAGGTTTTAAAAAAAACAAAAAAACAATAAGGCTGCCAAATCAAGTGACTGATGTCATAAATTTTTGCTGTTGACTATTTTATCCCTAGATGACCCTCAAAAATTTTCATATTGATCAGATGTAGCGTTTTACATGTGCAATTATGACGTCAGAGCAAAGGCACCTATGCTGACGTAAAAAAAAAATCACCCATTCCTCATGAGGAGTACTTGCTGTCTGCCAAGTTTCAATTTTTGCCTTGGTGCGTTTTCAGAGATACAGAGGTTCAAAGTTTTTCCATTTTTCCAACATGGCTGCCACACAACGTGGCCTATGACGTCACAATTATGATTAAAACATTCTACATGAGTGGTTGCACATATGTTGAAAATTTTGTCTCAATCTGACAAGAGGTTGCAGAGAAAAACACACAAGTTCTGTGCGGACAAACAAACAAGAAGACGTCATGCAGAGCACGATACTTGCAAAATCCATTAAACAAATTTGACCTAAAAAATAATTGGTGGTTCAATTCAATGACCAAATATGCAACTCCTCTTCAAATTTAAAGTCAATCAGATGAAAAATGACAATTTTAGAAATTCGGCCAATGTTGTCCTTTTGGCCTATGTTGATCTCGAAAATAATTGGTGGTTGAATTCAGTGACCTGAAATGCAAATCCTCTTCAAATTTCAAGTCAATGAGAAGAAAATTGAGGATTTTAGAAACAGCACCTAAGTTGTTGTCCTTTGGCCTATGTTGACCTAAAAAAAATACTCGGCTCATTTAATTCAGTGATCTGAAATAGAAATCCTCTTCAAATTTTAATTCAATTGGATGAAAATTGAGGATTTTAGAAATCCCACCTTAGTTGTTGACCTTGGGCCTATGTTGACCTCAAAAATAATTAGCTAGGTGAATTCAGTGACCTGAAATGTATATCCTTTTCAAATTTCAAGTCAATTGGATGAAAACTGAGGATTTTAGAAATCTCACGCAAGTTATTGACCTTTGGCCTACGTTTACCTTTTGACGTTTTGACCTCAAAAACAATAGGCTTCTTACTTATGACAAACTCTACCATGTGGTAAAGTTTCGTGAAGATCGGTTTTAAATTGTGACCTGTGGGCGACAAACAGACAGACAGACAGACAGACAGAATAACAAAATCGACGAACCAATATACTTGAAAAATCTTCGATTTTGGAAGTAACAAACAAGCCGACCCAAATGTAATACCGTCTCCTTTGGCAGGGGGGAATAAACAGAAGAAAGAGGGAGGAAACACCAACAGCAGGGTCAAAGGACAAGATGGAGGGAGACTTGGACAAATAAAGGACATGGGAAGGAATGATGGGTAGGGGAGGATGACGCCAGGTGGACAAGATGAATACAGAAGCAAACTCTCAGGAAGAAAAAAAACGAGATATTTTGAAGGAGGTGGGCTTGAGGTGGCGGCGTTAACGGGGGACGAAAAGATCATAGTTTTGGATGGGCAATAATCTGAAATTGTGGTGACCAACTGTCTTGAAGACCTGGAGGGACAAATGAGATTGAAGAGAATGTGGAAGTTGGTTCCCCAGGCAGGAAAAAAGAGAAACTAATGAGTGGAGACCATCAGTGATTGTGCATTTCGGTAGTTTCAACAGAAGGGTGAAAAGCTGCCTGCCCTGCAGAAACCCGAGGGGGACAAAGCCTGGAAACAGCAGAGGATGCAAGACCAGAAATGAGGCAGTGGAAGACACAGAAACCACCGACCTCTCTGCAATGGGAAAATGTTTGGCCATTGACTCAGCTTCATCATGAGAGATTCCAATAATCTTGATGGCCTTGGTTTCCACTATGTCAAGCTGAGCAATGTGTGAGGCAGGGGAGCAAGGCCAGAGGGGACAGTAGTACTCCATAAAGCTGCAGATGAAGGCCTCGTCAGTGGACAGGAATCCAGGTGTGCCAAGGAAGGACTTTGTATGACAGAAGACTGACTTTGGAGGCCAACTTAGAAATGTGGTTTACCGAAGAAAGTTTGTGGCTGATAGATCCAGGAGTTCAAGAGTGACTTAACCTCCTCAAGAGGGTTGTTAAGAAGGTTGAAGGGAGGGTTTGTCATGCAGTGCTTTCAGATAGTGAGAGTGTGAGTGTGAGATTTGTCAGGATTGTTGGACATATTCCAAGTTTTTGACAAGCTTGTGATTTTGTCAAGGTCTGAAGAGAGGGAAGAGTCTTCAGCCTGCTCATCTGAAGGATGAGGGACGTCGCAGGAAAGGGTGAAGTCATCAGCAAATAGATAAAGTAGATTTTCCAGAAAGTCAGAGAGATAGTTGATGAAGATTAGGAGTAGGGCTGGGCCCAGAACACTGCCTTGGTGAACTTCAGCCTTAATAGGGAGAGGAGATGAAAGGATTCAGTTAAGAGCCACATGTTGGCTGGGAGAGTAGAGGAAGTCAGTGAACCATGTGTGGAGTTGGCCTTGGATGCTATAGGCAGAGAGTTTGGAGATGGAGGCAGGTACCAGACTGTATTGAAAGCTCAAGATGTGTCCATCCAAGGCAAAAATGCTGCAGTTAGAATTATAGTATGAGAGTACTACTCCCATCGACTGTCGTTGGTACCAGGTCCTACTACATTAGTCTGCAGAGAATTACTACAGGAAAGGAATGCTATTTTTGCTTGGGAGAGAGATGGACCTGATGTCATTTCTGACATTGAGGGCCTTCATCTATTGTTGGGAGAGTAGAAGCAGCATGTCCAAGACAGAGTGACCTAGCAGATAGAGATATAATCCGAATTGTTGATCAAAGATGAAGCCATATTGGATAAAAGGAAGGATTTTATGATCGTATACTGATCGTTGGAAGTAAGCTAATATGTCTGCAGTTAAGGGGATCAGTTTTTGCACCTTTTTTAATGTAATGCGGTGATATTGGCTGACTTCTAAGTAGTCCGTGAGACATCGGTTCAAAAGCGTCAAGTTTGTGGCAACTATCATGGCCATGCATTTCGATGAGAGTTTACATTTCATAATTTGATCAAGAAGCCAGAACTAAACTTCCCGAAGCATGAAAATGTGGCGAATATTTAATGTTTTGGAGGAAGGTTGACCTTTTTCCCTCTCACGCAGGTCGTGCCTGGGTTGTGATGAGGTCTGACAGAAGAACTCGTTTTCGACTGACGTGCGGTCGTTGCACGCTACTGACCAATCAGAGCTTGACTTCAAATCACGTGATTAAAACATGGCAGTTTCCATAGACGCACGATGATTGACATTTTTCGTCATCAGTGAATTATTCATGTAGTTCACACCCAATCGGGAAATCTTAGGGGTTTCACCGAGCATAGCTGGGTCAGTGTGCGAGATTTTGCTTCTAATTGGGAAGATGTTGGAGAAATTGATCAAGCTGAAGTTGACGTCACTAAATCCATCCTTAACTGGAAGGTACAGTTCTCTCAAACCTCTCTCTCAACTCTCTCTCTCTCTCTCTCTCTCTCCTCTCTCTTTCTCTCTCTCTCTGTTCTCTCTCTCTGCTCTCTGTCTCTCTCTCTCTCTCTCTCTCTGTCTCTCTCTCTCTCTGTTCTCTCTCTCTCTTCTCTGTTTTCTCTCTCTCGTCTCTCTCTCTCTCTGTCTCTGTTCTCTTCTCTCTCTCTCTCTCTCTCTCTCTCTCTCTCTCTCTCTCTCTCTCTTCTCTTCTCTCTCTCTCTCTCTCTCTCCTCTCTCCTCCCTCTCTCTCTCTCTCTCTCTCCTCTCTCTGTCTTCCCTCTCTCTGTCTCTGTCTCTCTCTGTCTCTTCTCTCTCTCTCTCTCTGCCATGGTGTCTCGCTACTTGAGTGTGGAGGGGACATCACAAGTGTAAATTGCAGAGCCAATAGTGATGACCGGGCAGGTCTTGTCTCTGAAAGCTGTTGATTCTGGATGCTCTTTGCTGTGATGCTTTCTGAGCATTTTACATTGCCTTCAGAAAGTATTGACACAGAAAGTATTGACACAGAAAGTATTGACAC
>CM068954.1:79879013-79903411 GCA_035128595.1 Eptatretus atami | reverse complement strand
TATCAGGACACAATGGAACAAAACAAGAAAAAGAGTTCTAAATCAGTAATTAATAAGAGACATAATTAGAACCGCGACTATACATATTACTGTTGGTAGAGATGAACGGGTACCAAGAACATCCTGCTATGATGCAACCCTGCTTTGATGGACAACTGACCTGACCCATGACATTTTAAATTATTTTCAGTTCAATTCAGAAGGGATTAAAATAAATTCAATTCA
Source organism: Eptatretus atami (assembly GCA_035128595.1). Lineage (NCBI taxonomy): Eukaryota > Metazoa > Chordata > Myxini > Myxiniformes > Myxinidae > Eptatretus > Eptatretus atami. Next base: position 79,903,186 of record CM068954.1, on the reverse strand, counting down.
AATGAAATGGAATACCAAACAGCTACAGTACTGCATTGGAGTCATCAGAAGGAACTCAAACAAGCAAAAAACAAAGATGAAATCATCAGGAGGAACAGAGTAGGATTCACATTTCATCTGCTACTCCTCTACCTTCAAACCCATCCAGGCACAGCCAAGTGAGCCTTATTCAAAAATAAAAATAAAAAAGAACCCAGATCAAAGAAACTAATAATTCTGGCTGCCAGACCATGTATCCGATCAAGTTGAAATTAAAATATGTATTCCCCATCACGATTTGATCAAATTGTGAAGTTTACGTTGATTAAGCGGTTCCAGAGAAAACATTAATATTTTCTTCAATGCAATATGACTGCCAAATCCTGTGACCTATCAATTATACATTAACAAACTTGTACACCAAAGACTTGGGAACATTTGTGTGAAGTTCCCCTCGATCTGTCCACCATTCTGGAGAAGAAGATTATTTTTATAGGTTTTCGGGTAAATCCAATATGGCTGCCAAACCATGTGACCTATGATGTCATATGCATGAACCTTTTGTTTCTCATGGATAGGTGATCATACTTGTAAGGTTTCGCTTCTATTGCTCAGCTACTTCAGAGAAGAAGATATTGAAGGTTTTTAAAAAAACAAAAAACAATAAGGCTGCCAAATCAAGTGACTGATGTCATAAATTTTTGCTGTTGACTATTTTATCCCTAGATGACCCTCAAAAATTTTCATATTGATCAGATGTAGCGTTTTACATGTGCAATTATGACGTCAGAGCAAAGGCACCTATGCTGACGTAAAAAAAAAATCACCCATTCCTCATGAGGAGTACTTGCTGTCTGCCAGTTTCAATTTTTGCCTTGGTGCGTTTTCAGAGATACAGAGGTTCAAAGTTTTTCCATTTTTCCAACATGGCTGCCACACAACGTGGCCTATGACGTCACAATTATGATTAAAACATTCTACATGAGTGGTTGCACATATGTTGAAAATTTGTTCTCAATCTGACAAGAGGTTGCAGAGAAAAACACACAAGTTCTGTGCGGACAAACAAACAAGAAGACGTCATGCAGAGCACGATACTTGCAAAATCCATTAAACAAATTTGACCTAAAAAATAATTGGTGGTTCAATTCAATGACCAAATATGCAACTCCTCTTCAAATTAAAGTCAATCAGATGAAAAATGACAATTTTAGAAATTCGGCCAATGTTGTCCTTTGGCCTATGTTGATCTCGAAAATAATTGGTGGTTGAATTCAGTGACCTGAAATGCAAATCCTCTTCAAATTTCAAGTCAATGAGAGAAAAATGAGGATTTTAGAAACAGCACCTAAGTTGTTGCCTTTGGCCTATGTTGACCTAAAAAAATACTCGGCTCATTTAATTCAGTGATCTGAAATAGAAATCCTCTTCAAATTTTAATTCAATTGGATGAAAATTGAGGATTTTAGAAATCCACCTTAGTTGTTGACCTTGGGCCTATGTTGACCTCAAAAATAATTAGCTAGGTGAATTCAGTGACCTGAAATGTATATCCTTTTCAATTTCAAGTCAATTGGATGAAAACTGAGGATTTTAGAAATCTCACGCAAGTTATTGACCTTTGGCCTACGTTACCTTTGACGTTTTGACCTCAAAAACAATAGGCTTCTTACTTATGACAAACTCTACCATGTGGTAAAGTTTCGTGAAGATCGTTTTAAATTGTGACCTGTGGGCGACAAACAGACAGACAGACAGACAGACAGAATAACAAAATCGACGAACCAATATACTTGAAAAATCTTCGATTTTGAAGTAACAAACAAGCCGACCCAAATGTAATACCGTTCCTTTGGCAGGGGGGAATAAACAGAAGAAAGAGGAGGAAACACCAACAGCAGGGTCAAAGGACAAGATGGAGGGAGACTTGGACAAATAAAGGACATGGGAAGGAATGATGGGTAGGGGAGGATACGCCGGTGGACAAGATGAATACAGAAGCAAACTCTCAGGAAGAAAAAAAAACGAGATATTTTGAAGGAGTGGCTTGAGGTGGCGGCGTTAACGGGACGAAAAGATCATAGTTTTGGATGGCAATAATCTGAAATTGGGTGACAACTGTCTTGAAGACCTGGAGGGACAAATGAGATTGAAGAGAATGGAAGTTGTTCCCCAGGCAGGAAAAAAGAGAAACTAATGAGTGGAGACCATCAGTGATTGTGCATTTCGGTAGTTTCAACAGAAGGTGAAAAGCTGCCTGCCCTGCAGAAACCCGAGGGGGACAAAGCCTGGAAACAGCAGAGGATGCAAGACCAGAAATGAGCAGTGGAAGACACAGAAACCACCGACCTCTCTGCAATGGGAAAATGTTTGGCCATTGACTCAGCTTCATCATGAGAGATTCCAATAATCTTGATGGCCTTGGTTCCACTATGTCAAGCTGAGCAATGTGTGAGGCAGGGGAGCAAGGCCAGAGGGACAGTAGTACTCCATAAAGGCAGATGAAGGCCTCGTCAGTGGACAGGAATCCAGGTGTGCCAAGGAAGGACTTTGTATGACAGAAGACTGACTTTGGAGGCCAACTTAGAAATGTGGTTTACCGAAGAAAGTTGTGCTGATAGATCCAGGAGTTCAAGAGTGACTTAACCTCCTCAAGAGGGTTGTTAAGAAGGTTGAAGGGAGGGTTTGTCATGCAGTGCTTTCAGATAGTGAGAGTGTGAGTGTGAGATTTGTCGCATGTTGGACATATTCCAAGTTTTTGACAAGCTTGTGATTTTGTCAAGGTCTGAAGAGAGGGAAAGTCTCAGCCTGCTCATCTGAAGGATGAGGGACGTCCAGGAAAGGGTGAAGTCATCAGCAAATAGATAAAGTAGATTTTCCAGAAAGTCAGAGAGATAGTTGATGAAGATTAGGAGTAGGGCTGGGCCCAGAACACTGCCTTGGTGAACTTCAGCCTTAATAGGGAGAGGAGATGAAAGGATTCAGTTAAGAGCCACATGTTGGCTGGGAGAGTAGAGGAAGTCAGTGAACCATGTGTGGAGTTGGCCTGGATGCTATAGGCAGAGAGTTTGGAGATGGAGGCAGGTACCAGACTGTATTGAAAGCTCAAGATGTGTCCATCCAAGGCAAAAATGCTGCAGTTAGAATATAGTATGAGAGTACTACTCCCATCGACTGTCGTTGGTACCAGGTCCTACTACATTAGTCTGCAGAGAATTACTACAGGAAAGGAATGCTATTTTTGCTTGGGAGAGAGATGGACCTGATGTCATTTCTGACATTGAGGGCCTTCATCTATTGTTGGAGAGTAGAAGCAGCATGTCCAAGACAGAGTGACCTAGCAGATAGAGATATAATCCGAATTGTTGATCAAAGATGAAGCCATATTGGATAAAAGGAAGGATTTATGATCGTATACTGATCGTTGGAAGTAAGCTAATATGTCTGCAGTTAAGGGGATCAGTTTTGCACCTTTTTTAATGTAATGCGGTGATATTGGCTGACTTCTAAGTAGTCCGTGAGACATCGGTTCAAAAGCGTCAAGTTGTGGCAACTATCATGGCCATGCATTTCGATGAGAGTTTACATTTCATAATTTGATCAAGAAGCCAGAACTAAACTTCCCGAAGCATGAAATGTGGCGAATATTTAATGTTTTGGAGGAAGGTTGACCTTTTTCCCTCTCACGCAGGTCGTGCCTGGTTGTGATGAGGTCTGACAGAAGAACTCGTTTTCGACTGACGTGCGGTCGTTGCACGCTACTGACCAATCAGAGCTTGACTTCAAATCACGTGATTAAAACATGGCAGTTTCCATAGACGCACGATGATTGACATTTTTCGTCATCAGTGAATTATTCATGTAGTTCACACCCAATCGGGAAATCTTAGGGGTTTCACCGAGCATAGCTGGGTCAGTGTGCGAGATTTTGCTTCTAATTGGAAGATGTTGGAGAAATTGATCAAGCTGAAGTTGACGTCACTAAATCCATCCTTAACTGGAAGGTACAGTTCTCTCAACCTCTCTCTCTCTCTCTCTCTCTCTCTCTCTCTCTCCTCTCTCTGTTGTCTCTCTCTCTCTGTCTCTCTCTCTCTGTCTCTCTGTCTCTCTCTCTCTCTCTCTCTCTGTCTCTCTCTCTCTCTGTTCTCTCTCTCTCTTCTCTGTTTTCTCTCTCTCGTCTCTCTCTTCCTCTCTTGTCTCTGTCTCTCTTCTCTCTCTCTCTCTCTCTCTCTCTCTCTCTCTCTCTCTCTCTCTCTCTCTCTCTCTCTCTCTCTCTCTCTCTCTCCTCTCTCCTCCCTCTCCTCTCTCTCTCTCTCCTCTCTCTTTTCCCTCTCTCTTCTCTGTCTCTCTCTGTCTCTTCTCTCTCTCTCTCTCTGCATGGGTGTCTCGCTACTTGAGTGTGGAGGGACATCACAAGTGTAAATTGCAGAGCCAATAGTGATGACCGGGCAGGTCTTGTCTCTGAAAGCTGTTGATTCTGGATGCTCTTTGCTGTGATGCTTTCTGAGCATTTTACATTGCCTTCAGAAAGTATTGACACAGAAAGTATTGACACAGAAGTATTGACACAGAAAGTATTGACACAAAGATTGACACAGAAAGTATTGACACAGAAAGTATTGACACAGAAATATTGACACAGAAAGTATTGACACAGAAAGTATTGACACAAAGTATTGACACAGAAAGTATTGACACAGAAAGTATTGACAAAAAGTATTGACACAGAAAGTATTGACAAAATGTGACTTTGTCACATTTGTTGTGTTGCAGCCTGAATTTAAAATGGATTGATTGAAAAAAACAAAAACAATTGTCATCGATCTTCACAAAATACCCCATAATGACAAAGTGAAAACATGTTTTTAGAAATCTTTACAAATTAATTTAAATAAAAAGCTGAAATGTCTTGCATCAATAAGTATTCAATCCCTTTGCTATGACACTCCAAATTGAGCTCAGGTGCATCCAATTTCCTTTGATCATCCTTGAGATGTCCCAACAACCTGATTGGAGTCCACCTGTGGCCAATTCAATTGATTGGACGTGATTTAGAAAGAAACACACCTTTCTATATAAGGTCCCACAGTTGACGGTGCATGTCAGAGCAGAACCACTTCCATGAAGTCCAGGGAACTGTCCGTAGAACTCTGAGATAGAATAGTGAGGAGGCATCAATCTGGGGGAAGTGTATAAAACAATTTCTAGTGTTGAAAGTTCCCAAGAGCACAGTGAGCTCCATCATTATGAAATTGGAAGAATATGGAACTACCCACTCTTACTAGAGCTGGCCATCTGACCAAACTGAGCAACTGGGCAAGAAGGACCTTGGTCAGGGAGGTGACCAAGAACCCAATGACCACTCTGACAGAGCGACAGAGTTCCTTGGAGAAGGAACTCTGACACTCTGACACTCTGACCACTGAAGGACCACTCTGACAGAGCTATATCGGAGAGTCGCCAGACAGAAGCCACCCCTGAGAAAAAGTTACATGATAACATGCCTGGAGTTTGCAAAAAGGCACATGAAAGACTGAGCGCATGAAGCAAAAGATTCTGTAGTCTGACAAGATGAAAATTGAATTCTTTGTCCTGAATGCAAAGCGCGAGATCTGGCAGAAGCCAAGGACAGCTCGTCACCCACCTAACACCATCCCTACCGTGAAGCATTGTGATGGCAGCATTATGCTATGGGGATGTTTTTCAGTGGCAGGGACTGAGAGACTTGTAAGGATAGAGGGAACAATAAATGGAGCCAAACGCAGGCAAATCCTTGAGTAAATCCTGCTTCAGAGTGCAAAAGACCTTGTACTGCGGCAAAGATTTACATTCGAACAGGACAATGACCCCAGGCATACAGCCACAGCAACACTGGAATGGCTTCAGAGCAGGAACGTGAAAGTCGTTGAGTGGCCCAGCCAAAGCCCAGACTTGAATCCCATTAAGAATCTGTGGAAACACTTGAAGATTGCTGTTCACCGACACTCCCCATTCATCTTGACGGAGCTTGAGAAAATCTGCAAGGAAGAATGGGAGAAAATCCACAAATCCAGATGTGCAAAGCTGATACAGACATACCCAAGAAGACTCAAAGCTGTAATCGCTGCCAACAACGCTTTTAAAAGTATTGACTCAGGGGGTTGAATACTTATTGACGAAAGACATTTCAAATTTTCATTTTTAATTAATTTGTAAAATTTCTAAAAACATGTTTTCACTTTGTCATTTTGGGGTATTTACTATTATATGTAGTTCGGTGACAAAAAAAATCTCAATTTAATCCATTTTAAATTCAGGCTGTAACACAACAAAAATGTGAAAAAACAATAATCAAGGGGTGTGAATACTTTCTGCAGGCACTGTAAATCTGATTGCCTCTGGCTCTGTTACATTTCTATAAAATTATTTAACTATTAAATGGGAGCTTTTAATTTCGAGCTTTTTGTTGGTGCCAAAGTTTATTATTACGCTCAAAAAACAGATGGAAACATGCATTTCATGTATTAATTTTTACATTACTTTTCATCATAATGTTGCAAGATCTACAAACATGCAACGCCCCACCTCCCCTCGATACCCCTCAAAATGCACAGCATTAGGTCCATAGATAAGCCTGGCAGGGGGCTCCTCCATCTGATTCCTCATTTATTTATATTTCTTCCACTCTTCCTCATAGTTTGGAGCCATTCCTAACATAATAAATGTGTTTGGGAAAGTTGTCACAAGAGGATCGAGTAAAACTGAAAACGATGGACCGGACAGCATTTGCTCGAGTACCATGAAAGCATGGTTTCCATGGAGACCGACATGTTGTTAAGTGGTGCCAATGCCAAGCTCACTATTTCGTTGGAGTGCTTGTTTGAGTGCTTTTAATCAAGTAAGCTGCTTGCTAACGGAACACACTCCTGGTGTTGGTATAGCACAGGCATGATGGGCCGAATTGCCTCCTCTTGGGTCAGATTTTCTTGTTAAACGGATAAAAAAATGTAAAGGTTAATCACCTGCAATAATTGCTTCCAGCATTTATCATTTATCAAGTTGGTCTGAATGGATAAGCACCAGAGGCCATTGCAAGGGTCTTCGGATTAGCTTGCGGTCTGGACTGACGATGACTGCGATCCAGACGTGGACCGCAATTCACCATTTGAGGACCCTTGGCACTTTAATTACAGATTTTTCTCCAATGCAACAATAACTAAATAAACCTTTCTCACCAGAAAATTCCACTACAGGGTGAGCAAAGAAGCTCTGTTGGAAGATAACTTGAAGCAACACAGCAACTAATGAAATCCAGCAGGTGCACAAGCCAATACCGGTCTCATTTATTAAATGCTGCCCACTAGCGCGAACGTCTTGATTTCAGAGATAACTTATTATGGGAAAGTTAATATCGATTTATACATACCGTAATTCAATGATGCATTTCTTTGCAGAGACAATCCCTCCTCATGGTTATGGATTGTGAAAATTTTGCTGCATTGATGAAATGATGGATCCATTCTCGCAAAACCAAAATAACCTTTATTGCATCAGCTCCAGTGTTGTGGCTTCAGCAGAAGTAGCCAGCGACGACCTCCTCAATGCACATAATTACGGACAATCAGCTTTCTCTACTTTCATCCAAGACAGACTAAATTCAGGAACTGTTGGATTTAATCAGCCATGGCAGCAAATGATGTTAAAGACTTTCGCCATTCAAGCAAAAGTAAAAGTGTCCCACAAATCTGGTCAGACAGTCGGCGTCAGAGCCAATCGCCAAATGTTCGCCAGATTACTTGTACAGAGTCAACACCAGAAAGTCGATTTGAGGACAGTCCTCTGCTATTCTCTTGGACGAATTTCCTACCCAAGTCATGTTCTGACAGGACAATCGCAAAGACTGAAAAAAAGAAAGCTTCTGCATTATATTGAGTAGAAATGTCCTGAATCACTCGTCACAACAGTTCATGACTACGATGCTGTCATCGTTGATGGCATGGCTCCAAGTCATATAATGTCTGGCAGCCTCTTTGTTACATTTGGGCAGCTGGCCTTCGGAGTTATGTCAGAACTGCACAGGATTTCCAAACAATATCACTACGCAGGGAGATATTGTTTTTGACACGTATCCGGTGATGAGCATCAAAGGCACGGAACGGGAAAGGCAAACCCAAGCTCCCCTACATCGCAGGATATTCTCACCAGACCAGAAGATACCCCAGTAATGGAGTGAATTTCTCAGTGATGGTGCCAAAAGGAAGAAATTTGTGAGGACTCCTTGTCCTTGCGGAGTGATCATTCTGACCACAGTGGTGAGATTCATATATACATGACCAATGGACCATACTGTTACCCTGAGTCTCATTCAGTAGTCGAAGTGGCCATCATGGAGGAGTTGTACCACTTTGACAATGAGGAAGCTGACATTTGAGTTGCCTTGTATGTCCTACATGCGGCAACAGTCCATCCTCAAGGATATTGATAATGAGACCAGACACGGATGTTGCAGCAGTTATCCTTCTCTCAAACATACACCTGATGCCAGCTGCTGCCGTGATACATCTCCACATTGGCCTCAAGGAGACTATCAGAATTCGACCTGAATGTAATTCGATGTTCACTTGGTGAATGCATGACTTGCTGCCTCACAGGAGTACAAGACTCCGTCAGCTGTTTCTACGGAAAAGGGAAAGTTTGACCTTGCGAGCTTGTGGCCTCCTCGCCAGAAAACATTCATTCATTTTTTTCATTTGAGTGAAGATTTCAACATGTCCGATGAGTTATTTGCCCAGCTGGAAAGATTCACATGCAAGTTGAACGGAAGCACAGTGAAAACATCAATGATGTTCGACATAGGACATTCTGTTTGAAGACTGCCAAGGACCACAGATTTCCACCTATCAAGGACGGTTTACAACAGCATTATCTTCGTGCAAATTTCAAAGCAGACATCCACAGGCGAGCCCTGAATTGGACGATTGATGCTCCTTCTCCGAACGGTCATTGTTCGGCAGTTAAATCCACATCCATCTCTGTTGTGCGGATGACCAGGATCCAGCTCTGATGGAAATTCTCAGCTATGTACACTGCGCATGCAAACATGGCAATTGCGATTCCAAGAGATATTCTTGTCGTGCAAGTGACTGGCTCTTACCTGTGTGGATGCCTTGCCTGTGATAATAATTCTGCAATGATGACAGAACTGTCATTTTCGACAATGCTGTGGACATGAACGAGTCTGACGATGAGTGAGTTTAGGTGTAGCGAGAGACGGGCAACTTCGGACTCACCATCCATTTGATACAAAACTGAACATCATAGTTTGGACGTGATATCCATTCTCGCTTATTGTCCAAATCATGATCTGCCCAAATTAATCTTGATGTAAAGATGAATTGTACATTGACTGGATTTGGGAGATGTTTCCATCTCGCTTTCATGACTGCACACTCTGAGCAACTATCTACCTTGTTGACTTTGGATTCCATATTTAGCTCGAATAAAGCTTATTCTGTGTCTGCCTGTTCGCCATGTGTGAATAATGTTTGATTACTCATTATTTAGATTCCTCAGAACGTTTCGTGACACATCTGTTGATACAAATGAATGTGGCCAGGATTTCGCTTGGTGACTTGTGAAGTGGAAGTCACCAAGATTCTTATTTACAACTAGCAGGGTTATCCGGCGTTGCCCGGGTGGGGGTTACTGAGAAGTGGGAGAAGCAGGAGAGCCGGCAGGGCTGAGAATGGGGCAGGTGGATCGGGGGTAGGAGAACTGACGGAGTGAGGGTGGGGAACTGTGTAGGCGGCAGGAGAGCCAGAATTACAGTGGGTAAAGTGGTCTTGAAGGGAACACCAGTGGGCAAAGGGGTCTTCAGGATCTTCAAGGGTCTTGGGGTCTTAAGGTTCTTACTGGGCATTGGGGTGTTAAGGGTCTTTGAGGTCTTAAAAGGTCTTTGGGGTCTTACAGTTCTTAAGGGTCTTTGAAGTGTTAAGGGTTTTTGGGGTCTAAAGGGTCTTCAATAGACTTAAGGGTCTTAAGAGTCTTCAAGATGCTTCTTGATCTTAACTGTCTTTGGGGTCCAAAGGGTCTTTGGGGCATTTGGGGTTTTAAAGTGTCTTAATTGTGTTCGGGGAATTCAATGATCTTCAGGGTCTTTGGGGTCTTATCTCTCAAGCATGTAAAAAGTATTCTCTCAAGAATGTAAAAAAGGACATGGTTCCTCAGGGTCTTTAAAGGTTGAGGTTGTGGATGAAAACACAAAAACACAGGACAACCCCCGGGTCAGACTTGGTCTCTGTGCCAAATTTGGTGGTTCTCGGCCCAGCGGTCTTTGCAAAAAATGCGAAAAGACAGACAGACATCCGGTGAATCCTATTTATTATTAGACTATCAAATATCACCTGTTAGTGGGGCAACTTAGCATAACAATTGTGCATTTTGTGAGGAAAGCACCAATTTGGCACCCTAGTAGCCTAACATATTATGAACAGATTTGGATATTGGGCCATCTCAAATTCACCGCTGATGGCTGTGGCAGCCATTTTCTACTCCCATCAAAAATTTTTAGATGGCCCAATATCCAAATCTGTTCATAATATGATTGGCGACTAGTGTGCCAAATTTGGTGCTTCCTCACAAAATGCACAATTGTTATGCTATTTTTAGCTAAGTTGCCCCACTATGTTGCTTCGCTAAGGTAATACTAAAGGTGGGAGGGAGAAAAGAGGGGGGAGAGAGGGGAAGAGGTAGAGAGGGGTGGGGGAGAGGGTGAGCGGGGTGGGGAGAGAGGGAGAGCGGGGTGGGGAAGAGAGGGAGAGAGGGGTGGGGGAGAGAGGGAGGGGTGGGGGAGAGTGAGAGAGGGGTGGGGGAGAGGGAGAGAGGGGAGAGTGAAGAGGTGAAGGGAAAGGAGAGAGAGGGAGGGAATACAGTGATGTGAGAGGAAGGGAAGGCAGACATGCATGGAGCATTAATTACAATTCATACTGTCGAATCAAATTATTCTGCAAAGAATAACAGTGAAGAGGGGAACTAAATAATGTCTGAAATCCATTTTCTACCGGTCATACTATAAACACGGCCCGAAGTCAACTCCCGTCCAGACATAAATACCGCCCAGAGACAGATACAGAGACAGAGATGGGGGAGGGGAGTAAGCAGAAAGAATGTTATACTTAATCAACAACACACACTCACACACACCACAACACCAACCACACACACACGTCCAATCAAAGCGTGACGGAGCACGAACCACTCGCTCAGGGTGACGGAGCATGAACCACTCACTCAGGGTGATGGAGCACGAACCACTCGCTCAGGGTGACGGAGCACGAACCACTCGCTCAGGGTGACGGAGCACGAACTACTCGCTCAGGTGACGGAGCACGAACCACTCGCTCAGGGTGACGGAGCACGAACCACTCGCTCAGGGTGACGGAGCACGAACCACTCGCTCAGGGTGACGGAGCACAAACCACTCGTCAGGGTGACGGAGCACGAACCACTCGCTCAGGGTGATGAGCACGAACCACTCGCTCAGGGTGACGAGCACAAACCACTCGCTCAGCGTGATGGAGCAGGAACCACTCGCTCAGGGTGACGGAGCATGAACCACTCGCTCAGGGTGACGGAGCACGAACCACTCGCTCAGGGTGACGGAGCACGAACCACTTGCTCAGGGTGACGGAGCACGAAGCACTCGCTCAGGGTGATGGAGCACGAACCACTCGCTCAGGGTGACAGAGCACGAACCACTCGTCCGTGCTATATATCGTGCTATATTTCAGATATCGTGCTATATATCATTTTTGTCCCTATCTCTCAATGGTGAAGAATCACTTTAAAAATTAAATAACTCTCTTTTCCAGATCCGGATTCGGATATTCACAAAATCGAAATAATTCGTCCTTGCCACACAACCAACTGTCCACTGAGTTTTGTCCAAATCTGTCCACAACCTTTGAGATATCATGCTATTATATATATATATATATATATATTTATATATATATATATATATATATATATATATATATATATATGTTGGTTTAGCCCGATCTCCCAACGGTGAAGAATCACTTAAAAAATTATCAGATCCTGATCCGATTTCGGATCTTCACCAACATTGAATCAATTCTTTCTTGTCACACACCTAACATGTCCACCAAGTTTCATGTGAATCTGTCCAAATGGAACTTTTTGAGATATCTTGCACACAAACAAACAGACAGACAAACAGACAGAAAGGGGTGAAAACATTAACCTCCTTCACCTTCGGTGGTGGAGGTAATAACTTTGAATCACAGCAACAACATTAGGTCAAAGTATTTTTTATTTTATTTTAACCAAGTCAAGAAAAAAATGTAAATACATTAAGTTTGGGATATGGGTCTGTTTCTGTGAGAACAGGGTATGAGAGACCACTTGAGGACTTTCCAAACTCCAATCTGCCTTGGGTTATCAATGTCTTATTTATAGCTTACATGATGGCCTCCAGGAGAGGTGAGATGGTAATCAGGAAAATGTGCAAAGGTGTACTTGGAAAAGTATGATTTATAAGGTTAAAATTTCTAAAAGGTCCACAGAATTGGAAATTTATGTTTGGTTTAATAAATAAATACAGCTTCACTGAACACTTAATTTTTGTGTTCTTTCAAATTTTGATGCCACCTGAGTATATTTCATGATGCTTTCAAATCAAATTTAATATATGGAGTCTTCACTAACTACTCCAAAGTGATAAAGTGAAAAAACTGCATATATAATGTGAACAAGTTAGATTAACAGAGAAAATCAGATGATTCTCAGTTGCCAAAGTTTTCAAACCCTTTGCCTAATTAACCCGAAACCAGTTCAGGAGCAACTTATTTGTTTGAAAGGTTACAAAATAAGTGTAAGTAGGTTTCAGCTGTATGCAATCAGTGGTTCCACAAAAATTAAACTCCCCCACTTCTCAAAGGTGTTTTAAGGTGCAACCCACTTGGTCAACCAACAAGGCAGACATGAAGACCAAGGAGCTTTCCAAAAATGTCAGACATAAAGTAGTGGAGAAGCACCGTTCAGGAGATGGTGGAAAGAAGACTTCAAAGTCACTCATTATCCATTGTCAAGTCAGGCCAGATCAGATCTGTGACTTGCGACAGGAACCATGTAAACCTGTACCAACCTGTTTCATGGTCAGATTGTCAGCGACTAAACTGTCTCCCCCACCAGGTTTCCTCTGGAGGAGGGTGTATGGATATAGACACCCAGCAGGATTAAAAACAAAACCTTTCAAAGGGCAGAGGAGCTCCTTGTAAGCCAACAGCCACCCAGACCTGGTGCCCAACTGTGTCTGCGGACATCCTTCTGCAGTGGGTTTACACTTTTCTATGAGGTTGGTGGCAGGATTTTCACTTCTGCCACCATAAAACACTTAATTCTGCAAAACACATTAAAAAAAAACGCAACAAAAAAAAGGGGATTACAACAGCAATGGGTTAACATCTGGAAGCCGGCACTTGCTGCAGACTGTTTTTTTTTCTGGATCCCAAGTTCTGCCAACTAAAAACATAGAGACATCACAACCAGATTGAAGGGAACGGTTGTTGAAAGTAGGAAAGAAACTAGTGTTACAAAATTGCAATTTTCAGATCCAATATATCAGATACAGTCTTAATACCTTTCCTCAAGTTTCTTATCAGACTAAGTTTTTTTCATTCAATTTCTACCATCTGTTCAACTAATCTAATGAAAGCCTTTACTTTATTATCATCGTCAGTGAGGAGGATATTGCATTGGGGACCCTTTGTTTATTTGTCTGTTTGTCTGTCTGGCTGTTCCCATATAATGTATTAACGTAGGCCACAAATGCCACCTGGTGGTAACCAGTATTATATATTTTCCTTTTTCAACTGAGTACCTCAAAAAGTTATGAACAATTACATTGCGAGTACTTCTTTAAAGTACGTACTATTAGAATACGAGTATGTCTTCAAAGGATGTACGATTAGAATGTGAGTACGTCTATAAATTAGGTGCTTTAACAACATGTTTTTTTTTCTATAAAGTATGTACGCACTATTGGAATGTGAGTACATCTATAAGTACAAGAACTTGAAACATTAATCAATACAATAAAACCGAAATGGTCTGTTTGTCCGCTGTATGAACTTAAAACTACGTCGTCGATGCATCATCTACGCAGCACACAAACACAAACACACCAGCGCATAAAACCACACAAACACCACACAAAATAAGTCCTGGCAAAGGTCTGCAATCTCTGATTGTTCTTTCTTACTTTATTAGCAACACACCTTTTCTCTCCTGACAGATTTCAGGAAGACGGTAAAGAAGAGAATCACATTTGCGACCCCTCTTTCTGTTATTTTGCAAGGCTCTGATGTAGATGTAAAAATGGATGATGAAGATTGTTCACACTGTAACTCTGACACACTAACCAGAGGTAATAATAGCAAGCGACAGGTCGGGTGTTGCATCACAAAGTATGCAATGCCTCGGATAGATGTTAAGCTGGGTGTCCTGTCTGTTAGCAATAGCTGATGTGAACTATCTCACAGTGTCTTTTGCTTTCATATCTATACTTGAAAAGTGAATTTGTATGTTTTGATTGTTTGTTTATATATGCTTCAAAAACTTTAATAAAAAGAACACTGAACCAAATCAACCAAATTTTGCATGTTGCCGAAGGGTACTGTCAGTGTAGCATGGTTGCTCTGAACATGCTACATGAACATGCATGTAGCATATCTGAGAGAGGGGGGTTCAAGATGGGGGGAAGACCCCAATTCTCTCTATGTACAGTAAATGTGTATCACACGTAGCGCTCCTAGTGGTAGCCGGTATTACAAATCATCTTCTTCTTATACAAAGAAAGTTGAAACAACTTCATGAATATGCATTACGGTGAGGTTGAAATCTAAGTGAGAATAATGTGAAATTTTCAAAATGTTTCATTTCACTCATTTTAAGTGGAGGTTTAAACCAAAGCAAACAACAGAGCTTCACAGCAAAGCAGAAGTAATTTATTTTCTCATGCCACATTTAAGCAGGATGTTCTAGTTGGCTGATGAAGATGAGTGGCAGGATGGTCTAGACTCTAGACTCTAGAGGGATACACACTCGCCTCCCAGCTGTCTTATCCTGGGTTTGAATCTTGTCCCACCTATAAACTGCCATCTTGGTGATTCACAAGCAGGGTGAGGCATCAATGTGCATGCTTTATCAATTTTAAATGCTGAGCATCAAGCAAGGAAGCAGCATGTACCATTTTAAAGGTCTCTGGTATGACTCGGCCAGGGTTCACGCCAACCTCCCATACTCAGCAGATGCTCTGATCATTACTCCACTGAAGCCTTGGAACATGAATTTACTGATTTTTAAAAAAGGAACATTTTCACTGAGAAAGGTCTTCACCAAGGGTGTCCCATCCAGCAGCTGGAACAGCACAATGGCTGCTGAAATCAGTCCAAAGGAAGAAGACAATGTTTAGGTTTTTCTGTATACCAAAGAACTGTAGCTGGGAAGATGGTACATCTCATCAAGCAATAGAAGCTTATTGCAGAGCGATGTGTGAAGCCCTTGCTCACCTCCAAGATTGGTACTCTTCACTGATGGAAGTTCCCCTGACTTCTCATGTAAATGTAGAAGCAAAAAAAGTATTTAATAAAACTACCTCCCATCTCACCCTCATTGTTCACTAATTCTCCTGTGCTATTCCTCAATTGGCCCACACTTCTCTTAGCCATTTCGTTACCCCTTATACACTGAAAGAATGTATTGCTGTTATTGGTTCACGAGTCAGTAAGTGACCACTATATTCGTTATGGGTGTCTGTCTGTCTGTCTGTCTGTCTGTCCTGAGCATAGCTCCGTGGGTTTTGATCCGATCTTGATAAAATTAGGGTGCGAGGTTTGTATCATGATGTAGTTGTGTTTTCCGGAGAATGGGCATGCTGCGACCAAAAACATGTGTTTTTAGGGGGTAGCCGGTTTCAAGTTACATCTTCTCCGAGGGAGTTTGTCGAATCTGGCAGGGGTTTCAGTATTTGGTTAGCCCAATGGCACCTGCATAGCCCCACGGAGCTCGATTTTTCATTTTCGTCCCAAGGCCAAGGTCACAAGGTCACGAACTTAGAAAATGTCAAAAAAATCAATAAGTTGGGCATCGAGCTCCTAGGGTTTTCAACTGTTTCGAATGAAAGTTGGTATGCAAGTAGTGCTCTTCGAGTACTACAACTTTCATCATTTACGTTTTTCCCGATTCCCGCCAGTTTGCCCGTGGCGTCCCCTCGAAGGTCAAAAAATAAAAAAGGCGAACCGTGTACATTGCTCGTGAACCATCGCCGTCTCCAGACTTGTGTTTAATATTCTTGAATATGTCGTTTCAATATTTCCTTTTGGTCTGTCAGGTATTGACTTAATTAGTTCCTGTTCCCCCCTTTTCTGATGAAAGTCGGACTCTCGTCTTACTCTTTTGTAAATTCCTTCTGTTTATCCCTCATTATAGTATGTACATACCTCCCTGCTCAACCACCCTGGTCTCTTTCTGCCTCCACCTTTATACCTCACTGGAATATGCCTACTCTGCACCATACACATTTTCTCCTTGAAGGTTACCCACTTCTCCAATATAGACTGCCCAGTGCCCACTCATTAACTTTACCCAATCTAAAGCTCCCAAATCACTTATCATACCCTCAAAGTTTGCCCTCCTAAAATACAACAACCTTACACTACTCTCCCAAAACTTCACATCTCAATCATTGAGTGGCACTTACTACATTGTGGTCACTCGACCCCAGATGGTCTCCCACCTCCACCTCTTCCACCATATTGGAATCGTTACTCAAAAAGAGATCCAACACAGCATTCCCCCTCATGGGCTTTTCTACAAACTGAGTTAAAAAGCAATCCTGGACTTGGTTTTCCAAATCCTCGACCCTTTCCCTGTTCCTGTTCCCAATGTCATGCCTTTCTCTCGATACAATACTGTCTTTTGCTCAGATTGCCACACCTCCTCTCCTTTTCTCTTTCCGATCACACCTATAAACCCTGCAGTCTTAAATTCCAATTGCTCACGAAGCCACAGCTCACTTACAGTAAATATGTCAGACCTCTCAACATCCATTCTAGCCTCCAGCTCTTCCATCTTACCACTCAAGCTCCTGTCATTCATGTACAACACCTTCAACCTTTCCCTTCTGTTAACCAACCACTGCTGCCCCAACCCTCCAACCACATCCTCAGTCTCTCATCTAAAAAAGCACTAATTTATTTCTCAAGAACCACAAATCTCACCGCCCCCTTCTAAGCACCCTGCCACCTGACCACATACAATCAGTATGACCATGTCGGGAGGGATCCCCACATATGCACACACACAAACCCTTCTCACCTCCACCACCCCTCCAACCACTGGTTGACATCCATCTCTCTATGAATAAAATCTAAACAGACTCCCACCATTGGTATAATCTCAGAAAAAAAAATCACTTTGCACATCTTAGATGTTCTGCTGTTGCCAACTTGAAAATCTATTTTTCATACCCTTGTACCAAAATGGTGACTTTACATGTTCAATACCTCATCACTAACAAAAAAAATCTCTCTGATTACCCCCTCATTCCCCACTCCCATCCCAATCCAACTCCCACAATCAAGCACACATGCACCACCACCCCCATCATCCACACTAATCCCCTCGTGCATACTCACAGAGCACTCCAATCACTTCTTGGTCGCTTTATTGGTTCACGAGTCAGTAAGTGACCACTATATTCGTTATGGGTGTGTGTCTGTCTGTCCTGTCCTTGTCCCGAGCATAGCTCTGTGGGTTTTGATTCGATCTTGATAAAATTAGGGTGCGAGGTTTGTATCATGATCTAGTTGTGTTTTCCGGAGAATGGGCGTGCTGCGCCATTATGGGTGGAGCCACGCCCCAAAACATGTGTTTTTAGGGGTAGCCGGTTTCAAGTTACATCTTCTCCGAGGGGTTTGTCGAATCTGGCAGGGATTTCGGTATTTGGTTCGCCCAATGGCACCGCATAGCCCCACAGAGCTCGATTTTTCATTTTCGTCCCAAGGTCAAGGTCACAAGGCACGAACTTAGAAAATGTCAAAAAAAATCAATAAATTGGGCATCGAGCTCCTAGGGTTTTCAACTGTTTCGAATGAAAGTTGGTATGCAAGTCGTGCTCTTCGAGTACTACAATTCATATTTACGTTTTTCCCGATTCCCGCCAGTTTGCCCGTGGCATCCCCTCGAAGGTCAAAAAATATATAAGACGAACCCTGTACATTGCTCGTGAACCATCGCCATCTCCAGACTTGTTGTAATCTATTATCACTTATTTTCAGACAGAGAACAAGGTGATACAGCTGGACATCTTGACAATGAGCTACGTGATGTGACTGAAGGGTCAGAAAATGCCACAAATACTGATGGAAGGGTGAACAAGAAATATGTAAGTATTTGTACTGAAAAATAAGATCTCCACTTCAAGAAAGCAAAACCATGGCTAAGAATGAATGGCTAGTATCTGGGTTTTAACAGCTGTTCTGAAGTGAAATCACAAGGGCTCAGTGTCTTCAAAGGAAAGGGAATCTTCTTACCCCTATAGTGGACATCAGCTTCAGTGACATACAGTAAGGGTGGTGATCATCAATATCACATATGTTTGCGGAGCAAAATCTACAAACACAGCATGTCCAAGTGTCACTTGCATGCAGAAAAAAACTATTTGATCTGACAAGTCACTGGAAGAGAAGCTGAAGAAACAAGTTGAAGCTGATGTTGATAAAACGTATTCTGTATTTTGCACAGTGTACATACTTGCCAAGATGAATAGGCCATACTCCGACTACAACAATCTGATTCAACTTCAGCAACAAAATGGTCTTGACATGGGAATCACTTTACACTCCTGATACACTGCAACTAACATCACTGACCACATTGCAAAAGATGAGAAACAAAACTGTCCAACACATTGTTACAAACCAGGCAAAATTCACTGTATTAACAGATGAAACAACCACACTTCGTGAAAAATCAGCTATGGTAGTCTACCCGAGTTCCATCATAAATGATGTTCCAACAGTGCTATTCCTAGACTTGTTGAGCTACAGTGTGAATCAGTAGAAATCATCACGACCAGTTGGCTGAGCTGCCTGCACAAGTGAGGACTGGGGGAAGACTTCATACAAGACAACTTCCTTGCCTTTGCGTGTAATAGGCCAAGTGTAATGTTGGGAAATAAATCTGGAGTTGCAGTCCTGGCTTCCGCAGATGTAGCCGAACATTATTGTTGGGCACTACCTCAACCGCAGGCTGGAGCTGACAGTAGCAGATGCCATGAAATAAGTGAATGGTATCAACCATTTAAAAATATTTCTAGACAGTGTCTACTCACTTTCTAGCCAGTCACCAGAAATTCATCATGAATTAGCAGAAAAGCAAAAAGAATTGGAACTCCATCTCCAAAAGATTGGAAGGGTGCTTGATGTTCACTGGGCTGCCAGCTGGTAGCTTTCATATTTTAAAGCATTTTGGAACTCTTACACAGCACTCTACAGCCACTTCTCTTCTGCATCACAGGATGAAAGTCGAGATGCTAAGGAAAGGTCAAAATACAAGGGCAAATTATTTGGCTTGGATCGAAAAAGTTCCCAGGTGACCTTGGTCTAATGTATGACTTAATGGAAGAGATATCAGCTCTGTTTCTGCAACTTCAAGATTAAAGGTGCTTCCACCAAGTATTAACTCATGGGGGTGGACACTTATCCAACAAAGACATTCCAGTTTAGTATTTTTCATTAATTTTCTGAAATTTGTAGAATTTGTTTTTCACTTGGAAGTTGTGGGTTACGAGGTGTCAATAAAGGTGGAAAAAGTCGAATTTAATGCAAATTTAATTTCAGGCTATAAGGCAACAAAAGGTGAAAATTTTGAAAGTGGGTGTGGACTGTAGACTTTCTATAGGCTCTCTCTCTCTCTCTCTCTCTCTCTCTCTCTCTCTCTCTCTCTATATTGAGTGCAGGCCTGTTGGCTGCTGGTTGCATCATTGTTGGGACACAGCTATGCTGCTGATGCAGTGCCCCCCTTACCAGTACACTGGTGCTCATTTTGCCGACCTCAGGATGACAGGCTGAGTCAACCTCCTGGTGTATTTTAATTCAGTGGCCAATGGGGCCTGAACTCAGGACCCTAGGATCCAAAGCCAACACCAGGCTTCTATAGGCACTATATATATACTGCATACATATATATGTATATATATGTATATATATATGTATGAATGTTATATATATATATATATATAATATATATATATACTATATTCCATGTATGATAACTGGGGTTCATCAAAGTCTGCTGGTTGTGTCATAACTGGGACATGGCTATGGAAGTTTCACTGCCCCCAGAGAATGTGGCAAGAATTTAAAATTTGGACAGGGTATGGCACTTAATGTCCAACTCTTTTCCTTGGGTTTACCTCATAGTGCTGTATTTTGAAATAATTCTCCTCTGTGACTCCAGCCGTGTGGCCTTTTTTATTTCACATGTTGCTGGCAATTGTTTCAATGCCTTCTGATACTGTATTAGTGCATGAAATGTCATCAGAGGGAGCTAACCTTTCATTTCACTGTGTTTTCTCCCCTTTCCTTTCCTCTCTTTTCAACACCTTCCATCATGAGCTGAAGTACAGTATTCAAATGATGACCCAGATGAAGTATAGCGTCTACAAATGCTGAAAAGTTTGAATAACGTTTCATGAAAGTATATGCCTTGTGTTGGCTTAATGGTGAGGGTGGTGGGATTTGAATCCGAGGGTTCTGAGTTTGAATCCCGCTCAGCTGTTGAATTAATACCAGGTGGGGTTAACTCGGCCTATCCTCATTCCGAGGTCGGCGAAATGAATGCCAGCTTGATGGTATACTGTGTCGCAGTGGTGACCCGTCCAGGATTGTGCCCAATAGCCAAGGAGACTGCTTGAGCAGCACCAACACTCTGCACAGAGTATGGTCCCAATCTCCTCCTTTCCTCATGAAAGTATCACAATGTACCCACTGCTGTGGATTTAATCAATCAGTCCAGTAAAGTATGACAAAATGAACTTGTATCTCTTTGTTATTTGCTTCCACTGCACAACTTTGTTGTAGATTTACCAATCAGCAGCACTTTAGGTTTGTTCCAAATACAATTTCATTAACATGTAACTGTTAACAATTGTAAAAAAAACCAAACATTGCTGTTAAACAGAGGCTTTTAAAAAATACTGTTGGACCCCACTATTCATGGGGGATACGTTCCTGGAAAATGCCGCGAATGTCGGGGCGTTGTTTCAATGGGAAAAAGAGGGATAGGTTCCTGGCAGTTGGTGATTCATAAGTGAAAATCAAAAATCCCATAAAAAACCATGAATACGCCAATGAAACACTGCAAAAAAAACCACACACACAAAAAAAACCCCGCAAAAACACAAATATATGTCAATATGTGAACCACAGGGTTGCAAATGAAAAAGGTCACATTTTATCAACCAAATTCGTGAATAGTGGTGAATGACAATTATATAAATTACAATTTACCATTCTAGCAAAAGCATTCAGACAATCCTTTTTTTTTTTTTATAGCTATGCTATAACAAAGTTGATGTGAGCTGTTATAGCCATAAAAATGTCCTTCAGTCAGTTAGTCAGTCCTTCCTTCCTTCCCTCTGACAGTCAGTGGGTCCATTGCATTATTTTGTTTTTTTCCCCACTCCTCCGCAGCTGAATAGATCATTTTGAAACTTGGCATGATGATTCATGATGATGATGATACTGCAAAAACGAATGGAGCCATTTTTCTTATTTCCAAACAGGTGTGAGATACTTAGCGAATTAACTCAAAATGTAATCTATGTTTGCAGGTCCACATATCGTGGGATTGAGATTCCATCAACTTATGAGATAATGAATTCATTAATTATCGATGTTTCATCGTTGTTTAATTTAAATATTTTAATTTAACCTCTTAATTTAATTCGATCTTAAGCAGTCAGTGGCATGAATCACCATGTCATGTCATCAATTCCCTCTTGCTTTGAAGAATTGGAGAGAAAGTGGGAGAGGAAGACAAAAAGTCGTGGTGGGTGGAGGTGGGATGTGGCATAGACGGGACAGTCCTTTCAGTCCTTTTAAAGTTATTTTTACCCTTTTAAGACTCTCCTGACCGCTTAAGAACTTATAGACCCCTTAAGACCTTAATGACAGTTTCGACCTTTATACCCGATCTACTACAGGAATGTACCCTTTGGGTCTTTAAATCCCCTACCCTTTGGACTATTTCACCCCTTCAGACCATTAAGACCCCTTTTGACCACTTCAACACTTTAGATTCTCTATATCCCATTAGATTGCTTAGACCTCTTGACCCTTTAGTTTTGAACTTTAGACCCTTTCAACCACTTCGACCTTTTAAAATCCTTTATAGACCTTTTAAGACCCTTGAGATATATACAGCCTTTAGAACATTTTGACCCATTAGACCTTTGAGACCTGTGAGACCCCAACTACTTTTGGAACATACCCTTTAGACCTTTCGATCTCTTGGACCCCATATGCCCTTTAAACCCTTGTAGACCTTACAGACCCCTTACACCTGTGGAGTATTTTGACCTCTCGACTCTTTAGACCCCTTTAGACCTTTTAAAACCCTTTCAACACTTGCACTCTTTAGACCTCTTCGACTCTTAAAACCATTACTACTATTGGGACATACCCTTTCGACCTTTTAAGAACCTTTTAGACCGTTTAAGACCCTAATTTAGACATTTACATAATTTAGACCCTTTTAGACCTGCTAGACCCTATTATTATCCCTGGTGTTGGCTTAATGGTTAGGCTGTTGGGTTTGGGATCCTAGGATCCTGAATTCATAATCCCACTTGGCTGTTGAATTAATACTGGATGAGGTTGACTCTGCCTGTCATCCTTCTGAGTTTGACAAAATGAGTGCCAGCTTGCTGGTATCCTGCGGCGGAGTGATGACCTGTCCACAATTGTGCCCAATAGCCAAGGAGACTGCTTAAGCAGCACCAACACTATGCACAGAGTATGGTCCCAATGGATGGATGGACCCTAATTACTTTTGGTATGCACCCTTTCCACCTTTATACCCTTTTACCTCTATCAATCCTGTAGACTCCTTAAAACTGGAGACCCTTTTTGCATTTAGACTATTAAGACCCCTTTAGACCACTTAAGACCCTTTCAACACTTTAGATCACTTTAGACCCTTACACTATTTTGACTCTACAGACCCATAATAGACCCCTTAGACCATTTAGACCCTAAATACAATTGGAATGTACCCTTTAGGCCCCTTCGATCTCATAGACCATTTAGACACCTTATGACCCTTTAACCCTCAAAAGACCCTTTTGACCTCTGCACCCTTTAGATCCCTTCGATCTGTAGACCCTTGAGACCTTTTAAGACCGTTTCAACACTTTAGACCCTTACACCTATTAGACTACTTCGACCCTTCACACACCTTAGCTTTGACCCTTTACATCCCTTTAGGGTCTAAAAGTGTTTTAGGGTCCTTTCACTGGACAAATACTAATGAAACGTTTTTTTATCAATTCATCTCATCCCACATAGCTTTTACTGCACAAATACAATTGTGTTATCAGGCCTTTTAGCCACCAGGAGACAATAATGTTCCACCAAACCAAACTGAAAATCAACTTTATCACCGAATGCACCCCAATTACGACCTCGCTTCATCGGGAGATGAGCATCTGTCCCATTTGGGACTTCATCGTTGTTAGTATCAGGGAGCAGTCTCATTGCTCAGTTTCAGA
This sequence comes from Eptatretus atami, assembly GCA_035128595.1. Lineage (NCBI taxonomy): Eukaryota > Metazoa > Chordata > Myxini > Myxiniformes > Myxinidae > Eptatretus > Eptatretus atami. Next base: position 79,879,371 of record CM068954.1, on the reverse strand, counting down.
GCATAATCTTCCAGAGGAAAGAATTAATGGAGTTCTAGCGATGATTCGTAAGAGTGGACACAATTGCTGGGATGACTGCAACTATCCTAGTTCCATCACTGAATCAACCTGTGTGAAGTCAAAGGACGAATTGAAATGTGGAAACAGGTTAAAAAATAGGACCATGCATCCTAAAGCTCACCTGGATCAGGAGCAACAGTCACTCAACCCCCCGCAGACCTCCTTAGATCCTGATTTTTTTTGTAATGCCATGAACAATCTTTAGTACATTCTGGGTGATGAAGGTTGTGGTCAAGTTTCATCGAAATTGTGTGTGTAGTTTTGGAGAAGAGAGCAAATACCGATTTCGGGGGTCAAC
>CM068954.1:79820866-79833802 GCA_035128595.1 Eptatretus atami | reverse complement strand
CGTCATATTCGTTTTTATGACGTCATCATTAAGAGGACGAGGATCTTAGCTCATTTGAGCTTGGTTTTTTCTGCTGTTTGGAGAATTATATTGAGTGAACAAAACACTTAGGAACGTGCCAAAATTTACCAGCTTCATTGAGCGAAATGATTTAATGCATTCACTGCGAGACCTCGTGCCCTGTCCCCCAGAGGGATTTCCTATCCATAGCAACTGCCAGATCTGTGTCAATTTTTTGAGAGGTTTCGTGAGGTGCTCTACAGGGAATCAAAGCAAATCTGGTGAAAAACATGTTTTTAAAAAAAGGTTATAATGTTTGCGTGGACCCCAACCGATGTAGCATGTGACACATGCACCATTTGTCGTTTTTATGTATTTTATGCGTGTGTACATATACAGTCAACCCCCGCTTCATCGCGGTTCACCTATCGCGCCCCCGGTTCATCGCGGTGTTTTCCCTTGGAACGTAACTAATTTTTTCTGCGGATCCCCGTACATCGCGGTAATAATGTATAAAAATAAATTATTTAAGCAATAAATTATAACGCGTGGTGCCGACCAGTCACACAACGCACGAGACAAAGTTTCGCTTGTGAACTTCGAATATTTTCTACGTTTTTTCTCCAAGCCCACGATGGCGCCCAGACGCCCTGCACCTTCGAAGGTTTCTGGCAAGGAACCGAAGCGCAGAGGAAGGTCCTGGGACGCTCCAGGAGAAGGTTAAGGTAAAGGTGCTCGATATATGCTTCGGAAGGAAAAAGATTTGCCGCCGTTGGCGAGCACTGCTCATACCAGCACCTCAAAACCGACCAGACCAGACTAGTCGATCTCCGGCACCTCAAACCAATCACTCCAAACCGACCAGACCAGACTAGTCGATCTCCGGCACTCAAAACCAATCACTGCCAAACCGACCAGACCAGACCAGTCGATCTCCGGCACCTCAAACCAATGACTGCCAAACCGATCAGACCAGTCGAATCGATTTTTGGGAGGCGTCCATTCATCGCGGATTTTCACTTAGCGCGGGAGGTTTGAACGTAACCCCCGCGAGAAACAGGGGATTACTGTATAACTGTATTACCATAACGGAACTTGTTGTATGTGTTAAGACTGTGTGTGTGTGTGTGTGTGTGTGTGTTGTGTGTGTGTGTGTGTGTGGTTTGGTTGTTGGTCGTTATCTCCATATGTGGGTTTCAGAAGGTGGAAGGATCCCTCCCAGTCTCGAAGTATCCACCGTAGCATTTTGTTGTGTGTGTGTGTGTGGTGTGTGTGTGTGTGGTGTGTGTGTGTGTCGTGCATTGGGGTTTCAGAATGTGGAATGGAGCTCCTAGGCGGGGCGGGCTCAAAGTAGCCACCTTCATTTTGGTGAGGGTCACAATTCACAGACCAAGCTGTAAGTTCTTTCTAAGTTTGTTGCGAGGATCTCTCAGGATCATTACTGAGCCCAGAATGACCTCCAACTGTAGTTTGTTTGTAGTCATATTCCCAGGGATGGCTTTTATTATCTCTGTGAGGTTCTTCATCATCATTCCCATGAGGTACTTTGTCATCACTGCGACAACTTTGGCATTCTTCAGTTTCCAGGATTTTTTTCACTCTCTGCTTGAGGTCTTGGTATTTGGCCATTTTCTTGATGTCTGCATCATTAGTCCAAAATCACTGGTATTAACATCTCAATTAGCAATGCCTTCTTCTCTTTTTTTTGTACCTAAGTATGATATTTGTTTGCAATGGTTTGTTTTTGATGTTCATGGCCGATGTGATCATGAGGTCGTACGCGTGTGGTACTTCAAAGTTTTCAGTGATTGCTTTTCGTTCATGTTCCCACAAATTTTCCTGCAGTGGAATATCAAAGTTTTTGCAGATATGCCAGTGGATTACTTTGCAAACTTTGTTGTGTCGTCATGTGTACAGCGGTTCTGACATTTTTTTTTAATTTTAATTTTCGTGTTTGGTCATTAAGCATCACATATTCTGTTGCAACCCACCCTCCACCCTCACCTTCTCTCTTTTTTTTCTCCTCCCCCCACCCCCAGTCTCTGCCTTTGACTCTCTCTACCCTCTTCGCACCGCTCCCTCCCACAGTGTACAGCAAGGTTTCGTGAGGTGTCACTCTCCTCACCCCCCCCTTTCCTCTCTATTCCCTCTTCTGAGCTTCCCTTCCCTTCTCCCACCATCCTCTCCTCTTCCTCTGTCCTCTCCTCTCCCTTTGTCCTCTCCTCTCCTTATGTTCTCTCCTCTCCTCTCCCTCCATCTCTCCTTCCCCTCATCCTCTCCACTCCCTCCATCCTCCTCCCTCCCCCTCCTCCTCTTCCCCTCCCATGCTTCCCTCCATCCTCGTCTCTCTCTCTCTCCCTGCCTCTTCTCTCTCCCTCCCTGCGCCTCCTCTCTCTCGCCTCCCTGCACCTCCTCTCTCTCTCCTCCCTGTCTCCTCTCTCTCCCCTCCCTGCCTCCTCTCTCTCTCCTCTCTCTTCTCCCATCCTCTCTCTCCCTCCTCCCTTAATATCCCCTTCAGCGAAGCGACGGGTTCTATTTGCTTGTATGTAATGAAGAGCTCATTCTCATCACTAATTCTTGAGATGCAAGCACAATCCACTTCATCAAATGCATAAGGCTCTTTTCGGATACACAGCATCAAATATACAAAGCTTGTATTTCTTACCCTCGCTAGAGGAGAGGGTATTGCATTTGCGTCCGTTTGTCCGTCTGTCCGTTCGTTTATTTGTCTGCACAGAATGTGTGTGTTTTTCTCTGCAACCACTTGCCAGATTGACATGAGAATTTCACCATAGGATCGACAACTCATGAAGTATGTTTTACTGATAATAATGATGTCATAGGTCAGGTGATGTGGCAGCCATGTTGGAAAAGGGGAAAAATTTGGACCTCTGTGTCTCTGAAACCGCATCGAGTAAAAAATTGAAACTTAGCACATAGCAAGTACTCCACATGGGAAATAAGTGTGATTTTTAGCTCACCTGGACTTTAGTCGGATGAGCTCATGCGATCGAGTAGTGTCTTTCGGTGAGTGAGAGAGTCAGTGAGTGAGTGAGTCATTCAGTCCATAAACACTTCAGTCATTATCGGTTGAACCAAACACAGGATTTTGATGAAACTTGGTGCTCATTAAGGGGGTCTATGGGGGTGGGTTGACTCTCTCCCCCAAAAAATAAGTGTTTGCTCTCTTCGCCAAAACTACACACACACAATTTCAATGAAACTTGACCACCACCTTCATCACCCAAGATGTACCAAGGTGTATCGACCGCATAAAAATCTGTGCTCTTTTAAACGGTCACGGGCGGGGGAGGGCAAAATAAATATTTGCTCTCTTCTCCAAAAATACACACACACAATTTCGATAAAACTTGACCCCAACCTTCATCACTCATGATGTACCAAGGTTTATCGACCACATTAAAATCTGTGCTCATTATAGGGGTCTATGGGCAAGGGAGGGCAAAATATGTATTTGCTCTCTTCTCCAAAACTACACACAATTTCAATGAAACTTGACCCCAACCTTCATTACTCATGATGTATCAAAGTTTATCGACCGCATCAAAATCTGTGCTCATGAAAGGTGGTCTACGGAGGGGGTGAGGGAGGATTGACCCTCCCAAAAAGAGGTAATTGCTCTCTTCTCTGAAACAAATGCACAACCTTGACCACAACCTTCATCACTTGTGATGTATCAAAGTTTGCTCATGGCATTAAAAAAATCAGGGTTGAAGGAGCTCTGTGGGGGGTTTGAGTTTCTGCACTTGCGGTCGTATTTTTATCCCCCATTGGACTTAGTCCGAAACGGAGACTTTTGGATTTGGTCTTGATTTCCGTATCCATATGTGCATGCATGTGCGCATCTGCAACCATATCTCGGACATGTGTGAACCGATTTTATTCATACTTGGCACAAAGAGAACACCTGATAGTATACATATGCACATCAGTTTTTTTTCCAACATCAGATACAAGATGGCCGACTGGTGGCCATTTTAGTTGTCAAAAAACCCCCCGGTGTCGATCATATCCTCAACCATTTCTCGGACATGCATTTACTGATCTTATTCAAACTTGGCAGACACATAATGAATGACGGCTTACATGTGCTTGTTATTTATTTTGGAGATCAGATCAAAGATGGCCGACTGGTGGCCATTTTGTTAGCTAAATATGTCCCCAACCATTTATCAGACATGCATGGTCGATTATGTTCAAACTTGGCAAAAGCACACGACATGATAGCGTACATGTGCTCCTCACTTCATTTTGGGATCTGATCAAAGATGGCCGACTGGAAAACTGGCAGCCATTTTAGTTGTATGTAAATATGGGCTAGCCCTTTAACTCCATGCAGCAAAATTACTAAAACAATGGGGGCGATGACATTTTATGTCTTTTTTACTTATTTTATGTCATCGGTGCCTTTGTTATGATGTCATAATTGCATATGTAGAACGCTGTATCCGATTAGTATGAAAATTTTTGAGGGTCATCTTGGGATAAACTGGTTCCCAGAAAAAATTGATGACCTCATCGGTCAAGTGGTCCGGCAGCCAATTTTATTATTATTATTTTTTTTTTTACAAAAACCTTCAAAAAATCTCTTCTCTGAAAAGGCTGAACAGATTAAGATGAAGCTTTACAAGAATGACCACTTATCTATGAGCAATAAAACTTTCACACATATGATGTCATCGGTCACATGGTTTGGCAGACATATTGGATTTATCCTAAAACTTATAAAAATCTTCTTCTCCAAAACGGCTGGACAGATCGAGGTGAAACTTCACAGACTTGTTCATCAAGCCTTGGGGATACCAGGGTATTCACAAATAATTGATAGGTCTCATGGTTTGGCAGCCATGTTGGAGTGAACGAAAATCTTAAAAAATATATATTTCTCTTGAACCCTGTGTCGGAGTGGCGACCCATCCAGGATTGTGCCCAATAGCCAAGGAGATTGCTTCGGCAGCACCAACGCTCTGCACAGAGTATGGTCCCATCTCCTCCTCCTCCTCCTCCTCCTCCTCCTCCTCTTGAACTGCTAAATCGATCAATGTGAAACTTCACAATTTTGATCTCGTAGTTTTTGAATTTCAACCTGATCGAATGCATGGTCTGGCAGACAATTATTTAATTTTTTGATCTGGGTTCTTTTTTACTTTTGAATAAAGCTCACTTGGCTGCGCCTGGATGGGTTTGAGGGGAGAGGAGTAGCAGCTGAAATGTGAATCCTACCCAGGTTAATCCTGATAACTTCATCTTTGCTTTTCGCTTGTTTGGGTTCCTTCTGATTACTCCAATGCAGGACTGTACCTATTTGGTCTTCCATTTGATTTGAATTTAATTTATTTTAATCCCATTCTAAATTCAATTGAATAATGATTAATAATGAATAATGTCATGGGTCAGGGTCAGGTGTCCGATCAAAGCGGGGTTGCATCAAAGTGGGACGTCTTGGTACTCGGTCATCACTGCCAGCAGTTATAAAGTGGCAGTTCTAGTTATGTCTCTTATTAATTACATAACACACCATTATACAATCACTACACAAATACACAACACAAAAGTACACAAACACCACACAAAACAAGTCCTGGCAAGGGTCTGCAATCTCTGATTGCTCTTTTTTTTGTTGGTTATGTAATGTAAAATTGTACACGTTTGTGTACTTTCAGACCCTGGACTCAGGCTTCATACTTGATGACTCAAACTTCAATTTAGATTGCCAAGTGGCAATAACATTACTGAATGAAGTTACTGTGTTGTTTATTATTAGTATCGAAAAAAGAAAATCGAAATGTGTCACCTGAGAGGCGTTGTATATGTGAATATGTCATTCTGGCTTCCCCAACGAACATACAAACTTTTCATGGTTGAGTGCTTCAGACAGTTATAACAAATATTTGTTCTCCTTCTCTCATTCTTTTATTTTTCATCTCAATATAATTTGACAATTTAATGCAAATCATAAAAGCTTGTATCTCTAATTTCTTCTGGGTTTATATTGAAATGTCGCACGAATAATTGAGTCAGAAGGGAGGAAACGGAGAAGAGGAGGGAAGCGTTATGGCTTGCCGGGGTTTTAATTGACCTTTCTGGCAGTAACTTTGATGCTGGTTGCACTGTGTAAGCGAGTGTCGCTTTAAGTGTTTGCAGAAATTTAATAAATCGTTCATGTTGAATCAATTTATGGATTCTTCTGGACCACATACGTTTCGTCATAACTTGAGTCAGGAGTGGGATGCCATTCTGACAAAGATTTTAGCAATATGGCGGCCAGAAAGGAGAAAGGGAAAGAATAGCAGATGGCAGAGGTGAGGGTAAAATAAAATAAAAAACAGGAAAAGCAAGTAAATCTTGCCGATTTAATGAACTTTATGCAAGTTATAGAACAGCAATTACTACATCAGTCACTGCAAGCAGAGCAGAGAGTCGAGGAGCGTGTACAAAAGCAGTCAGAGCAGCTGCAGCATTTTTGGGAGGATTTAGGTGACCGTTTCCAGCAGCAGTCAAAGGCAATCCTGCAGGTCCAGGAGGAGCTGGGGATGAGATGTACTTGCCGGGAAGAATAATGTGTCACCATAGAGGAGCGTTGTGCAGGCAAGCTCTATGGCTTGCAGCAGAAGATGGATGGGACCGTTGGTGAGATGTGGCGATTGTAGAAGCACACAGCAATTAAGCTGGAAGAAACGAGGAAACAGACTTGCTTTGGGACTGGAGGCACTGCAAAGGCAGCTGCAAGGCACACAGGCAACAAAGAAGTCTGATGCGGAGACAGAGTCTGCAGTTGTCTACTACTTGCATCCAGACCAAAGGGGAACCACCGAGACTGTTGCTCAGACTGCAGAGATCAACCCGTTGAGACAGTTTTCTTCCAGTCAGCCGAGTTCAGACCCTATGGCCCCAGGTTCCTCTCCCATAATTAGCACTCTTCAAGGCCAACAGAACCCGACTTGAAGAAATCAAGCGGAAGCCACAGGAATTTGATGGCAAGGTTCCGTGGGAGGCATACCAAGCACAATTTGAGCTACGAGCTCAGTCAAATGGGTGGATAAACCAGCAGTGTGGGTACTACCAACATGAATGAAAAATTTGGTGTAGATCAGGCGAAAATCGTATCACATTCCCTGCCACCCCTCCTCATAGGGTTGGGGGTGGGGGGTGGGGGAAGGAGAGGGTTTATTTTTCCTTGTGCCTATGACCTGACCCTGTGTATTACCAACATGTATGCAAAATTTGATAGAGATTTGGGCAGTCTTGTTTTTTTTTCCAATGATTTTCAGATGTATGTACATTGTACATACATACGGACAGAGAATTGCCTTATTTAATGTATAATATAATTTGACCAGCAGGAGGTGCTACAGACCGGAGCTTTTACATCGTGGGATGAGGTCAGATGTCTCTGTATGGGGTTTTCTCCAGGGTCCAAATGGTGTGAAGGGGTGAGGGAGTGACGTTTTTGCAAATACAGTACTGTGTGTGTGTGTGTGTGTGTGTGTGTGTGTATACACTTAACTAATATACGTATATATCTAATATATAAAGCTGAGTTTGTGTAGGTGGCTCAGAAGTGTTGCCAATTCTCCAGGCCATGCCCTCCAGCCGTCCAGAAATCGCCACCATCTTTGTCTCTTCACGGAGCTCAGATTGTTTTTTTATCGTGGATGGTTTGCCATTGCGTTCATATATACACATGTATAGGTATGTATATGTAAATATATATATATATAGTTTTTTTTTTAAATAAACAGGAATAAATTCCTGCGTGGGGCTAGTGTGAAAAAATTCGGACTTAACCCAGGACTCAAACCCAAGGACCTCATCGCTTATGTGATGACAACCCACGGAGCTCTTGATTCTTCAGGATGGTGGAGGGGGTGGAGGAGGGGGTAAAGCCTCTGTCTCGTTGAAATATCGGTCGATCCATGTGAGTTTGTCGATTACTTACATAATGATTGAACATGACTCGGACCATGAGTACATCAATTAATTCCATACTATTCCACTGGAACGTACTTTTTAGATCCTTCAAACAACTTGCATTCCTGAAGACCCTGAAGATCCCTTTGATCTTTGCACCCTTTGGACTCTTTGAAAACCCTGTAAATCGAGCTTATATATGCACATTCCATCCAACCTCAACATGGGGATGGTGGTGGTGGGAGAGGGGGTTGCGATGAAGCCTTGATGGACCCATGAGAGTATGTCTATTAATTATGTACTATTTGAATGTGACTTGGACCGTGCCGATGTCATTTAATTCTGTGACATGCTATTGGAATATAATTTGAAGTTTAAAGACCATTTAGACACCTTAATGTCCATTTAGACCATTTAAAGACCATTTAGAGCCCTTAAACACTTAAGACTTCTTCGATTCTTAGCCACATAAAGAAATACACCCTCTAGACCCCTTCATAGCTATATAGACCTATTGAACACACTTTACACCCCTTAGATTCCTTCATACCCATTTATACCCTTTTGAAGCCTATAGACGTTATTTGACTGTTTAAACACTTTTCAGACCTAGAGACCTTGAAAGACAATTTTGACACTTTAGACTCCTTTTGCTCTTTACCCTTTGATCGCTTTCGACTGTTTACACCATTTAAACCCCGAAGACCCACATCAACCCCTTAGACTCTTTTGGACCCTTTAAACACTGTAGACCCCTTTAGGACAATTAAGACCATTAAGGCACTTTCGACCCGTTCAACATTTACATCCTTTAGACCCTGAGACCATTTTTAGACCTTATAAGATCCTTTGTACCATTTTAAGACCTTCAAAACCCTGAATACACTTTTATGGAAATACGTTAAGAAAATAGAAAATAATATGCCCAAAAATCGTTTTTGATATATGCATATGAAGCTAATATATACATATGTATTTTTTTGAAGGTACGTGGGTCAGAAGGTACCTCATGTACATTTGAAGACTGAACAATGCATCTTCTATCATATATATATATATATATATATATATATATATATATATATATATATATATATGTACTTTGGAGCAAAGTGGATTTCGTTTGTTTGGTTAAACAACCACGACTGCAACGAACGAGTGTTCCTTTTCTGTTTACCATTTTCGATGCCATTCTGAAGCCGTCGAGGCTCAGCGCCATTAAATCTTTCTTTCTTCACTATCCACTGGAGAGATGACGAAGGAGCAATCATCAGCTGGAATTCATCTACACCATGTCATTGCATTGTTCATGTAAGTGAGATTTCTCTTGTTCTGGTTTAAGCATCATCATCTTAACGAGCATACGAAAAGAAATAATCTATATATATATTATATATATATATATATATATAATTATATATATATATGTATATATGTAAATGCGAATGAATCTAATATATAAAGCTGAGTTCGCGTCTGTGGGTGGATGTGTGGGTCTGAACAAGATACGTTTTCATTACAACGAAAATACTCATGTACTGCATGTTGTTGAGATGTCCAGTGGTGTGTTGTTACCAAGCAGTTAGCTAGTGGTTGTCAAGCCAGCCGTTCCTTATCAACGGTTTCTGATGGAGTGCTTGCTTGAGCGCTTAAGCCACTTGGCAAGCACTCTACAAGAAACTTGGTAACTGAACACACCCCAGATTCATGACATGGCGATGAGGATAAATATCTATAGCATCATTATTTCAGCGATATCGATGAATTCGTCCCTCAAGGGGTGGGGTGGGAAGAGGGACCTGACGTTGCCCGGCAACGTTGGGTACCCCTTGCTAGTCTGCTCGTGTGTATGTATATATTATATATTTATATATATATATATATATTATATATTATATAAATATATAACATACGTACATATATATATATTATATATATATATATATCAATATCATAGCTTAGGCACTAAACTATACATGATGAGTTTAAGAATCAGCACTGTGCCACTTCCGCTCTGAAAGAGAGCATCTAACCTGTCATAACATGGATTCCACAACATGTCACAAAGTGTCCTTTCATTTATCCAATCCTTAATTCAGGAGCAGTTTGCTTATTTGCTCCAGAGATGGCGTAAGATGTGCTCTAGCTCTGGCTATCGCTTCAACACATCCCACAACAGAGAATAATGCAGGATTTTACAATAAAGGTCCCTTTGTTGAATACGTGAATAATGAAAATTTCCTTTTAGAAAATAGGAGAAAGTGGTTGAGACCCAGTTGACCCACTCACCGCCCTTCCTTTATCGAGAATGTGCACGAATTGCTCAATCTACATGCTACGTCCTGTCGGCTGTACAATTATTCTCAGGTGCATGGTTTATAAACTTTTCTCAAATACTTTATAGCTAATCCATTACTCTTGATATTTTGCTACTTATCTGCTATTAATTAGTTATTTTGGTATTAATTTTCGTCTTTTTCACGGATGTAAGTTTGTTTTTTTAAAAATAATCTGATGTGATTATGCTCAATCAATCCTGCTGAAATATTCTCCAATCACTGATTTATCAAATTGTTTATTTATTTTTTTGCCATCTTTCTTTTTCAAGAGCAGAATTGTATAAACTCAATCCACACTCCCACAGATGAATTCATTTCCAGAGGACAACTGTTCTGAGAGGGGACTTGATGAATTTGGATTCCAGGGGGTATGGATTTTCCATTGTACAGAAATAAAATATATGATTCCACTTTAATTCAACAATTATACCTTCCCGTTAATACCCTCTTATGCCTGGTGTTGGCTTCGCGGTTAAGGTGGTTGGCTTGAGACCTAAGGGTCCTGAGTCTGAGCCTCTGTCAGTCGTTGAATTAACACCAGGTAGGTTGACTCAGCCTATCATCATTCTGAGGTCGCTGAAATGAGTACCAATGCACTGGGGTAATAACCATTTGGAGTAACTTGTGTTTGGAGTAGTGACCCAGCAGCACTGTACTCTTTACCAATGAAACTGCCTCAGCAGCTCTATGTGCCTTTATGGTGTGAAAGGAATGGGATTATTATTATTAATACTCGCTTGAACAAACTTTACTCAAATAATTTTGGGCCGAGACATCAAGGGATCTGAGGAATCTGTGCCGCTGAGATGTTTCTAATGATGGTTTTCAGGACTTCCACACCAATTTTATAACATCCCGGTCTCACTTCTGAAGGCATGATAAGAAATGCGTTACAATTTGAGTAGTTTTTAATGAAGGTACTATGTAGGTACGCCACGTCGAGTTCTGAAAAGTATGATTGGGTGCTCAGCTTGTTTTTTTTATTTTTTATTTATTTTTTCATTGCCTTTACATGTCCATAAAGATGCAGAGGCATATTTCGGCTGAGACTGCGAGTCATCGCGAGACTAATTGTTGGTTGAGTCAACCCTAATAGTGAGAGCTGTTGGTATATTGCATTAAACTATGGTGAGGGAGCATCTTTCCAAAAGGAGGGCCACTCAACATGTACCTTTCCATCATGAGCGACCGCAACTATCCCGGCCAAGTTTTTGTGGTTTGCATTCTTTCGTGGTAAATTAAATAAGTAAAAAATGGTGCCTAAACATCGCAAGGATATACAATCGAATGAATTAACCGGTGAAAAGCACACATGCATGGTTTACATCATCGGTTGTTCTATGGTACCATTTATTAACCCGATCGGACAAGCCCAGCGCAAACTTTTTGCGCACGTGTTGTCAAGATTTGGACCACGTCGACTTTAAACACGTGATCAAGCGACTCGTTGACCCAAACTCGGTCATCGGCAAGATGTGGAGGTTGGACTTGGTCCTTCCGGAATTCGTCCATCGGTTTGTGGATGCCTCCCTGAAAATCCACGTAATTGTCGCACCAAGCCCGGAAGGGTAGGAAAGATAAACGATCAGAGGACACCGTGCTAATGCAACACGGTCCGCCCACACGGTGTACCTGTAGCCTATTAAAGCCGAGCTTTGACACGAAGGAAGCTGGCGAGACAGACTTGGGTCGAAGACTCCCTAGAGACTAGATCGCCGGAGAACTGCGAGAATATTTCCTCCCCACAATGACTCTTGGTAAGACAGCTTTTGTTCCTCCACAGACCTGGGACCCGATTTACCTGCGTTGTAAATGATCAAAGATAGCACGAATTATTTTTGTCGAGGCAGTCAGCGTCGGGCATTCATAATGTGATGAGCAACTTGCCTCGTCACAAAGCTTCTTCGTGATGTCACAATTTGGACTTTATCTGCTCTGCGAACGTGTATAGTTGAGTTGTGACGTCAGTTGTCCCAATTAATGCCTTCGAAGAGGACGACAGATTGGTGATATTTACTTATTCACATGGCAAATTGTAAGAGTGTCTCCTATTGAAAAATGACTCGTGTCAAAAATGAACGTTATGACTGAGAAGATTGACATGGTGCCCACGTGTCCCAAGGTGATGGTGCTCCCTTACCCCTTATACCGAGTAAAATGACATGTAGACTATAATACCACGGACGATTACAACAAACTGTTTTCTCCCCTTCTTTTTTCCACTACAGTTTTTCGTCTGGTCTGGGCGGTCATGGCTGTGACTGTAGCCCTCTGCACTGAAGATCCCCAAGTGACTGACTGCAAACCCGGCAATTCCTGCACAGCAACACGTGAGTTTATTGCACCTGTTTATCTTGGAGGGTTCAGCAGTAAATGCATGCCTGAAAGAAGCATTGACTGACACTAACAAGGTGTAATGGTGAGAGCATCCATTCTGAGTCTGGGAGGTCGATGGGTCACACCAAACGCCTATTTAAATATGGTACGTGCTGCTTCCTTGCTTAATGTTCAGCATTTAAAAGGACAGAGCATGGACAACGTTTGGGAAGGCAATGGCAAACTACCCAGTATAACCTTTGCCAATAAACTGCTTAAACACCACCAATGCTCTGTAAATAATATGGTTCATCAAAATATAAAATAACCGTGTGTGTGTGTGTGTGTG
>CM068954.1:79771744-79783320 GCA_035128595.1 Eptatretus atami | reverse complement strand
GAAGTATGATTTTCTGCCATACAAATGTATAGAGAGAACTCTCTGACTCAAGACCCATCAGGACAAAAAGAGAATTATGATTTTCTGCCATAAAATGTATAGGGAGAACTCTCTGACTCGAGACCCATCAGGACAAAGAGATAAGTATGATTTTCTGCCATACAAGCTCATGTTAAATTGAGACTGTCTCAGGGTCCAAAAAAACCTCATACAAATTAATAGGGAATTCTTGATCAAGGCTTATTTGGTCAAAAGAGGAGAATGATTTTTCTCTCCCCCTCGGACTCTTACTCCACTCAAAGAGTGAGCCAACGAATATTGATCATGTTCTATTTGAGGTAATAAATTAATTTTCCTATTACATCATCACCATCGAGTATGTTCACAAATATTATTTTAGAACTTAGTTCTTGGTCTAAATATCTTTGTTTGAGCAGAAATAAAATGATAAACTTCTCTCAATGCTCTTGTTTGACTACCTCCTGAGCCTCAGATTTTTTTTGCATAAGTCACGCCCACTTTTCATAAGCCCCGCCCATTTTTCATAAGCCCCACCCACTTTCATGAGGTATTTTTCATAAGCCACGCCCACTTTTCATAAGCCCCGCCCACTTCCATGAGGTATTTTCATAAGCCACGCCCACTTTTCATAAGCCCCACCCACTTTTACTAAGCCCCGCCTACTCTTACATCATTTCCAGTTCATCTCTGACTCACAAACTGGCAGCTAGGAGGTGTTAACATGATTGTCATGTGTGTACTATTTGTGAATGTCTTTATAGCTGTGAAGGAACTTCTGGGAAGGTTTTGAAACAGCAAAGGGCTTACCTGTGTTGTAAGCCTTTCTATGTTGATTTTATGCCAGCCTTCCTTGGCTGGAGAGCGTGGAAAGAGCATATAATATATATATATATATATATATAATATAATTATATTATATATATATATATATATATATATATATACATAATATATACACAACACACTACACACCACACCATGAACATCATTATTAAGGCAGGCACCAAAACCTGTTCTGTGCCTAAACCAGAAAGTGACTACTCAGCCAGACAGCAATCGAAAGTGCTAAGAGCACCGGCGGCAAACAGGCCCGCAGGTTGGACAACATCCAAACATACACGGTTGACATCACCAAAGACACAATGTCAAGGAAGGTCAAAAACGTATTTTGCTTTGCTTTGTAACACTCCTCTTAACATTCCCACACATCCTTTCACTCACACGGTTCAAGGCTGAGAATATAATCGACTCATTTTCTTTTGTTGTCATTTACTCTTTTTTTATTATTCCTTTCTGGAAGGCCATAAAATGGCACGCATAGGTTTTCAAACAAGGCAACTGACATTGGAACAGAAAAACAAAAAGCCAACTATAATTCACAATCAGAGTATAAAATATATAACAAACCAAAATAAATAGTACAGAATGCTCTCACAATGGAGTAAAAATAAATAATAAAATGTGCACTTGTAGCCATCCATGTTGAACAAGGATCAATTTTACAATGTCACATCACATCAGGAAACACATCCGCCTTTATAGTGTAACAAACAATCAACCACCAGTGGCAGAACGGCAATCGCACAAAAGCTTGATTACTCAACAACCTGTGTACCAGTCAATGTACGAAACCCCTTTTTTACGGCCTCGCCTCGGCTATCTTCCAAAGGGCGCCATGAATACCATATCCAAAGGAGAGAAAAGAGGAAAGGCGGGAACGGTTGTCGATATAATTTGAACAGGACCTTTCGAAGGTTACTCTAGACGAATCACTGAAATCCAGGAGTAGGGGTAGGGAGGTGGGAAAGGACCAAATTCTCTCTCAAGCCACGAGCATTGTAGAAACATCTACTGTGGAGAAACATCAAGGAAAAAATGAAATGAAGAAACCAATGTTCCCGAAGTGATATGAATTTTGGGTGCAAAGTCACATGAACCCATTAAAATGCCACCTGAGTACCCACGCTCAGGCATCGGTCGATTTTGAGAAGAAGGTTGCAATCAAATTGTAGACAGGTAGCATGTTGGACTCCGCACAAGCACCAAGCAGTGTGCAATGTTAAATGGCACTCCTGGATAACTCTGGTGAAGCACTCAAGTGCCTAAGATTGTCGGAGTCTAAATACATATTTGAGTCTTTGCATGAAGGTTAAAGAGTTTTGAAAGCCCAGTGACTTTTTTCAGGCACAATCTTCACACCGGGGCCAAAAACACAGACTTCTTACAACTCCAGTAGCTTCTTAGGGAAACATTGGGAAGTGTGAGAGGGTGAGGGAGCTAGAGCAGAGGTTCTCATGTTCTACTTTTGCTCTGTCCTGATTTTTAAAATGTCCAAATGATTCTGAAAGTGGGAATTTCCATTCCGCGTTTCTGAAAAAATTCAGCCTTACAACCATATATGGGGGCAAAACGATGTAAAGAATCACGACCTTACAGTCACAAGCGAGTTCCATCCATCTCAAGTGGTTTGAAATCGGAAAGCTTTTCAAGGGCAAGTTGGTCAACAAACTGAGGCATCAAGGTTCCCTACCAAATACATGAGATGAATCAAAGCTTTGCCAACAAACAACGAACGATTCGGGCGTTTCTAAAGCCCATCAGCAAACCTGCACGGCAGCCACAAGTTGCTCTAAAGACCCCCCTTTTGAAAAGATAACATTCTCAAAAAAGTACTTTTCCCTGCTTTATTGAATGATTCTCAAAAAAAACAGCATTACTTTAAATGCCAACTGTTTAGTAGGTATTGCAAAAATGGAGATTCTAACCCTGCCTCCAGGTGGCTCCCTTCAAGATCTTTAACTGTTATATACAATTTAGTTATATTACAGTAACATGACGGATATCCTGAATATGAAAATATCTTCGCGTAAACAATTGTGGGGAAAAACAAAACGAGATAAATTTTGATCGCTTTCGGAAAACCCTCACAAATATCACGCTGCGTAAGAGGTTGGGTGACGGTCAAGAATGTCCTAAACAAAAATATATTCTGTGATAGACTTTACCCATTGAACATAAACCAATTCTCGTGGTCCAGCTTTTGATTCGTTTAACGATCTCTTCCAACACAGGAAATGAACGCTGCACAAGGGTAGGAATTAAAGGTGAAAAATAAAGTGGCCAAGAACCCATAAATGAATATGTCCCACCATTTCACCTTGGATCTTCAACCGAAATGAATTGGTATTAAATGTCTGTAAAGAGTCACCATTTATGTACAGTTATGGCTTGTTGGTTTCGTTATGGAGGAGATCATCAAAAACTTGACCTCCAGAGACAACGTGGGTCCCCTGGGCAAAAAAACGCTGTTCGACGGGGCTTCTTTGTAAATGCGACCGCCTTTGTGCACGGGGATCGCAACACCAAAAGTTTAGCATACAAACGAGCCTACCAACCTTGGTCCAGTCACCCCTGTTCGACTTGAAATCGTATTTTCTCAAAGGTCATCTCTTTTAAACTTGTAACCGTACCTGCCATGCAAAACCGTGTGCTGAGCTACTTTGTGTTTCGTAGCACGTCAACAGATTACCGGATGCTTCGATCGATCCCGAATGTGGCCCGCGAGTTCAATCATAAAGTTATAAAACGAGAATTTAGTTTTAGCAACAAAATCAGCAAGGGGAATGGTTCACTGGTCATGTTGATATGCACAAGGATACGACAACGTTCCAGGAATGTCTTCAGTATCACTTCATTCCAAAGTTTGTTACCGTTTTTGTAAGTTTCCATTCAATCTGCGATACCAACTTGCGCGGTTCTCTTACTTAAACCACCGTTGAAAAATCCACCAACATCGTCCAAACGCTTTTGGACCGTCGGGGAGTCCATCCAGTGTCAGGAGAGGTTTTCTGGCTTCACGACCATGCTGGCTGCGTACTGGAGCCGGCTATGTGGAAGTCGAGAGACCGCAGGAGAGGACCGTGTGTCGGGGTGAGCAGATTGCCAGAAGAAATTGTCACCATTTGACTTGCCGCTGAGTTGGCCTGAAAAATGCAATCCTTTTCCCTGCAGCTAACCATTCTGTATGGTAAAGATTAGTACAAGAAATGAACAGGGGAAGGATGGTGGAAGAGGAAAGTTTAGGGGGGGGGGAGCAAAAGGGTGGAAGTCGACATTATAAAAGTATCTGATACTGTTAAAGCAGACTTAGTTGGATACATTGTCGTGCAGGATACTCTTATAATATAAATATGCTCGTATCCAGCGAATTCATGATAGCGGAAGTGTCTGTGTAATCTGCGAGCTGGTCACGGCAGGCCTAAGAACGCGGTTGATTACAACGATCCCAAGAAAGACTCCTGTTTTAACAGAAGGTGCCTAGCTAAGTAGGGCATGACACTTAATATTATATATTTTAAGAGAAGCCTCTATGTGTCTACTCTTGGCGTAAATGTCGATATGTACCAATTTTCAGTGCACACATCTTGTTGCAGTCGCGTGTTCTCCTACTTGGTCCTTCAGGCATCAGACCTAGGTTCGACAATGCACAAGAAGGCGCACTACAAGGGCCCACTCTCCTCTCTTCCGTTCTATACTCTCCTTCATCGTTGGTCTGAAATCCCAAATTCCGTGCTCTGTATTAGAAGCATTCTCTAGACCTAGGTTTGGGGCTACAGGAGAGGGTTCACATTTTTCCATGTTCGCATTGACCACAGTACCATTGCTTTTCCCACTGAATCGATTACTCCTGAGTTTAGCTGGTCAGCATTATTTCAACAAACCTAGGAACATACCTTTGTGTGTACTCGATAGTTCAGCTATCTTATAGAAGCCAACCTAAGACTTATTGCCCGTAAGACTATTTAATAAAAGCTGTGAGTTCTCGCGGATACTCTCAGATGAGTATTGCCTCCATGATCTCTCATCAAAGAACAGGAAGGAGTTGTTCTCAAAAGTAGAAATACAAATTGTTCCAAAAACTCATCTCCTAAAGCCTCATTTGTCTTACCAAAGATAAGTTCAACCAACTGGTGAATAAGGTGTTGAATGATTATGGCTGAGGATATGATTACCACTGTTTGAGAAGAGCTCCGAATCTGTGAATCTACCTCGAACTCATTATTGCATTCGGGTTCGTAGATGTCTGTGATGTGGTAAAGTAAGTAGCCCAAATTAGAGAACAGACTCTTACGAAAGAAAAACACCAAAAGTCTGCCGTAGCATGCAGAGATAACGGCACTATTTCATCAGGTGTCATAGTGGTGTGAGCCAACTACTCTATACTTACTACTTTACCCTATTACGTGGATGTATGATGTTTTAACTTGAAACACAATTAACATATTAATACCTGAAGACACAGTCATAGCACGTATATCATTACCTAAAAACAATTTTGACCCAATTAGATTGTGGAGAAATAAGCCCATTTCGCCGCTTCGCAATCCTCGCGCAAATCGACAGCATTGAGCAATGATTACGTGATATAACCGCAGATGGACATCATGCACACAAGCTACCCACAGGCCAAATTATGTGACTCTGACCTACCTCCCAAAAAGAGAGGGAGAAGGTTAGGCAATTTAGCGGTACGCGCGTGCGTTTTTAGTTCTCCGGTATGCCTGGTTTAGTCCGGCGTCCAAGCAGCACCTAATATATATTTCTTCCTCGTGCTCACAGCACATCTCTGTGCGTTGTTCGCGCTATCCGGATATCGGTTCAATGTTCTCACCATTAGGAGCACTACTAAGAGAATATTTATATAATTATCATTCATCATTTCCAGTATTTTTGAAACTTTAGCCATGCAAAGCCCATCCGGAAGAGTCAATATGTTTTACAAAAACTCCACAATGATTAATTAAAAGCCTATACCGTATGACTCATCCACTATCACTTTAACTTAGTAGTCTGATGAGGAATGGATATATATACTATATCCTTTCTGTATCTGGTTCTTTGAAACACTTCAGTGTACCCCAATGTAAAATAGAATTGCGATCCAATTAAATACACCTCTTTCCATCTACATTTCTTAATGCCCACAACCTATCAAAATCACCCGATATCGTAGAAAGCTTATATCTGAGGTCTTCTCTGTGATAACGCTAAAACACTTTGCTTACTCGAATATTTACACAACATCTCTGCCACGGAAAATCAAAAAATGCTCAAGGCAGGGCAACTACAATGTCATCACCAGCTGCCAGCCGAATCGTAACATAAAGAGAGTTACCAACTCACTGAAGCTTAGAGTGGAACCATACTCGACCTACTAACAAATAACCCAATGCATGAATATTTGAATATCTCTCATTGGAATCTGCTCATTTAAGAGCTACAGGACGTGGATCTGTTCCTTGATGAGTGGAAACCGAAAACAAATAAGCTGTCTGCTCGGGCATAGTGTCATCAGGCATATACGCCTATGTTATGGTATGGATTGTAAATCTGTGGTCCTGTCCTCATTGTTAGGTTGTACACATATTAAAGGAGGGAAGTGCAGTGAGCATAGTATATCTTCGACAATCAGAAGCATTTGAGAAGGTATCACAGAGGAGTTGTTTAGTTAAAGCGAGGGCTTGTGGAGTGGCTGGTCCAGGTAGCTAATTTTGGATACTTACGTTCGTCTGCATTAAAAAAAAATTCATACCAAGTCGAGGCCTCATGTAAGCAGCTAATAAAAGAAACATATAAACAAAGGCAGGAGACAAGAGGGGTAGGAGAGGGAAGCACAAAATAGTGCGGGAAAACAAGGACAATAGGATAATCGTGGAAGGGATGAGGGGATGGGGTGGGGGTACCGGATGTAAACAGCGATGGTACTACAGGCGTCTCATGGAAGGAAAACAAAGGGAATTTGGAAGGAGGTGGGTTTGGGGATTAAAGCGGGGGTTAGAAGGAGATCAAGATTTGGACATGATTTGGATAGGGTTATAAGATGGTGGTGAACAAGCTGTTGTGGAAGGCCGGGGAGGGAGGAGTGGGATTGAAAAAGAGTGAGGGAGTTTGTTCCAGAGGCGGGTGCCGGGGAAAATAAGAGGAATGGAAAGACGTGAAGGTGAGCAGTGATTCTTGATTGGGAGTTTCCACCAGAAGGAGTTGTTCGGACTGACCTTGGTACCCTGACGGGGACATGGGGGGGGGGGGGCAGATCACACGACAGTAGCAGGGGGGAGTAAGGGTGGAGAGGAGACGGTAGAAGACAAAAGACCACCAACCTGCTTTGTGGGAGAGTGAGAGATCCAAAGACTCCAGCTTCCATCATGGGAGCATACCAATGGATTCCTGAAAGGCCATTTGGTTTTCCACAGCATTGAAGTTCCGAGCTCGCGTGTTGGAGGCTGGGTACCAGCCCAGAAGGGCGTGAGGCAGTACTCCACAGACTGCAGATTGAAAGCCTTTATAAAATGGTAAGGACTAAGTGTGGCCTAAGAAGTTTTGCACGACATGCCTCATATCTGGCGTACCTGGCTTTGGAGGCCAAGCCTTGGAGATGTGGCTC
The DNA here is from genome assembly GCA_035128595.1 of Eptatretus atami. Taxonomy (NCBI): domain Eukaryota; kingdom Metazoa; phylum Chordata; class Myxini; order Myxiniformes; family Myxinidae; genus Eptatretus; species Eptatretus atami. The sequence goes on along the minus strand of CM068954.1, from coordinate 79,775,855 downwards.
TTCCAGGACAGATCAATGGCAGATACGTAAGACCCAAACAAGCTTAAATGAAAGGACTCTTCAGCGAGGGATTCTAGAAAGCTAGATGGGGGGGGGGGGGGGTTCCAGGACAAGTCCTTTCGAGAGGAGCAACATAGTGAGTGAGTGGTTGAGATTTGTCAGGGTTAAAGAAGATGTTCCACGTGTAGGACCAGTTTTGTGATTTATCCAGGATCTACAGAGAGTAAAGAGGCTGCTGTTTCCAATCTGACCGAGATGAAGAGATGGTACAGACCGAGGGTGGAGTCATCAGCAAAGAGCATAAAGAGCGGTTCCAGAGAGTCGGAGAGACGTTGATTGAACAACTCAGAAAAAGAACACTGCCAGCAACACTCACCTTGCAGGAACCTCCAGATGGAAGGAAGAGGCGGCATGAGAGAACTCCAATTAAGGGCCACATGGCTGATGCAGGAGAGGGAACGTCTGCGAGCCGTGCAGTGGAGATGACTTGGATACATAAGAAGAGCAGTTGTTCGAAGCAGCTGGGGGATTGCCAGGCCAATCGAAAGCTCACGATATGGTCTAGGGAGATGGCTCTAATTTTATCTGGCATTAGGCCTCCATCCATTGCTGAGAGAGCAGAACAGCATATCCACGGGAGAGTGACCTGGTTGAACCACAATTTGATGATCGGGGAAATCAAGCATTGCGACGAAGAAAGGAAGGATAATGTCTTGAAGGGATAGGACTTTCCATAAACCTGCTGATGATGGAGAAGGGCTGACTGGTTTCGTGTGTCTGAGGGATATCCTGTTTTTTGCACCCTTTCTTCCATGCAGAGCACGTATCCGTTGCTCGATTTTTAAGCAGATGGCAGACTGACCCTTGAAGCAAGATGAGAGGGTGTAATAGAAACAGAGAGCAGGGTGAGCAAAAGCAGCAGAGCAGGTTCTAGAACCACGTGGCGGCTGATTGCCGTCTGGCGACCCGGTCGTGCATTATCCTGAGTCCGAGGTTGACAGCAAAACTCTCCATCTGTCTGGAGAAAGACACAGACGCTCCAGGAACATCATGCACGTCGCACTCTGCGGTCAGGTGGTACAGAAAGGCAAATCAGTTTGGGACACAAGATTAGGCAAGTAAACACGAATTACGCCATTCAGCACTTTTCACACAGCAGTATCAGCTGTCGTGCCTTTGAACAGCTCACTCTTGAACCATAAAACATTTTCATTCTATATCGCCGTTTACGAAGTAGTTTAAGGAGGTCGTTCTTTGATCAGATAGATCCCGCGTCAGAGGAATAATCTATAAAAATATAACAACATCTCTGGAAATCAATTCAGATACTGCATCCTTAAAGATACGGCTCTGTTCCTGACACATTAGGGAAATTTGGTAAGTACTTCCTCGATAGAGGAAGTACTCAATGCATGACGCATATCCTGAGTGAGGCGATATCACATGTGTACTAGTGTGGTATAGGTTCACGTATGTATTTACAATTGTGTGTCAATATGTTTGTCATGCATCATAACACTCCTTCTCGAATTCTCAGTGGTGCTGCTGAAAGAGATAATATCAGCCACTGGTATACTGATGTCCTTTTTCCACATTCACTGCGCTGCCGCGAGCCGTAGCAAACACTAGAGGAAGAATCTCTGTCCTCTGTCAACGTATTGTGCCACTGGTGCGCATTACCATTGAGAGAAGTGAAACCCGGAGAAAGGATGATTCCCAAGACTATACTCTTCGACCTCGCCACCCAAAGCTTCGTCTCCGAGCCTCGTCTAGCTCATTCTGTGAGGCAACACTACTTGCTATTCTAGGCCAATGGGTTTGGCTATGGGCGTTCCTCCAGGTGGCTTGATGGACAAAGCTTAGCTGATTGATGCTCGAAGTCGATTCGAGTTATGCTAATCACGCGTGGAGTAGCATTAGACAGAGCATGACAACATGCTTTGATCTGTAGACTGAATATTCATTATCCACAGGCCATTGAATGTTAAGACTGTTTGTGCGGGCATGAAGGAAGATTTCAATTTAGTATGGTTCGTAAATCCATTTCCTCAGCATCCAGTTTATAATGAGCACTCGACTCCATTAGTAAGAAAACACTCCATCTGCCAGTTGAGACTAATTGTATTATTTCTCACAGAATAGTGGATACGTCCTTGACCACATAGCTATATCAAACATAGTTCCGATTTGCCCACAAACCTGGGGCAAATGTTGGCTGGTGAAACGATCCTCGGCAAGCGTGACGAGCCAGTAGCACTCTCCTACAGAAGTTCGCTCATGAAGATCCAACCACCACAAAGAGAAGCTACATGCACGCGCTTATACCATAAGACGAATCATGTCAGCTTAGTAAAGCTCGTATTTATTTCGGTCGCACTGCTAGATATTACAAGCAACCTATCAATCATGCAGGAGAACATTTCTCTGAGCCTTAATCAGTATGTGTAAGATAAAACTCATGTGAATCCGAGGAGAAGTGGCCATTTTGAGTGGAGAAGATCAAGAAAGTTCTGGGAGACAGAGTGTACCGTTTGTCTTACCTCGACCCTGCTACTCTACCTCAGACGTCACAGGACCAGAAAGCCTCTACCAAAGGAGACCATCGTAGATGTTAGAAGAGAAAAAAATCAAAGTCCGAATCGGTAAAAAATAATATAGAGTGAAACTGCTCGCTATATTCCGATTATACATAGGAGACATCTGAGGGTCGTCCTATGGGAGGCAGCTGAGTTTGAGGTGAATTTGTGAGAGCAATGTGACGTTGGGGACAGTACACCCACACCACAGCTACCAACTCGGACATCACGATGGCAACACGCTTACAATCGTGCACACCAAATATATGACGAAACAAGAAATGAGCGTCCATGAGATACGAACAGACCACACAACTCTCACATCGACAAAATACAACAGCACGCACACACAGCCTAGTCGATCCCAGTGCATTATTTTATCTACACCGACGCACGCACGGTAGAGCACCAGCAACACGACTATCAACAAATGCAAGTCATCAGCCCCAGCATACTTCGACGCCACGCACACACGCACACACATCACACGCACCACGAGTCAGCCCGCATGAGCGAAACCAACACCAACACACAAACACGTATCAACACACAACCGGCTAAGCCACGACCGACCATACACACTCCACCGGCTGGGCACTGCACACGCAGCACGACGGCGAACCACATACCGCCAGCACAGAGACACAAGGATAATTTTTGCATATGCAGTTTGTGAAGCGATTCTGTGTTCTGGTGTTTCACAGATTTCTTAATACGTCACCTCTTGACCACATATATATTTCTTCTCACCTACACTTTAACTCTGCCCTCGCAGCCTGCCACAATGGCGTACCACGCCAGCCGACCCCCGACCGTGCCACCCACGCCACAACCCACCCTCCACCGCACCACACCCTCCACCACTATTTCTCATCACCATCGCCTTCGCTACGCAGCTCACAATCGGCCTACTCAGGCGGGTGAGGCACACCACCTCTCCCCATCCTCGACACAATCACTCACTTTACACTTGCACTCTGCCCTCGTTAATGTGTCTACGCCGGGAGTCCGAACCGCAATCCGCTCCATTGCCATCTACCTATACCCTGTCAACACTCTGACTTGGCCCGGAGCTGTCCAGTCTCACTCCCCGCAGGAGGGATGAAGCGCCAACCCATTGCTCCCATGCACCACACCCAACACACACGCACCACCACACGCGCACACACACGCATACACACACACACACGCACACACCACGCACACACGCACACCACACACACGCACACACAATTACATACGCCAACACGCGCACACAACGCACAACCCATAACAGCACACACGCACCACACACACGCACATAACACCTACAGCATACACAGCATACACACATCACACGCACACACACGCACCCACACACACACGCACCACCACACACACCACCACACACACACGCACACCAACACACGCACACACTACATCACACTCACATACCGCACACACACGCACAACATAACCACACACATCAACAAACAATGTAAAGCCTGGACGATTCAGTTGAGGGATTCGTGGTTTGGTTCACAGATCAAGAACGG
>CM068954.1:79737413-79749287 GCA_035128595.1 Eptatretus atami | reverse complement strand
CGTTGATACCAACAGGTGGGGTTGATCAGCCTGTCATCCTTCCGAGGTCGGCCAAATGAGAACCCAGCTTGCTGTGAACAGGGGCACTGCAACAGCGGCACAGCACACCCCCAGAAAATGATGCAGCCAAGCAGTAGCTGCTTTCGAATAAATCAATAAATTCTCGTTTGTTGAATCCATTTAATTTAATTATTTTCAAAATATTGGGACGAATCGATGAATCTACGAGGGAGACGTAAAAACATAATTCCACAAACGAGGGACAACTACGGAGCAAAACGTTGCCAACCGGTGTTTATTTTTTCAATATGTACAAATAATAATATAATACAGTGTATAATTATTGTAAGAAATTTTTTTTTAATAATATTTAACTGGTTGTTTTTAACTCACACCTTGTTGGAGTCAGCCAGGGGAAATGTTTCTGGTCCAAGTCTTTCATGAACCAGCTGGCCAGTCCTGATGTTGGCAGGAATTTGTATTTGCAATACCCTCACCTACTCCTGCGCGAAAGAACGTGAAATGTGAACGTACACCAACGACGTACACCGGTGCTCGTATGCGGGTCAGCCGGCTTAACGACCTTCTGATGGACGAACGTCCAACAGGACTCCCAATGAGAGTATGTTCGGGGATAATTCGGCCGCTAAGGGCCAATAAAGAACAATAACTGGAGCACTGGATGGGAGGGGACAGCCAAAGAAGATGTCTTCAAAAACAAAATGTACAAATGTGAAAATGTCATGGAAGAAATGTGCTACTTTCCCACCACCCAAATTGTTGTAGATACGGGAGAGAGAAGTGAGGGGAGCTACGAGGAGGAGAGGAGGTGGATAGAAAGGAGGGAGAGAGAGGTGAGGAGGGAAGCAAGAGGAGGAGGAGGGAGCAAGGAGGGGTGCGAGGAAGGGGGGTAGCTTGGAAGAGGGCAGAGCGAAAGCAAATGTAACTGGCTTGTCGGGCAACACCGGCGTCCCTCCTCCCACTCCTTCCCCTCCCTTCTCCCACCCTCCCTCCAGGTCTGTTTTGTTGTCAGACATTTTGGAACACACTCTAAACAACTATATTGGTATACATATCAAAATTGCTTTTTTTTACAATTTCCACAGGGTGGATCTTTTGATAAGTTAGCAAAGGTGGTAACCTTTTTTTTTTTTACAACTCTTTTTTCAACCCTTGAGAGCTACGTCATTAGATGAGCACTAAAATTACCTTTAAATCGATTGTTTTGATTGTTTTATACTATTTCGGTTTTTGAATTATTAACTAATGATTAGAGATTTAGAGGTCACGTTTCGCCGATCTTACCGATCGTTGAAAGAGTTATTTTTCACATCTGAACCATATTTGACGATCGTATCTCACCATCTCACAATTATATCGGTATCCAGGCTGAAATCCGAAAAAATCACTGAATATGGAGAAGTGGGAGCATAACCTTCCTTAAATATATACACTTTATACGCCGAGTTATAAAAAATCAGTAATTTCTTTCAATTTTCAGATTTCACTCCAGATTTCGACAGTTATTTAATCCACCATTTCCGATCCTCAATCAGAAGACAGATTCGATTGTATACGTTAATTAGTCTGAGAGTCCATCATGTAAAATTGCATCATTTCATGCGTAAAATTGCTCCAAGCTCCTAATTGAAAACTATAGCACCTAAAAAAGTGATGTATGCAGTGATTTGTTGGAATGATCAGGCATTCGATGATATGAGTGAGGAAAGTGGAAAAAAAAAATATTTTGACCGCTTAATCGTATAGAAACCGTTGCGGCATGTTGCAAGGCAAGACGTTTTTGATCAGGCCGAAAGAAAGCTTAATCCCCATGCGAGGGAGAGCAGGCTGACCAAGGATAAAGCCTGTTTTGTTTAATTTATAATACCATGAATATCTTCAAAGGGGTGCTTTCATTTACCAAACATCCAGTTTTTCACTTATGCATCCCTTGGACTTCCCTAAGTATGCATGCAAGGTTTTGGGTCATGAGTTTTCAAGGTTTTGGAGTTATGGAGGAGACAACACTGACAGACTTTCTCTTTTATTATTATAGATACTGGGGGGTTAGAATTGTGAAGTATGTGCTTATGCTTCAGTCACATTTGGCTCGCGGCCGTAGGGTCTAAAAAATCTACGGCCACTAGCAATTATAGGGCGGCCGCAGTATTTCCACGGTCACACAATGTAGCAGTCATATATGTTTTTTATTTTTTGGGTAGCCGCACGGGGTATTTAGAAATTGTGGACACCGAAAACGTGGGGGTGCCGTACGGAATTTGATTTACTTAGGCGTCCCTGCGGCGGCCATAGAATTTTCAAGGCAGACGCAAAGTAGCCTCAAGGTGCCCGCAAGGCGACCGCAGGGGGGCCCTAAGGCGAACGTGGAAATAGTTGCGGCCGCCGTAAATTTTTTGGGGGTTGGCAAAATTCATTTTTCATTGATAAGAGCCTACGGAAAACGCACGAATAACGCAAGCCCACCATACGCCCTACGTACGGTCGACGTGGAACACATCTACGTCATGGCTACAGCTTGTCGAATTGCTACGGCCAACCTAGAAATGAAAAAAGTTATAACTCCGCACTTTAATTCCACGGAGACCCCTACGGCCTGTAAAGATAGCCATACGGCGTAGGGCACCCTGAGGCCACCTCAGAAACTATGCGGCCGCCGCACGTTTCTGTCAATTAGGGGGGGAGGTACGGCCGCCGTATCCTAGCTGTAGGAGCAAATGTGACTCATGCTTTAGTGAGAGAATGTGCAGGAAAAGATTATCAAAATGTAGAATAGGGAAATTATAGTACACTTGCAGAGTGTGCTTGCATATTGTGTAAGCATACGAACCGTTCTTCCCATTGTCTCGGGTCACTCACCTGTATTTAATTAATTTTCATTTATTTATTTTCATGTATTTATATTTTCATTTACAGATGTCTGATGATTCTGTGATTTTATTTTTCCGATGTAGTAACTTCAATGTCCATCGCCACGTAAAATTTCAGCTTTCTACGTCACCGGAAGGCATCGATTTTTAATACCAGATAGGGAGTCATGGTTCGAAAGCTTTACATATTAATATTTGGGATTAAAATAGGTGGGAACTTGTATGTAATTAGAAGCGAAGCCCAGACTGCCCTGCTCTGGTCCAGGAGAGAGCTCAGAAAAAAAAGAGGAAGGCAGTGTTGCGGAATTGGCCATAAGGGCCAACAGGAGTAAGGTAGACTAGTGAGGTTCCCACTCCCCGCCCCCCCCCCCCAACCCAAGGAAGGCAAAAGTAGGGCCTTGCGACTGTGTGTAAAGGTAAGAGCTACTGTGGAGGGCTGAAATAGAAGATTTCAGCCTTTTTCAGTTAAAACTTACTTTTAATATCTTCTTTTTACAGTATCGGGGACGAGCAAGACAGTAAAGGGACCACTGATGGACGGGGGAATCACGATGGTGGGAAAAGAGAGTGAGGAATTTGGTCTGCAGATTTGCATATTAAAGTGAAAGAGACGAGGAATAACCCTGCATAAAGAGTTGACTGATCATCTATTGAACACCTATTTGGCACTATCTTTACAGTATGCCAAGGCTATGGACAAAAGTAAATGTTGTTGGGTGTGTTCACACCTCCCCCACTCCGCAAAACATGGGTTGCCCTTGTTTACAATTCCATTTAAGGGAGAAGAACATGTTTGGATACTTAGTCCGCAGACCAGATAGACCAGTTTTAAACTAAAGTGAAAAAGACAACAGCGTCAGTACAAGGGAAAATAGCAGAGATAATGAGAATTGGAAACTGGAGGTACAATTGTATGGACTATGAGCACTGGTATTACCACCAGTGTAAGACTATTAAAATGCATATCGTGATTAAGGCGCAGAAGGTGGATCAAGTGCAGAGCTCATTGAATTAAGGTGCACAGATGAGGGATTGAAAAAGGGTGAGGATTGGAAAGGTACCCACCACATTTTCAACATATGCACAAACAAATTGGACTTATTTGTCTAGGCAGAAGAACAGGGTACTGGACCTTACTCAGGAAATTCACATGCCAATATTATGCTGAACAAGACAAGAAAATATAAACCATTGAAGGACGAACTAATGGGACAACCATACCTGTAAAGATACGAGTGAATAACCTTTTGACACCTCAGGCTCCATTAAATGGTACTTTCTTGTTGTGTGGATATAGGGAATACTCATGGTTGCCAGTGTGATGGACAGGATCGTGCTATTTGGGATATGTAATACCCAGAATTCGGGTTATGGACCAATCACCATTTATGCCACAGACCAGACCAAAAAGAACACATTTCAGAAGTTAAAAGATTTTTCATGATTGCTCCTCCTTATGGAGCAGGCAAAGTGCAAGGGAAATTATTAACATGGCAGCATCTTTGGAAAAACTTTGTCAACACCACTAGCAAGGGGTTTCACAAAACAAGTGCGGAATTAGTTTGCTATGCAGACGACAGTTATGCAAAACCACATCGCTCTTGATATGCTGTTGGCAGAAAAAGGGAGGGACTTGTTCTGTCATCGGTGCGGAATGTTGTACCTATATTTCCTGACAATTCAGAAGAAATTGATAATTTGGACTGACAAAATTAAAGCTGAAGGTGCGAAGTACCATGACTTTAATAAAGAATGGTCAATGGGATCATGGTTGGAGGGAATAGTTGGTTGTTGGGAGCATGAATAATCCACTGGTTGTTCCATAGGGGTCATGATCTTTATAGGCATTTATTGTTGTCATTGCTTTGTAGAAAGGTATTAATCAAGGCATGTGTGAGACGTTGTGCGCTTCAGCGACAGAGAGGCCACAACAACAGAGATGGAAGTGGATGATAAATTGTTGCTCCTGGGAGCCGCACTCAAAATGAATGGGGAAAAAGGGAAAAAAACTATCTGACCAAACCCCAAAGCTCAAAATGGGAGACTCACTTCCTCCCCCTCCCATACAACAAATGAAAAATTGAGACTCACTGATTAAAGCACTTCTTCCCCCCCAACATAATCACAGTCCTTTTCATATTTTCATTATACTCAAAGAGCAAACCAACGAATATTTTTTCATTTCTACTTTAGGAATAACTTAATTTTCTTACAACATTCATTTCCATCGAGTATATTCACAAAGAATAACTTGGAACTTGGTTCTTGGTTTAAGTATCCTTTGTTGAGCAGAGATGAAATGATAAACTCTGTTAATCCTCTTGTTTTACCACGTCCAAGCCACATATCATTTTGAGATTGTTGCAAATTGTTTTTCCATTGTTCAATTGATAACCATCAAAGTTTTCAGTCCAGTCAAGGATATTTAATTTTTTTTCTTTACACCTCCAACTTATTTGTCATTACATTTATCCGCTTATTTGTTTTATCGACTTTTACCCGGTTATTTCTTCAATATGACTTATTTGATGTTTCTCATATTCATTATGTTTCCCATTTAAATACCAAGGCTGATTTACATCTCCACTCTTTGGTTTGGTTATTGCTTGGTTATGTCATTTATACATCAGTAAAAGATGGCGGGAGCCCATTAAAATCCCCAACCCAAATATCTTAACACTTATTCTTATAACCATAAGGGAGACGATTGATTCCATTCTCTAAAATATATCTTATATCATCAAAAGCTCTAATGCTTACTTATTTACCTCTTCTGTATATAATTGATGTTTATTAACTTCTAATTGTATTCATTTTTCAATACTCTTCCTTCTTTAAGGTAACAGTTGTAATAATTTTAAGTTTATTGTTCTTGATTATATTTTTCATTATTCCCTTGAGCTTCTTATCACACCCTTCAATATTTATTATTATCAATATACTTATAAGCATAAGACTTTGATCTCAATCCTATAAATTCACTCATTACCTTCCCACACCATTCATCTTTAAACTTACCAATAACCTTTTTATTCTTTGATGAAAACAACACATCACCTGACTTATAATTATTTGTATCATATATAATCAATATTATCAATCATATCCTCATATACATCACTTGTTTTAATTTCTCATATATAACTCTCTGTATCCATATATAACAATGATACATTATCCTTATACTTTGGTTTTAAATTATTATACAAATAGTCATACATTTACGACTTTGACAAGTCAAGAATTGATGTTCAAATATAAAAATAGGTTTATTCATTTTAATACTCTCTTTTTAAAAATGAATAGCACAAAAGTTTTCTGAAACACCTCCGCTCGCTTAAAACTGGTCTATTAATTAACTTTGAAGCCTGTTTCCAAGTATGTAGCAAGTCATAATGTTTTGACTGTTCCTAACATTTTTCATAGTCTTTCCAAATACAGCATTATTCATTAATTTTATTAAAGTCCTTCTCAAAATCTGTTTTTGCTTCTGTTCTCCTTTTTGTATGAAAATCAATATACTTCTTTAACCAATGACTTTGTATAAATTTCAAAATCCTATGAATTTTCCTCACTCTCAACCCAGCAATAAATATTGACCTCAAGTTCCTTTGATGCAAAACATAACTTTCTTTATCATTTAATGTCGTATATAGTTTTTCTTTAGATTTACCTTTTATATTAAATGACTGCTGGTAATCACTTAACCATTCTTTTCTTGGACTTTCTTATCAGGGCATAGGGTAGGTCTTTATGTTTGTTTTATGAAGTTCTTCTGGATAATTTAAAGCAACCTCAAAAATAATATCCACCTTCAGCTTCATCCAAATATTTTTGAAAGGAGATAACAATTTATTGTAAAACTTTTTCATATTGTTTTTCTTCTACCCATTTAAGGGTTTTTCTTTAAAAGCATATCTATATCACTGATGAATTCCAAATCCTGTTTTGTCATTTTTAGCATGGCACTCCAAGCCAAACCCTGGGCTGTGGAAGAGTGAGCAGGGTCCTAATCCGTAAGAATTTTTATTATGAGAGACTGTTTCTAAAAGTCTCAAACACATCAGCCAATAATAATAGGTCAGTTTTAAGATACAAAATCGTGATATTCTCCAAGATTATTCATTTTAAACTTCTCCCAACCTTTTTAGCTTTGTGTATAATCTCGATCGAAAATATGAGTTTAATTCAACTGCTATAGAAACTTCCCTTGTAGGAAGTTGTGTTTCTTTAAACTTCTCAAAATGAATCCATATAGTCATACGATATATTCCCTTTTGTGATAAGAGATCAATCTCTTCTTGATTTGAGAAATGTCATTTAAGATTTGGTAATTTTTTTTAATATTTGATGCTAAGTTAGATGATGGACTTGCATAAACTTGAATGTGTCAAGAAATCTGATATGGGTTATGGTGGATGTATTAATTGTTTTTGTGAATGAGATGTATTTTTGATCTGTGTTAGGAATGGCAGAAATATCTCCAGTTGTCTTTGAAAGTTCATTTATAAATATAAGTGTGTCATAGTGTGCGTTGTTGTGAAGAAAGACAGGAATAATGTTTGGAGGCTTGTAATTAAGATTACAATGGGAATGAGCTGGACTCTATATTTTCCAGTAAGATGACAATGATCCCTAACTTTGACCTCTCCCTCAATTTTCTCCTAACAAATATGACAAATACTGTTCTTCCTAAATTCCTTTTCTCTCCCTTTGTTAATGACATTGGTTTATGGGTTTTAAACCATCAATTTGTCTTCATCTTATTACAGTCTTTTTTCATTCGTCTTACAAACTCCTCTGAAGCATCTTCTCCTCTATAAAGTTCTAACTTATATTTATCACCAACAGATGATTTGATATAATAACAGAAACCACAAGGAGTATGTTATATTTTATTTGTGTATGATTTATTTGGATTTGGAGAGAAACAGCATCTATCTTTTCAAGGACACTTTCAAAATCTGCATATATCGCAAATGGATGTTTGTTCGATTTGTTGTAATCTTTGAATGATATCTTCTTTCCTACTTTTGGTATATTAATTATCGGTTGTTTATGATTGCTACAGTATTTTGAATGTTGATTTAATCTGTTCTTTCATATGAAAGAAGTTGAGACATCTCTTACAGGGATATGTGTTATTTATTCTATTGAATACTTGTGAGGTGATTAGTCTTGATAAATTTTTGATATCAGCATAAATGTGAATTTTTGCCGAACTCTAACAAAGACGGTCAATGTGTGTTTCTTCATCTTCATAGTTCTTTGAAATTTTTAATATTTGAACTCTGTTGGATATGTTAATCCATATACATTAACAGATAGATTATTCATTCTCAAATTTAGGAATATCTCTCATGACATTGGAAACTTTAAATCTTTAACATTAGTTGTATTCTCATATTTCTTGTAATGTTCAACCCTTTCAGGTTTCCATTGTGGAGGATGAAAGTGAGCAAGAACAGACCATAGAAAACATTTATTATCTTTGTTTTGAATATTAACAACCGCTTTCTTAAGTTTTATCTCTTTTGGTAAATCAATATAGAAGAAGCTTTAGAGGATCTGCTTTAAGATGTGTATATCGAAAAAGATTATTTTTGGAAGAGCAAATCCACTACCTACTACAGTGTTATCAACATCTTTTCTTGTCTCTGGAGTTCATCGTAAACATCACATCTTACAAAATCTTGAAAGGATGTGATAAGTGAGGGTTTGTAATCATATAGGGAGTAGTTTCATCACCTTCTCCTACCAATTCAATTTTACTCCCATATAAAACTTAAAAGATTTTCATTTCACTTAATGTGTTTTAATTTTACAGTTTCAATATTTTGTTTAACCATATTAACAGCTTCAATGATTGAAGATGGTCCAGGGTCTTCAAAGCGAAACAATCTATTTTTATATGTTTCTTTAAATGCCCCATCAGTGTTTTCAATAGAGAATTTAGTAGCCCTTCCTTTCTTCATTCTTCTTCATGTTTGCGTGATTGAAGGTGTCAACTATAAAAAAAAATTAAGAATATCAATATTACATCTCTCACAATGATTTGTTTTTATTCAAATGGAGATATTTTGTCCTGAAAAGATTGATGTGTGTTTGTTGGTTGACGGGTTTTTTTTTAATAACAATTTACATTCATGATTACAAACGTCACAGTACGTTGTATTCATCATATTTATAGAGCAAAACGTTGCTGAAACTAAAATTTTCTTGATAAAAATTCCCTTTAATTTATAAGTGAATCTGTGCTGAAAACCATTTTATTCACCAACTTTTTTACTTAATAAATACAATGTATCAAGACACAAAAGACAAGTTTCAATCAATCTTCACATTTGTAAAAGATACTGAGAACTATGTCAAGGATGTAAAATAGATAAAGATAAATATATCGACTTTGGATAAAAACAATTATGGTGAATAATATGAGTTCTTCAATTTCCTTCAGTGGAAGGGCTTTTAGTATATCTGGAAGAACATCAATTAAATAGCTCTAACAAAAGTTCTTTCTTCCTTCTGGCAATATATTCAAAACTAAAAAAGCAATGAAACAAGAAAAAAAGTATCAAAAAAGAAAAACCTTATGGATGAAGCTTTCGAAAGAAGAAAGATAAGACATCTGCAATATGCAAGGAGAAATTTGTATTTTTTTTCAACAACCTTAAAGATGAAATCTTGATGAAATAAAGCATGTTAATATATCAGGTGAAATGACATTTCGTTCAGTAGTAGTTGAGGACCATTTTAGAATTACCTTTAGATTTAAAAAAAAGTAATAGTTGAATCTGTTAATGAAAAAAAGTATATAGATGTAGATTTTTAATGTTTTTTCCTACTAATTAAATATGAGTCATTATTCAACTGAAGATTTTGAAGATTATGAGAGTGATGAATAGTATCTCTGTAGGAGCAGAAGACAGTTATGATACCGAGAGTTTGTGTTTCAAACGATAATTATGAAAGTAGTTTTATAGAATGATTGTGAAAGCACCAATGAAAGTACCGAATATGATACCAAAGATTAATTTTGTTCGAAGTAAAGTTTTACTTTATAAATATGAATAGTATGCGAGATATTGAGCCTCTTGAACTCCCTCGATTCTCCATATGACAAATTTGAGAATTGTGCTGCATGTGATAGAGTGGGATTAAACACAGTCAGAAGCCCATAAACAATGTATATTCTGTGATTATCTTCTAATTAATGAAAATAAAAATATAAAAAAGAACATATCTGTTTCAAAATTACATCAAAATGAATTACGTCAACAGATTAGCAAGGGAAATGAATGTTAAATACAAGGGTGATAATACACCTTTTCTTACAAGAGAAGAGACCAAACAAATGATGGTAATGTTTCATGGATTGATGATTTATATGATTAACGATTGTCATTTTCAGGGAATATCAACAACAAAGATATTGTATAAATAAAATAATGGATTATCTTGAAATTAAACCTGAACTTAGGATAAACCATAGAGTTTCTAAAAAAGCCAATAAAAAATTAAATAACCTGTTTTACAAAATATATAAATGAATGATTTTTTACCCATTTTGGAAAATAAGACAAAATTTAACAACCATAAAAATCTTCCAAATTCATTAAGATGTCTCATAGTTGGTTCAAGTGGATATGAAACAACTGCTGCTGTTAAAGATGCTCCTTACTCCCACTTTTAGATTATTGATAATTTTAATAATTTTCACAAAGTCAAGTTTTTCAACCTGAGTATCAACTACTACTCTCACAAGGTTTTAATGCGGGTCTTCAAAAAGAAGATATTAATCGGTTTATTTAAACTTCAAAACAAACGAAATGATTATAACATTGAAGATATAATACAACTATTTTGTGATACACAGAAATGTAAAAATTAAATCAAAACCTATAACTTGTATTGTTAGTGATAATATGGATAGATATACCTTCACCCCAAGATGGATAAATCAAAAAAGAACCTCGTTATCTTTGATGATTGTGTTAATGAAGAAACCAAACGGTAATGGATAGCTACGACACAAGAGGGGAGACATTCTTCTTGTAAATTGTATTTATGTGAGTCAATCATACCTTCAACTCCCTCATCACTCAATAAGAAACAATGCCAATACTTTTATTTTATTCAATTAAATTCAATAGATATGAACAATTTTGGAGAGACAATTGTTCTACATTATGTAGTAAAAAAGGAATTTGGGGATTATATGAAGCACACAACTGAAAAAATATAAATATATTGTTGTGAAAGAAGATGGGATATTAAGGGATATATGTTTATTTATAACAATTACATATATATAATGGCAACAGTAGTAGATTAATGGGGTTTCTGAGGCACCATGCAAATGAATGGGGAAAACTATGAATTGAAATCCATGAAAACCCTAAACGGGAGCTCATTCCTCCATACAAATGTATAGGGAGAACTCTCTGACTCGAGACCATCAGGACAAAAAGAGAAAGTATGATTTTCTGCCATACAAATGTATAAGGGATGAAACTCTGGACTGACTCGAGACCCATCAGGACAAAAAGAGAAGTATGATTTTCTGGCCATACAAATGTATAGGAGAACTCTCTGACTCGTGACCATTAGGACAAAAAGAGAAGTATGATTTCTGCCATACAAGATAATGTTAAATTGAGACTGTAATCAGGGTCCAAAAAAACCTCATACAACTTAAATAGGTGGAAGTTTTCTTGATCAAAGGCTTATTTGGTCAAAAGAGGAGAATGATTTTCTCTCCCCCTCGGACTCTTACTCCACTCAAAGAGTGAGCCAGACGAATATTTGATTCATGTTCGATCAAGAAAACTTCCCCTATTAATTTGTATGAGGTTTTTTTGGACCCTGAGACAGTCTCAATTTAACATTATCTTGTATGGCAGAAAATCATACTTATCTTTTTGTCCTAATGGGTCTCGAGTCAGAGAGTTCTCCCTATACATTTGTATGGCAGAAAATCATACTT
>CM068954.1:79725634-79737388 GCA_035128595.1 Eptatretus atami | reverse complement strand
CGTTGATACCAACAGGTGGGGTTGGATCAGCCTGTTCACCTTCCGAGGTCGGCCAAATGAGAACCCAGCTTGCTGTGAACAGGGGCACTGCAACAGCGGCACAGCACACCCCCAGAAAATGATGCAGCCAAGCAGTAGCTGCTTTCGAATAAATCAATAAATTCTCGTTTGTTGAATCCATTTAATTTAATTATTTTCAAAATATTGGGACGAATCGATGAATCTACGAGGGAGACGTAAAAACATAATTCCACAAACGAGGGACAACTACGGAGCAAAACGTTGCCAACCGGTGTTTATTTTTTCAATATGTACAAATAATAATATAATACAGTGTATAATTATTGTAAGAAATTTTTTTTTAATAATATTTAACTGGTTGTTTTTAACTCACACCTTGTTGGAGTCAGCCAGGGGAAATGTTTCTGGTCCAAGTCTTTCATGAACCAGCTGGCCAGTCCTGATGTTGGCAGGAATTTGTATTTGCAATACCCTCACCTACTCCTGCGCGAAAGAACGTGAAATGTGAACGTACACCAACGACGTACACCGGTGCTCGTATGCGGGTCAGCCGGCTTAACGACCTTCTGATGGACGAACGTCCAACAGGACTCCCAATGAGAGTATGTTCGGGGATAATTCGGCCGCTAAGGGCCAATAAAGAACAATAACTGGAGCACTGGATGGGAGGGGACAGCCAAAGAAGATGTCTTCAAAAACAAAATGTACAAATGTGAAAATGTCATGGAAGAAATGTGCTACTTTCCCACCACCCAAATTGTTGTAGATACGGGAGAGAGAAGTGAGGGGAGCTACGAGGAGGAGAGGAGGTGGATAGAAAGGAGGGAGAGAGAGGTGAGGAGGGAAGCAAGAGGAGGGAGGAGGGAGCAAGGAGGGGTGCGAGGAAGGGGGGTAGCTTGGAAGAGGGCAGAGCGAAAGCAAATGTAACTGGCTTGTCGGGCAACACCGGCGTCCCTCCTCCCACTCCTTCCCCTCCCTTCTCCCACCCTCCCTCCAGGTCTGTTTTGTTGTCAGACATTTTGGAACACACTCTAAACAACTATATTGGTATACATATCAAAATTGCTTTTTTTTACAATTTCCACAGGGTGGATCTTTTGATAAGTTAGCAAAGGTGGTAACCTTTTTTTTTTTTACAACTCTTTTTTCAACCCTTGAGAGCTACGTCATTAGATGAGCACTAAAATTACCTTTAAATCGATTGTTTTGATTGTTTTATACTATTTCGGTTTTTGAATTATTAACTAATGATTAGAGATTTAGAGGTCACGTTTCGCCGATCTTACCGATCGTTGAAAGAGTTATTTTTCACATCTGAACCATATTTGACGATCGTATCTCACCATCTCACAATTATATCGGTATCCAGGCTGAAATCCGAAAAAATCACTGAATATGGAGAAGTGGGAGCATAACCTTCCTTAAATATATACACTTTATACGCCGAGTTATAAAAAATCAGTAATTTCTTTCAATTTTCAGATTTCACTCCAGATTTCGACAGTTATTTAATCCACCATTTCCGATCCTCAATCAGAAGACAGATTCGATTGTATACGTTAATTAGTCTGAGAGTCCATCATGTAAAATTGCATCATTTCATGCGTAAAATTGCTCCAAGCTCCTAATTGAAAACTATAGCACCTAAAAAAGTGATGTATGCAGTGATTTGTTGGAATGATCAGGCATTCGATGATATGAGTGAGGAAAGTGGAAAAAAAAAATATTTTGACCGCTTAATCGTATAGAAACCGTTGCGGCATGTTGCAAGGCAAGACGTTTTTGATCAGGCCGAAAGAAAGCTTAATCCCCATGCGAGGGAGAGCAGGCTGACCAAGGATAAAGCCTGTTTTGTTTAATTTATAATACCATGAATATCTTCAAAGGGGTGCTTTCATTTACCAAACATCCAGTTTTTCACTTATGCATCCCTTGGACTTCCCTAAGTATGCATGCAAGGTTTTGGGTCATGAGTTTTCAAGGTTTTGGAGTTATGGAGGAGACAACACTGACAGACTTTCTCTTTTATTATTATAGATACTGGGGGGTTAGATTGTGAAGTATGTGCTTATGCTTCAGTCACATTTGGCTCGCGGCCGTAGGGTCTAAAAAATCTACGGCCACTAGCAATTATAGGGCGGCCGCAGTATTTCCACGGTCACACAATGTAGCAGTCATATATGTTTTTTATTTTTTGGGTAGCCGCACGGGGTATTTAGAAATTGTGGACACCGAAAACGTGGGGGTGCCGTACGGAATTTGATTTACTTAGGCGTCCCTGCGGCGGCCATAGAATTTTCAAGGCAGACGCAAAGTAGCCTCAAGGTGCCCGCAAGGCGACCGCAGGGGGGCCCTAAGGCGAACGTGGAAATAGTTGCGGCCGCCGTAAATTTTTTGGGGGTTGGCAAAATTCATTTTTCATTGATAAGAGCCTACGGAAAACGCACGAATAACGCAAGCCCACCATACGCCCTACGTACGGTCGACGTGGAACACATCTACGTCATGGCTACAGCTTGTCGAATTGCTACGGCCAACCTAGAAATGAAAAAAGTTATAACTCCGCACTTTAATTCCACGGAGACCCCTACGGCCTGTAAAGATAGCCATACGGCGTAGGGCACCCTGAGGCCACCTCAGAAACTATGCGGCCGCCGCACGTTTCTGTCAATTAGGGGGGGAGGTACGGCCGCCGTATCCTAGCTGTAGAGCAAATGTGACTCATGCTTTAGTGAGAGAATGTGCAGGAAAAGATTATCAAAATGTAGAATAGGGAAATTATAGTACACTTGCAGAGTGTGCTTGCATATTGTGTAAGCATACGAACCGTTCTTCCCATTGTCTCGGGTCACTCACCTGTATTTAATTAATTTTCATTTATTTATTTTCATGTATTTATATTTTCATTTACAGATGTCTGATGATTCTGTGATTTTATTTTTCCGATGTAGTAACTTCAATGTCCATCGCCACGTAAAATTTCAGCTTTCTACGTCACCGGAAGGCATCGATTTTTAATACCAGATAGGGAGTCATGGTTCGAAAGCTTTACATATTAATATTTGGGATTAAAATAGGTGGGAACTTGTATGTAATTAGAAGCGAACCCCAGACTGCCCTGCTCTGGTCCAGGAGAGAGCTCAGAAAAAAAAGAGGAAGGCAGTGTTGCGGAATTGGCCATAAGGGCCAACAGGAGTAAGGTAGACTAGTGAGGTTCCCACTCCCCACCCCCCCCCCCCAACCCAAGGAAGGCAAAAGTAGGGCCTTGCGACTGTGTGTAAAGGTAAGAGCTACTGTGGAGGGCTGAAATAGAAGATTTCAGCCTTTTTCAGTTAAAACTTACTTTTAATATCTTCTTTTTACAGTATCGGGGACGAGCAAGACAGTAAAGGGACCACTGATGGACGGGGGAATCACGATGGTGGGAAAAGAGAGTGAGGAATTTGGTCTGCAGATTTGCATATTAAAAGTGAAAGAGACGAGGAATAACCCTGCATAAAGAGTTGACTGATCATCTATTGAACACCTATTTGGCACTATCTTTACAGTATGCCAAGGCTATGGACAAAAGTAAATGTTGTTGGGTGTGTTCACACCTCCCCCACTCCGCAAAACATGGGTTGCCCTTGTTTACAATTCCATTTAAGGGAGAAGAACATGTTTGGATACTTAGTCCGCAGACCAGATAGACCAGTTTTAAACTAAAGTGAAAAAGACAACAGCGTCAGTACAAGGGAAAATAGCAGAGATAATGAGAATTGGAAACTGGAGGTACAATTGTATGGACTATGAGCACTGGTATTACCACCAGTGTAAGACTATTAAAATGCATATCGTGATTAAGGCGCAGAAGGTGGATCAAGTGCAGAGCTCATTGAATTAAGGTGCACAGATGAGGGATTGAAAAAGGGTGAGGATTGGAAAGGTACCCACCACATTTTCAACATATGCACAAACAAATTGGACTTATTTGTCTAGGCAGAAGAACAGGGTACTGGACCTTACTCAGGAAATTCACATGCCAATATTATGCTGAACAAGACAAGAAAATATAAACCATTGAAGGACGAACTAATGGGACAACCATACCTGTAAAGATACGAGTGAATAACCTTTTGACACCTCAGGCTCCATTAAATGGTACTTTCTTGTTGTGTGGATATAGGGAATACTCATGGTTGCCAGTGTGATGGACAGGATCGTGCTATTTGGGATATGTAATACCCAGAATTCGGGTTATGGACCAATCACCATTTATGCCACAGACCAGACCAAAAAGAACACATTTCAGAAGTTAAAAGATTTTTCATGATTGCTCCTCCTTATGGAGCAGGCAAAGTGCAAGGGAAATTATTAACATGGCAGCATCTTTGGAAAAACTTTGTCAACACCACTAGCAAGGGGTTTCACAAAACAAGTGCGGAATTAGTTTGCTATGCAGACGACAGTTATGCAAAACCACATCGCTCTTGATATGCTGTTGGCAGAAAAAGGGAGGGACTTGTTCTGTCATCGGTGCGGAATGTTGTACCTATATTTCCTGACAATTCAGAAGAAATTGATAATTTGGACTGACAAAATTAAAGCTGAAGGTGCGAAGTACCATGACTTTAATAAAGGATGGTCAATGGGATCATGGTTGGAGGGAATAGTTGGTTGTTGGGAGCATGAATAATCCACTGGTTGTTCCATAGGGGTCATGATCTTTATAGGCACTTATTGTTGTCATTGCTTTGTAGAAAGGTATTAATCAAGGCATGTGTGAGACGTTGTGCGCTTCAGCGACAGAGAGGCCACAACAACAGAGATGGAAGTGGATGATAAATTGTTGCTCCTGGGAGCCGCACTCAAAATGAATGGGGAAAAAGGGAAAAAAACTATCTGACCAAACCCCAAAGCTCAAAATGGGAGACTCACTTCCTCCCCCTCCCATACAACAAATGAAAAATTGAGACTCACTGATTAAAGCACTTCTTCCCCCCCAACATAATCACAGTCCTTTTCATATTTTCATTATACTCAAAGAGCAAACCAACGAATATTTTTTCATTTCTACTTTAGGAATAACTTAATTTTCTTACAACATTCATTTCCATCGAGTATATTCACAAAGAATAACTTGGAACTTGGTTCTTGGTTTAAGTATCCTTTGTTGAGCAGAGATGAAATGATAAACTCTGTTAATCCTCTTGTTTTACCACGTCCTAAGCCACATATCATTTTGAGATTGTTGCAAATTGTTTTTCCATTGTTCAATTGATAACCATCAAAGTTTTCACGTCCAGTCAAGGATATTTAATTTTTTTTCTTTACACCTCCAACTTATTTGTCATTACATTTATCCGCTTATTTGTTTTATCGACTTTTACCCGGTTATTTCTTCAATATGACTTATTTGATGTTTCTCATATTCATTATGTTTCCCATTTAAATACCAAGGCTGATTTACATCTCCACTCTTTGGTTTGGTTATTGCTTGGTTATGTCATTTATACATCAGTAAAAGATGGCGGGAGCCCATTAAAATCCCCAACCCAAATATCTTAACACTTATTCTTATAACCATAAGGGAGACGATTGATTCCATTCTCTAAAATATATCTTATATCATCAAAAGCTCTAATGCTTACTTATTTACCTCTTCTGTATATAATTGATGTTTATTAACTTCTAATTGTATTCATTTTTCAATACTCTTCCTTCTTTAAGGTAACAGTTGTAATAATTTTAAGTTTATTGTTCTTGATTATATTTTTCATTATTCCCTTGAGCTTCTTATCACACCCTTCAATATTTATTATTATCAATATACTTATAAGCATAAGACTTTGATCTCAATCCTATAAATTCACTCATTACCTTCCCACCCATTCATCTTTAAACTTACCAATAACCTTTTTATTCTTTGATGAAAACAACACATCACCTGACTTATAATTATTTGTATCATATATAATCAATATTATCAATCATATCCTCATATACATCACTTGTTTTAATTTCTCATATATAACTCTCTGTATCCATATATAACAATGATACATTATCCTTATACTTTGGTTTTAAATTATTATACAAATAGTCATACATTTACGACTTTGACAAGTCAAGAATTGATGTTCAAATATAAAAATAGGTTTATTCATTTTAATACTCTCTTTTTAAAAATGAATAGCACAAAAGTTTTCTGAAACACCTCCGCTCGCTTAAAACTGGTCTATTAATTAACTTTGAAGCCTGTTTCCAAGTATGTAGCAAGTCATAATGTTTTGACTGTTCCTAACATTTTTCATAGTCTTTCCAAATACAGCATTATTCATTAATTTTATTAAAGTCCTTCTCAAAATCTGTTTTTGCTTCTGTTCTCCTTTTTGTATGAAAATCAATATACTTCTTTAACCAATGACTTTGTATAAATTTCAAAATCCTATGAATTTTCCTCACTCTCAACCCAGCAATAAATATTGACCTCAAGTTCCTTTGATGCAAAACATAACTTTCTTTATCATTTAATGTCGTATATAGTTTTTCTTTAGATTTACCTTTTATATTAAATGACTGCTGGTAATCACTTAACCATTCTTTTCTTGGACTTTCTTATCAGGGCATAGGGTAGGTCTTTATGTTTGTTTTATGAAGTTCTTCTGGATAATTTAAAGCAACCTCAAAAATAATATCCACCTTCAGCTTCATCCAAATATTTTTGAAAGGAGATAACAATTTATTGTAAAACTTTTTCATATTGTTTTTCTTCTACCCATTTAAGGGTTTTTCTTTAAAAGCATATCTATATCACTGATGAATTCCAAATCCTGTTTTGTCATTTTTAGCATGGCACTCCAAGCCAAACCCTGGGCTGTGGAAGAGTGAGCAGGGTCCTAATCCGTAAGAATTTTTATTATGAGAGACTGTTTCTAAAAGTCTCAAACACATCAGCCAATAATAATAGGTCAGTTTTAAGATACAAAATCGTGATATTCTCCAAGATTATTCATTTTAAACTTCTCCCAACCTTTTTAGCTTTGTGTATAATCTCGATCGAAAATATGAGTTTAATTCAACTGCTATAGAAACTTCCCTTGTAGGAAGTTGTGTTTCTTTAAACTTCTCAAAATGAATCCATATAGTCATACGATATATTCCCTTTTGTGATAAGAGATCAATCTCTTCTTGATTTGAGAAATGTCATTTAAGATTTGGTAATTTTTTTTAATATTTGATGCTAAGTTAGATGATGGACTTGCATAAACTTGAATGTGTCAAGAAATCTGATATGGGTTATGGTGGATGTATTAATTGTTTTTGTGAATGAGATGTATTTTTGATCTGTGTTAGGAATGGCAGAAATATCTCCAGTTGTCTTTGAAAGTTCATTTATAAATATAAGTGTGTCATAGTGTGCGTTGTTGTGAAGAAAGACAGGAATAATGTTTGGAGGCTTGTAATTAAGATTACAATGGGAATGAGCTGGACTCTATATTTTCCAGTAAGATGACAATGATCCCTAACTTTGACCTCTCCCTCAATTTTCTCCTCACAAATATGACAAATACTGTTCTTCCTAAATTCCTTTTCTCTCCCTTTGTTAATGACATTGGTTTATGGGTTTTAAACCATCAATTTGTCTTCATCTTATTACAGTCTTTTTTCATTCGTCTTACAAACTCCTCTGAAGCATCTTCTCCTCTATAAAGTTCTAACTTATATTTATCACCAACAGATGATTTGATATAATAACAGAAACCACAAGGAGTATGTTATATTTTATTTGTGTATGATTTATTTGGATTTGGAGAGAAACAGCATCTATCTTTTCAAGGACACTTTCAAAATCTGCATATATCGCAAATGGATGTTTGTTCGATTTGTTGTAATCTTTGAATGATATCTTCTTTCCTACTTTTGGTATATTAATTATCGGTTGTTTATGATTGCTACAGTATTTTGAATGTTGATTTAATCTGTTCTTTCATATGAAAGAAGTTGAGACATCTCTTACAGGGATATGTGTTATTTATTCTATTGAATACTTGTGAGGTGATTAGTCTTGATAAATTTTTGATATCAGCATAAATGTGAATTTTTGCCGAACTCTAACAAAGACGGTCAATGTGTGTTTCTTCATCTTCATAGTTCTTTGAAATTTTTAATATTTGAACTCTGTTGGATATGTTAATCCATATACATTAACAGATAGATTATTCATTCTCAAATTTAGGAATATCTCTCATGACATTGGAAACTTTAAATCTTTAACATTAGTTGTATTCTCATATTTCTTGTAATGTTCAACCCTTTCAGGTTTCCATTGTGGAGGATGAAAGTGAGCAAGAACAGACCATAGAAAACATTTATTATCTTTGTTTTGAATATTAACAACCGCTTTCTTAAGTTTTATCTCTTTTGGTAAATCAATATAGAAGAAGCTTTAGAGGATCTGCTTTAAGATGTGTATATCGAAAAAGATTATTTTTGGAAGAGCAAATCCACTACCTACTACAGTGTTATCAACATCTTTTCTTGTCTCTGGAGTTCATCGTAAACATCACATCTTACAAAATCTTGAAAGGATGTGATAAGTGAGGGTTTGTAATCATATAGGGAGTAGTTTCATCACCTTCTCCTACCACATTCAATTTTACTCCCATATAAAACTTAAAAGATTTTCATTTCACTTAATGTGTTTTAATTTTACAGTTTCAATATTTTGTTTAACCATATTAACAGCTTCAATGATTGAAGATGGTCCAGGGTCTTCAAAGCGAAACAATCTATTTTTATATGTTTCTTTAAATGCCCCATCAGTGTTTTCAATAGAGAATTTAGTAGCCCTTCCTTTCTTCATTCTTCTTCATGTTTGCGTGATTGAAGGTGTCAACTATAAAAAAAAATTAAGAATATCAATATTACATCTCTCACAATGATTTGTTTTTATTCAAATGGAGATATTTTGTCCTGAAAAGATTGATGTGTGTTTGTTGGTTGACGGGTTTTTTTTTAATAACAATTTACATTCATGATTACAAACGTCACAGTACGTTGTATTCATCATATTTATAGAGCAAAACGTTGCTGAAACTAAAATTTTCTTGATAAAAATTCCCTTTAATTTATAAGTGAATCTGTGCTGAAAACCATTTTATTCACCAACTTTTTTACTTAATAAATACAATGTATCAAGACACAAAAGACAAGTTTCAATCAATCTTCACATTTGTAAAAGATACTGAGAACTATGTCAAGGATGTAAAATAGATAAAGATAAATATATCGACTTTGGATAAAAACAATTATGGTGAATAATATGAGTTCTTCAATTTCCTTCAGTGGAAGGGCTTTTAGTATATCTGGAAGAACATCAATTAAATAGCTCTAACAAAAGTTCTTTCTTCCTTCTGGCAATATATTCAAAACTAAAAAAGCAATGAAACAAGAAAAAAAGTATCAAAAAAGAAAAACCTTATGGATGAAGCTTTCGAAAGAAGAAAGATAAGACATCTGCAATATGCAAGGAGAAATTTGTATTTTTTTTCAACAACCTTAAAGATGAAATCTTGATGAAATAAAGCATGTTAATATATCAGGTGAAATGACATTTCGTTCAGTAGTAGTTGAGGACCATTTTAGAATTACCTTTAGATTTAAAAAAAAGTAATAGTTGAATCTGTTAATGAAAAAAAGTATATAGATGTAGATTTTTAATGTTTTTTCCTACTAATTAAATATGAGTCATTATTCAACTGAAGATTTTGAAGATTATGAGAGTGATGAATAGTATCTCTGTAGGAGCAGAAGACAGTTATGATACCGAGAGTTTGTGTTTCAAACGATAATTATGAAAGTAGTTTTATAGAATGATTGTGAAAGCACCAATGAAAGTACCGAATATGATACCAAAGATTAATTTTGTTCGAAGTAAAGTTTTACTTTATAAATATGAATAGTATGCGAGATATTGAGCCTCTTGAACTCCCTCGATTCTCCATATGACAAATTTGAGAATTGTGCTGCATGTGATAGAGTGGGATTAAACACAGTCAGAAGCCCATAAACAATGTATATTCTGTGATTATCTTCTAATTAATGAAAATAAAAATATAAAAAAGAACATATCTGTTTCAAAATTACATCAAAATGAATTACTTCAACAGATTAGCAAGGGAAATGAATGTTAAATACAAGGGTGATAATACACCTTTTCTTACAAGAGAAGAGACCAAACAAATGATGGTAATGTTTCATGGATTGATGATTTATATGATTAACGATTGTCATTTTCAGGGAATATCAACAACAAAGATATTGTATAAATAAAATAATGGATTATCTTGAAATTAAACCTGAACTTAGGATAAACCATAGAGTTTCTAAAAAAGCCAATAAAAAATTAAATAACCTGTTTTACAAAATATATAAATGAATGATTTTTTACCCATTTTGGAAAATAAGACAAAATTTAACAACCATAAAAATCTTCCAAATTCATTAAGATGTCTCATAGTTGGTTCAAGTGGATATGAAACAACTGCTGCTGTTAAAGATGCTCCTTACTCCCACTTTTAGATTATTGATAATTTTAATAATTTTCACAAAGTCAAGTTTTTCAACCTGAGTATCAACTACTACTCTCACAAGGTTTTAATGCGGGTCTTCAAAAAGAAGATATTAATCGGTTTATTTAAACTTCAAAACAAACGAAATGATTATAACATTGAAGATATAATACAACTATTTTGTGATACACAGAAATGTAAAAATAAATCAAAACCTATAACTTGTATTGTTAGTGATAATATGGATAGATATACCTTCAGCCCAAGATGGATAAATCAAAAAAGAACCTCGTTATCTTTGATGATTGTGTTAATGAAGAAACCAAACGGTAATGGATAGCTACGACACAAGAGGGGAGACATTCTTCTTGTAAATTGTATTTATGTGAGTCAATCATACCTTCAACTCCCTCATCACTCAATAAGAAACAATGCCAATACTTTTATTTTATTCAATTAAATTCAATAGATATGAACAATTTTGGAGAGACAATTGTTCTACATTATGTAGTAAAAAAGGAATTTGGGGATTATATGAAGCACACAACTGAAAAAATATAAATATATTGTTGTGAAAGAAGATGGGATATTAAGGGATATATGTTTATTTATAACAATTACATATATATAATGGCAACAGTAGTAGATTAATGGGGTTTCTGAGGCACCATGCAAATGAATGGGGAAAACTATGAATTGAAATCCATGAAAACCCTAAACGGGAGCTCATTCCTCCCATACAAATGTATAGGGAGAACTCTCTGACTCGAGACCCATCAGGACAAAAAGAGAAGTATGATTTCTGCCATACAAATGTTATAGGGGAAAACTCTCTGACTCGAGACCCATCAGGACAAAAAGAGCATACTTCTCTTTTTGTCCTGATGGGTCTCGAGTCAGAGAGTTCTCCCTATACATTTGTATGGGAGGAATGAGCCTCCCGTTTAGGGGTTTTCATGGATCAATTCATAGTTTTCCCCATTCATTTGCATGGGTGCCTCAGAAACCCCATTAATCTACTACTGTTGCCATTTATATATGTAATTGTTTATAAAATAAAAACATATATCCCTTAATATCCCATCTTCTTTCACAACAATATATTTATATTTTTTCAGTTGTGTGCTTCATATAATCCCCAAATTCCTTTTTACTACATAATGTAGAACAATTGTCTCTC
>CM068954.1:79693641-79705158 GCA_035128595.1 Eptatretus atami | reverse complement strand
CAGACAGACAGACAGACAGACAGAGAGACAGACAGAGATTTCCATCCGGTACCTAACTTCTCTTGCTTACCCCTTTCTTTAGTCCCAGCAAAGTTCCCTTTCCCCAAAGTGGCACCTCAAATAGGTTGTCACGTTGCAGGGTGGTCTTCAAAGCACCATCTGCCTGCCAATTCCATCACCATCACAGCCAAGAGCACAGAGGCATGAAATTATGTTTACAGTATGTACATGCCCTTTCCTTCCGGGATCATCTTGCTACACTTTACTCAAAAAGCCAAATCAGTTTAGGACCTTGCATCTATTTAGTCTCGTATTTTGACCCTGGTGTCGAACACACCTGCTCTGATAAAACCTGATTGAGTTTAATTCTCACATTTACCTCCAACTTGGTCGCTCTTGTATGACATTTAATATACAAGCAAGCTTGCTTTTTTCATGATCACAGAACAACCTGACTTCAGGAAATGTTGAATAATCAGAGATGCCAACGATTCATTATCGACTCACGATAAACGAGTACACTTGACCGAAAACACTGTAAAGCACGATTACCTCCACCACCGAAGGTGAAGGAGGTTATGTTTTCACCCCTTTCTGTCTGTTTGTTACTTACGAAATCTAAAGATTTCGTAAGTATATTGATGACTTCCATCCTCTTTGTGTGTTTGTTTGTGTTTGTTGTGTGTGTTTTTGTAGGTACGATAACTCGAGAACGGAAGAAGCTACCAATGTCAAATTACACCACGTGATTCAGGAGGGTGATGGCTAGTGCTGATTAAATTTTGGTCAAAATCGGTCAAAGGTCAAGGTCACAGTGAGAGGTCAAACATAATTCCGTATATTCATGTGGAGAAATGGAGTATTTTTGCTTCGATCGACGTTACGAGTTCGTTTTAACTTCGATTTTAATTTTGTCTTCGGTTTTTGCGATCGCTTAGGACGCTTAACACTCATTTTCGAAATTCTGGTAAAAATCGAATGTTTTGGAGACGTTTTAAGATTGTATAAAAATATTTCCCTCGCCGCGTCACGGTCGTCACGTGGTGCAGCGCGCTCGAGAAGAGGCGTCGTTGATCACGTAAAGGTTTTGCGTGTGCGCGCTGACGGTGTTTTCGATAAAGATGGTGTTAAAAGTATTTTTTATCCCAAAAAGGTTATCGTCGCATGCCTGACTCGCTAAGCCGTCGGATTATGTAAAGATTGTTGGTGGATGGCAGAATATTACGGTTTTGTGACTTTGATAAAATAATATTAAATAATTGCGTGGAGAAATGGAGATTTTTGCTTCGGTCGACGTTACGATTTTGATGGTTTGGTACAGAATCATCGTAGAAACTTCTGGTTTGCTTTGCTACTTCTCTGAGAGACAGCTTTTATTAGACAAGGTCAGAGGTCAAGTTGACGATTTCGTAAGTACCAGTCTATGACTGCTTGTGTGTTTGTTTGTAGGCACGATAACTCGAGAACGGAAGAAGCTCCAATGTCAAATTACACCACGTGATTCAGGAGGGTGATGGCTAGTGCTGATTATATTTTGGTCAAAATCGGTCAAAGGTCCAAGGTCACAGTGAGGTCAAACATTCGATTTTTGATGGTTTGGTACAGAATCATCGTAGAAACTTCTGGTTTGCTCGCTACCTTCTCTAGAGACAGCTTTTATTAGACAGGTCAGAGGTCAAGTTGACGATTTCGTCAGTACCAGTCTATGACTGCTTGTTTGTTTGTCTGTTGTTTGTTTGTGTACAGGGTACCTCAAAAAAGTTG
The DNA here is from genome assembly GCA_035128595.1 of Eptatretus atami. NCBI lineage: Eukaryota > Metazoa > Chordata > Myxini > Myxiniformes > Myxinidae > Eptatretus > Eptatretus atami. The sequence goes on along the minus strand of CM068954.1, from coordinate 79,703,394 downwards.
TGGACGCATCCAGATGAAATTTTGTGGACAGGTTGAGTGTGTGACGAGGATGAACTGATTAGATTTTGGTGAAGATCCGGATCCGGATCCGACGACTAGAATTTTTAAAGTGATTCTTCACCATTGAGAGATAGTACCAAAAATCATGTATAGCACGATATCTCAAAAAGTTATGGACGGATTCGGACGAAACTTGGTGGACAGAATGGGTGTGTGACAAGGACGAACTGATTAGATTTTGATGAAGATCCGGATGCGGATCCTGCTATGAGAATTTTTAAAGTGATTTTTCACCATTGAGAGATAGGGCCAAAAATGATATCAAGCACGATATCTCAAAAAGTTGTAGACAAATTCAGGCGAAACCTTTTGGACATGTTGGGTGTGTGACAAGGAAGAGATGATTAAATTTTGGTGAAGATCCGGATCCGTATCTAATTTTTGAAGTGATTCTTCACCATTGAGAGATAGGGCTCAAAAACAACATTTCAAAAATGTATTGGGCCAGATATGTTCTCGTAGATCAGGCATTATGGGGCGGAGGTATGCACTCTATCGAGTGCCCTTCTCGTTTCAATATGGGTTTCAGTCCATGATTTTGTGATAAATGGATATTGAATGACTTACATAAACTGTACAGCTGATATATAGAAATTTTACAGCTGACAGATAGGAACTTTATTGAAACTTTACACTTCTGCCACCTCCCCTCTCCCATTAAAGACGGGAAAGTTGACACTTGTATAATCAGGCTTCTAAAAAAATATTTCTAATCATGGCTTGATGAAGAAAAATGATATGCACTTTACATATCAATTAATTTCCAAGTATTGCACCATTATTTTCACATATCTGCTGAAACTTTAGACTGGCAAGAGCCTGGGTTTGAACCTCAGCCCATGTATAAACTGTTATCCTTATGAGATCAGGGCCGTTCTGGACCCACTTCTATTCCTCATCTTCATCAATAATCCCTCTGCCTCGAAAATCCTCTTTATCTATTTGCTGACGACTCCACCCTTGCCACCTCCTCCCTCTCTTCAATCTTGACAAAATAAACCAGCTGATCAAACACTTGGAATATGTCTTTCAATCCAAACAAATCTCACACTCTCACTCTCACTCCGAAAGGACCGTGTGGCAACCTTCTCATCTACTTTCTTAATAATCCTCTTGAGGATGTTCAGTCATTGAAACTCCTGGGTCTCACTATCAGCCATGATCTTTCTTGGGCAAATCACATTTCAAAATTAGCCTCCAAAGCCAGCAGCCGACTGGGCATCCTCCAATGAACAAAATCCTTCCTTGTGACACATGAACTCCTATCCACCTACAAGGTCTTCATCTGCAGCATGATGGCGTACTGCTCTCCCCATCTGAGCTGGCACCCCTGCCTCACAGCTTACTCAGCTTGAAGCTGTGAAACTACCAAGGAATTTAACATAATTGGAATCTCTCACAATGAAGCTGAGTTTACGCACCTATCACTTTCCCATCACAGACAGGTCCGGTGGTGTCTCTGTCTTCGATCACCTCCTTTGTGGTCTTACACTCTCTGCTTTGTCCATTCTTTGTAACAAACCCTTACCCCTCACCAGGTTTCTGCAGGACTCACACGGTCCACCATCAACCCCGTTCTGGTGAAACTAACTAAATCCAGGATCACTGCACACCTCCACTCTTTCATTCCTCTTTTTCCCACCTTTGGAATCAACTTCCATATTCTCTTAAATCTCATTCTTCCCTCCAGGTTTTCAAGACAGCTGTTCACCACCATCTCTGATCATCGCCCATCCAAAACCATGATCCTTTCTACCCTTGTAAACCCATCCCCACCCGCAAGCCCACCTCCTTCCAAATTTCCAGTTTTTCCTTCGTGAGAGTTTCCTTCTTTATTGATCTTGTCCACCACATGCGTCCTTCCCTTCCCCTCATTCCTCCCCATACCCATTGTTTGTCCAAGTCTGCCTCCTTATCTTGGCCTTCAACTCTGCTGTTGGTGTTTCCCCCTTTCTCTGCTGTTCCTTTTGTTTTGTTGCATCCTGTGCATTCAGTGTTCCTGTTCTTCTACAAGCCTCGACTCTGTATACAAAATCAATGGTAAAGCTCATCACAAGAACTTCATTGTGCACAAACGTGGAGAGTTTAAACTATTAATGTTTTTTATAAGGTGTGGAGTGTGGTATGCAAGCCACACCAAAACAAGAAACTTGCTTTTTGTGCACTGACTAAGGCTCATGGAAGACATGCATAAGGATTATTACTCCGGAAGGACAAAGAGAATTCGGAAATAACAGACAAATTACCCCAGACATCATAAGGTTTAGCAATCTCTTTGGGTTGTGGGAGTGGTAAACTATGCAACCCACAGAAACAAAGGAAATATTTCATTGTAAAAAGGAAAAATAAATTTGTCTAATACCAGTGGATGGTTTGACAAGAGCAATTATGATAGTAATGAAAATGAAATTTGGAGTCATCATAAATCCCACAAGAATGAGCAAGGTGCCTGACAGAAGAATTTTCAAAAAGACGGACTCATCCTTTTAAAAAGGGACACTCCCATGGAGGGAGCTTTTGTTCGGGCATGGTGCAAAGTCACGCATGGCTTGGATTAGGTCAAGGTATTCTACATTCCCTACACATGTAGCTACAACATTGCCATTGTGGCTGTACAACGTAGTGTTCATTACATGTCACAGGTGTCACTTTCGTGTTGACCTGGCTTTGCACATGCCCGGTGCGAATAAAACGAAAAACATTTATCAGAAGGTTTGTCTTATTTTGCTATAGTAAGGAAGGGAGTTCGAGGAGTCAGTACAAGAGGCAAAATAACCAAAACCAATCCCACCATTTTACAGGTATTCGATAAAACTATATTTTGGTGACTCACCTGGCCAGGAAGGGTGCTCCGCAAAACACCCTTCCTCTGACTCTGTGACTCAGGTTCTGCAAACATGATTCTTAAAGGATCAGACCTAACAAGGCTTGTTGTTCTTGATTTCCTTGAAAAAAATTGGTGATCAGTATGTCCCTAGCCTGAGACAAAAGTCACTGACTGGTAGTTTTAAAGGAACTTTTTCCATTAACTTTACAGCAATTTAAATCATGAACTATCCCCCTGAAAAGTAGACCATCCAGAAGCAAACGAAGTTCATGAAACGGAAGACCAAGAAGGAACCCGAAGAAATAAAGAGCAAAGATGGATTCATCAGGAGGAACCTGGATAGGAATTAGGTTTCTGCCGCTATTCCACAACCCTCAAACCTATCCAGGGGCAGTCAAGTGAGGCTGACAGAAAAATTTCTGCAAGAATTCACTTCTCCTTAGAGAAATAGATAATGAAAGAGAGGAAAACAAAGTAAAAGATAAAAGAGAAGAAAAAGCAAGAATTGGAATGAATAAAGAGAATTGCGGAAAAATAAGTAAATAAATAAATAAATAAATAAATAAACACAGAATTGTGAAAAAATATTTTTTAGAAAGAAATGTGAATGGAACAAAGATGCCAGGAAGAACCCAGACAGATATATTTCAGCAGTTACTCCCCCGGCTCAAACGCAGCAACATGTACAAGCTTCCAGTGGTCCGTGCACTCAAGTAATCCGTCGGTAAACTTTTTCTGTTTGATGCATTTTAAATCTAATAATCCTTGTTCACTGGTAGTTGAATGAGATTCTAAATTGGAACCTGGAATTTTGATCATCTCTATCAAAAGTTGCAAAATTTGGTGCAGCCTGCGTTACTTCTCAGGGACTCAACTGAACAATCACCCTGGTTATATACTTTATATTTCCATGGTCGGTCACAATCTTTGATCAGTCGGTGAATTCTTTTGACAAATATTCGTTATTTCGTTATGCGTTGAGGGAGTTCTTGAGGGGATGATAAAAGCGACAGTCACGTGGTTGCCAAACAAAATAGAGAAACCATGTGACTTAATATTATGGTACAGAGTCCAAGAAGCTATGTTTGCTTTCACTATCTAATAATTAATTGTCCACAGTTGTTATAAGAGGTTTTATGAAACATCATACACATCAAGGGGTTTATATGAAGAGGTTGCAGCCTTGAGTATGATCTGCAGGACCATTATGGAGTATTTTCTGCAGTTTGACAGGATGGTGTAGATTTAGGGCAGTTGCCTTTTGAACTGTCTCGTCTAATTTTGATTCCCACCCCCACCCCCATTCCTCCCCTTCCCCCTCCCCGCTATAAACCGTCAGGTTGGTCGTTCATAGGCAAGGCGTTGCATCGCAAGGTGCAACAACCCTCGAATAAGTTAGGGACTTGTCTGCTAGGATTAGTTAGTGTCCCATGCTATTGTCTTTCATGAAGATTAGGCAAGTTATCACCAGCAACCTGGAAAATTGCCAAATTCCTGTCTTGGGGTGGGAGAGGAGGAGAGAGAGTAGGAGCGAGGAGGAGAGAGGAGGAGAGATTGACTCCCATTAAAGAAACTGAAGCCACATTCAGTTCGCAGGAACAGAGTCTCAGATTTGATATTTTTACCAGTCTTGTGTTCAACCAAAACTATGTATGACACTTTTGCAAAGCCTGTTTAAAGCTTTCTTTGCCCCTCCCTCTTTCTTCCTCTCTAATCCACCCCACCTACTCCTTCCTGTCTTCCATCACCGACCTCCTGACTCTCTTCCCTTCCCTCGATGAATTTTTTTTGGCTTGGCAAATGTCATGTATAGTCCCATCTGAAGAGAACTCTGCTTAAAACGTCAGCCAAGAGTCTTTGTATACACAATATAATTATTAGTTGTACTTGCTTCCTGTTTCCTTAAGATATCTCTCTTCCCAACTAGATACAATTATTTTCAGATTTATAGAAGGACCAATGTGGATCATCGCACTATGCTCACTCGCCTTACCACACATCGCTATGCAGAGGCACAGGCTTGTTTTAACCGAGGATCATGACTGTACCTAAGTTACTGTGTTCTCATGATTTACCCCAATCATAATATAAACATTTATTTTGCACAAATTTATTTGTAAAGTTGGTGATATTATTAGCCCCTGATGGACTTCGTCCAAAACGTGGGCTTAGAGATTTGGTCTCGATTTTCATATCTGTGCGCATTGTGCAACCATATCTTGGGATTTTTATGGACCGATTTTTCATACCTGGTACAAAGACAACATATTATGGTATACATAAGCACATAATTTTTGTTTCGCAATGCGATCAAAGATGGCCGACTGGCAGCATTTTAGTTGCCAAACAAGCCCACTCCCCACCCACCCACCGACCCACCCAGGTCGAACACGTCCTCAACCATTTCTCGGACATGCATTTACCGATCTCGTTCATACTTGACATTCAGGTAAAGAATGATGGCTTACATATGTGCGTCATTTTTTTTTGAGATATAAATCCAAGATGGCCGGCTGGCGGCCATTTTACTTGTACAAACCCCGATGTTGAACATGTCCTCAACCATTTTCGGATATGCATTTACTAAACTCGTTCAAACTTGACACACAGATAATGAATGATGGCTTCCAAATGCACGTCATGTTTTTTCGACATCAGATCCATGATGGCCAACTGGAGGCCATTTTGTTATGTAAATATGTCCCGCAACCATTTCTCCAACAGGCATGGTCCGATTTTACTCAAACATGGCACAAGCACAGTACATGATGGCATACACGTGCACCTCACTTTATTTTGTGATCTCATCAATGATTGCCGACTGGCAGCCAAAAAACTGGTGGCCATTTTAGTTGTACATAAATACGTCCTAGCTCTTTAACTCATTCAGCAAAATTACTAAAACAATGGGGGCTATGACATTTTATGTCTATTTTATATCTTTATTTGTAATTTATTTGTACTCTACAAAGGTCCAAGTGGTCTAAAGCTCAAAATAGTCAAGGGGCCAAGCTGTCTAATCTGTCTCAAGGGTGTAAGAGGTCAAAATAATTTTAATGTCTAAGGGGTCGAAAGGGACTTAAGGGGTGTAAAGGTCTAAATGTTCTAGGGGTCTAAAGGGTATAAAAGGTCTTAAAGATAAAAGGGGCCTTAAGGGTCTTAAGAATGTTGAGGTCTAATGGGTCTAAAGGGTCTTCATGGTCTTTGGGGTCTTACGCATCTTAAGTGTTTTTGGGTCTGACAAGTCTTTTGGGTTTTATCGGTCTTTGGGCTCTTAAGAGTCTTTGAGGTCTTAAAGAGTCTTTAGGGTCTTTTGGGTCTTAAAGGTCTGAAGGGTCTTTGGGGTCTTAAGGGGAATTAAGGGACTTTGGAATCTTCAGTGGTTTTAGGGGGTTTTTGGGGTCTTAAGGGTTTTCAAGGGTCTTAAGTGTCTTTGGGGTCTTTAAGGGTCTTGGGGTCTCAAAGGGTCTTTCGAGTCTTAATGCATCTTAGAGGTCCTAAGGGTCTTCAGTGTTTTAGGCATCTTTAAGGGTCTTAAGGGTCTTGAAGGGTCTTAGGGGTTTATGGTTTTGGGGGTCTTAAAGGTTTTTAGGGGTCTTGGGGTCTTAAGAGGTCTACGGGGCCCCAGCAGTCTAAAGGGTCAAAAGGTTTAAATGTACATTATAATAGTACGTAATTAACAGAAATACGTGTTGGCAGGGTGCAACTGACATTCAAACAGTACGTAATTAATAGACATATAGGTCACACAGCTTCACGGACGGATGGCTTCACTGTGTTTTTCATTTTTAGCTCGCCTGTTCGAAGAACAGAGACAAAATGCGATACCCCGCGTAGCGTGATCGTCGCGCAGCGTCAGCGTGAAAATGTTAAAGTTTTTGGCAAGTTATTTCCTTTCTAATGTTTTATCTACCACCATTATTTTTACTGATTACAATATACAAATACATATATTGCTTTAAAAATTATTTTGATCAGATTCATGCAATGCAATAAAAATATTATTAGACTAGTCTTTTAACCAGAGAGTTGTGTCAAAGCCACCAATGCTCGCCTGTTTATACGTTTATCGTTTTAAAAGACGTCTATAATATTTTTTATAAAGCATGCAGTGAAGTCTGATCAAAATATTTTAAAGCAATATATGTATTTGTATATTGTAATCAGTAAAAAAATAGAGTGGTAGATAAAAAATTGGAAGGAAATAACTTGCACCAAAAACTTTAAACTTTTCACGCTCACGCTGACGTGATGCTCACCCCGGGGTATCGCTATAGCTCTCCGTTCTTCGAACAGGCGAGCAAACCAGAGTTGGTCAAAGCCACCCAACTCTCGCTGTTTATACATTTATCGTTTTAGCTCGCCTGTTCGAAGAACGGAGAGCTATAGCGATACCCCGGCGTGAGCGTCAGCGTCAGTGTGAGCGTGAAAATGTTAAAGTTTTTGGTGCAAGTTATTCCCTTGTAATGTTTTTATCTACCACACTATTTTACTGATTACAATAAAAATACATATATTGCTTTAAAATTATTTGGATCAGACTCTCACTGCAATGCTTTATAAAAAATATAATTATTAGACTAGTCTTTAAAAAACGATAAATGTATAAACAGGCGAGCATTGGAGGCTTTGACACCAACCTACTGTTAGATATACGAGTACACCCACTCGCGATGTTAGCGGCAGAAAGGGTCATGTTATTATCCCCTCTGGGGTATATACAGTAGATTACATTAGATCTTGGCTTGTGTCCCTTAGTCTGTGGTGAACGCAATGAGCATAGAATGCCTCAATGATGTCGGGATTCCCCCAGCTTTGTTTCAGTTTCATGTTAAACAGCAGTTATGACTGTTTAAAAAGGCAATCATGCATGTTTGTGGTTTATATTTTTACCTCTGGTAGGTTTGACCCGCGATACGCCACGATAAGCGATTTATACAGGTCAATGCGGCGTTTGTCCAAGGAGGAAAAACCCCTTGGGGAAAGCGGATATTATGAGGAATTAATATTGTTTTATAATAACATAAATATTATGCTATTATCATGAGTATTGTTATTACTTTTGTTGTTTGATGTACCCCACGATTAGCGATCTTAACATGAAAAAACACCTTAAGTAACGACTGAATGTATCCCAGTCAGAAAACAGTCAGCTAGACAGATAAAATCTGTCCATACATGTCCGAGATATGGTTGCAGATGTACGCATGCACGCACAGATATGGAAATCGGGACCAAATGCATAAGCCCCCATTTCGGACTAAGTTCAACGGGGATTAATAAAACCTGCTTTCGATTCCGACCAACCCATTGTTCCTCACCTCCAACTCGCCACGTATGAATTATAGTTTTAGTAAGGAGTCTGAGGTTCCATTTAGAAAATAATGAAGTTTTCTCACTGATGTGGACAAAAGAGAAATTATTAGTTGGACGGAAATGACGGAATAATTTGTGGTTGCATTAGTTTTTACTTATGGGGTGTAACTAGTTCCCAAGTTTCTTGCAGAGCACTCACCAAGTGGCTTAAGCACGAAAGCAAGTACTCCAACAAAACCAAGCTCTTAGGGTTCGGGTTAGGGTTAGAGTTGCTGATAAGGGAACGGCTGGCTTGGCAAGTGCAAGCTAGCTGCTTGATAACTGAACACACCCCTGGTTTTACTAATTTGTGGGACAATTTGTTAATTTCCAATACGGTATATTGAAGCTTTCTGTGATTTAGATGGATGAAAAGGAAATTATTTTTTGGACGGAATTGATGGAATCATTTGTGGATATAATATTTTTTGCTTCTGATATATGTGCAAACTAGTGACACTGAGATAATAGACCACCCGCGAATCTTCGTGCTTCCACTCACACAAGGCATTGTCAGAGCATTGTTTTGTACGTCTCACATGTGCATGAAAAGAAAGTCGAAGCATCAGAAAGGAGTCCCAGTTTCTGTTTGTAAGTGAATTTGTTGGTAAATTAGTTAGTTGGTAAGAGAATTCGAATTAGTTTTTATTTTGCTATGAATTTCCTTTGACAGCATACTAATCACTAATTCTGAAGACTGATAAGGTTTCTCGGTGAAGTAAATCGATGGATTCCAATATGTTCTTGCGTCATAACAATCTATTGCACTTGCACTGAACTTTGGCACCTGATGTTTGATTGGTGTCCTTGACCTACCCTAATTAACGCGGCGTCCTTTTTCATGATAACTTCAATAATGTTCCTCCGATTTTGATCATGTCGGGTTTTATGGATAGATTGTAGATGGAGACCCATTTTCTTAATTCACACTCTACACCTACATATTTGAGGGTCAAGGTCATATGGCGGTCCAAACAAAATGTGCCATCGTTGGATCGTGAGCCAAGGGTAAGTCGCGGGCGATCACCAAAGGTAAGCCGGGAGAGGTTTAATTACCCTTGGCAATCGTCTTGTGATCGCAGATATCTAGTTTTGTGTGCTATTTTCATGTCTGTTCTGGACATAGTCTTTTAAAACAGTCGAAAGAGACCAGACTTCAACCATTAGAAAGGGAGCAATTACAATTGTGATTCCTATGTCCTGTATATGTTTCTAAAACTATGATGTGCATAAATATTGATATGTTTTAAATGTTGCAAATTATGAAGTAATCTTAGTAATTTGCAATTTGTAATTACTAAATAATCATAGTAATGAGAGCACACTTTGACTGTTGTATATTTAATTATACGAGCAGGGGTACCCAACATTGCCCGGTGGGTACCCGGTGTTGCCCGGTGGATACCCGGTGTTGCCCGGTGGGTACCCGACGTTGCCCGATGGGTACCCGACGTTGCCCGGTGCTGTTCTATTCCTGTTGGCATTTTAACGAAATGAATTTGTTATTTTTT
>CM068954.1:79671388-79687138 GCA_035128595.1 Eptatretus atami | reverse complement strand
GTGTGTGTGTGTGTGTGTGTGTGTGTGTGTGTGTGTGTGTAATGACAGATACTATCTTCTGAGAAATTGCTGCTAAAGTTAGGATAGTTTTATTTTTTTCCCATGTTCCATTGAGACATTGTGACGCCAACCGACAAGTCTGAACAATCGGCAAATGTCTCCACATTCCTTCGGGACATTGTGAGTTCTGACACCTACTGACAAGTCTTAACAATTTGTAAATGTTTCCATAGCAGAGAATATACATCCGTAAAGCTCGTGACGCAATCACAGTATTACTTACTTATCAGGGCCTTGGTCAGGAATTTTGAATTCGGCCTTGATACCAGTACACAATTCCTTATCCCTTTTGAAAGGTACACCATAGGACGATTAAGCCCCAGAAACAAATAATAGCAGAAGTTTCATTGTTGACGCAACACCCTGCCCAGGAAGCACCACACCGACAGCAGTTTATCGTTGGACATGGAGTCGAACCCAGATTAGATACTTCAAAGGTGAGCATTCTCACTCTGAGCTGTTACATCAGCCCAATTCTCACAATGGAATGGCCCAATAGGAAATTTTATTTATTTATTTTGTCCTTTCTTATGTGCATGCCGTCTTTTACAGCACATTGTACAGATTTTTTTTGTATGGCTGATGACCAATGTACATCCTGATCCCTAGCCTAATTCTCTTCCTAAACCCCAATCTACTATTCGCTGTGGAATAGACCAGACCGTGAGGCGACAACATTTCCGCCATTAGGAGTTCAAAGTGTTTGGACAACCTCTCGAGCTATCATGTCACCACAGAGGAAATATGACAACTGTAATAAAAAGTCTCAACTTTCAAAACTATTATAATTCTGGAGAGAGGAGTGGGAGAAGATTGGTGGGGTGGGTGTTTTGTCTCCTGTATCATTTACAGAGGCAATTCTATCATTTCTATTCAGTTTTCCTTTGTGTGTTCATTCTCTTGACTGTCATGGTGTGCGCTTATCCTGTTACAAATAGTCACACGATCAAGATCGGCCTATTTAGACTTTAGTAAAACATCAAGATAGTTGTTTAACAGCTGCAGAGAAATAAATTCGGGAGTGCAACATGGTCACGATGGACCAAACTATTGTTTATCATTTTCATGTTCTGTCATGTTGTATACTTGTTATTTTTTGTTTGCTATGTGCATATTCTGTTTAGTTACTCCCACCCACTAAAGGTGGATGGAGGTTATGTTTTCACCCATATCAATATGTTTGTTTGTTTGTTTGTGAACAAAATATCTCAAAAAGTTGTGGACGAAATTTCGGACGAAATTTGGTGGAGAGCTTGGGAGTGTTCCAAGGAAGAATTGATTTGATTTTAGTAAAGATCAACATCCAGATCCGAGAGTTTATAAAGTGATTCTTCACCATTGAGTGATCGGGCTAAAGCGACATTTTTTTTTTGTATACCTTGTCGAGGCTCGTATGAGAGCTAACACACAACACACAGCAAGGGGGGGCATGAGACAAGAGGGGCGGGAGAGAGAAGGACCAAACAGTGGGGAACAGAGACATTAGGAGATCTGTGGAAGGGAGAGGGATGGGCGGGGAACACGGGGTATACAAGATGGACATTACAGGGACTTTCAGGAACGAAAGCAGGACATTTGAAGGAGGTGGGTTTGGGGTGGATTAACGGGGGTAGAAAAGATCGAGGATTTGGATGGGAGACGATAAGAGCAGTGTGACCACTCCTCATTTTCATAAATGCCAAGGTGAGCCATGAAAAAAGCAAAGAATTCACAAGGTTTCGGAAAAGCGATGATAATAGAAAACCAAGACGTCAAGGTGAACAACGAATAGCCAAGATCTTGTGAAAAAAGCCAAGGAGTGGTCACACTGGATAAGAGGTGGTGGTGAACAGCTGTTTTGAAGGCCTGGAGGGAAGAATGGGATTGAACAGAGTGAGGGAGTTTATTCCAAAGGCGGGGAAAAAAGTGGAATGAAAGAGTGAAGGTGAGCAGTGATTCGTGATTTTGGTAGTTTTACCAGAAGGGTTTTGTTGGTGGATCTTGAGCGCCCTGTGGAATTACGGTGGGGACAAATATATAGCACAATATCTCAAAAAGTTTTGGACCGATTCGAACGAAACTTAGTGGATGAATTGGGAAGGTGACAAGAACAAGTCAATTAAAATTTAGTTCAGGTCCGAATCCAGATCCAGCCTATCAGTGGGATACAAACCGTAAACTAATCAGCCTGGTGGAGGTATGTGCTCTACTGAGTGCCCTAATAGTTTCGTGCTGTGTTCTTAATTCCTAGGCAGTTTTCTAGGTCATACATGATGTTGATAATTCTTACGCAGACTGCTCGTCTTGCCTAGATGTGCACTCTTGCGTTTTCGGAATAATACAAGTTTATTACAACCATTCATTCACCGGCGTAGTGGCGTGCGCCTGTAGTCCGGCGACTCGGAGGCTTGGGTTGGAGGATCGCTTGAGGACGGGAGCTCTGCGCTATGAGAGGGTGTAGGGCAGCCCGGAATCATGGCGAAACCCAATCCTTATCCTGTGTCGTAAGAGGCCACCAGGGTTGCGTCAGGAAGGGCATCCGGCGTAAAACCTGTGCCAAATCAGTATCATAACGGATGATCCACTGTGGCGACCCCTAAAGACCCCTGTGGCGACCCCTAAGTTCTACAACAAGAAGAACAACAACATTACAACCATTCATTCATATCAAAAAGTGAACTAACTTCATACATTTATTTGCGAGATATACCCAACTGCTGGGAAATCTACGGTATCTCTTAATCATGGAAGGAATCAACAGAACGTTCATCGAAGTATAAAAATTGTTGGAGGAAGCAAGGAGAAGCTATTTCTGGTGTTAACCCTTCGTTGGATTTGCAGAGAAAGCTCTCCTGCTTCGACAAAAGGTTGACTTCTGAAACGTCAACTTCTCCTTGCTCGAGTCCATCCATTCTCGTACGTGTCTGCCGATGTAGATCAACACTAGCCTTTGTGAAGGTCTGCTTCCCAATTTATTATTGGACTTCGTTGTACCACTTGTGTCTATCAGAGGCAAACCTGAGAGACTGTCTTGATGAATAATTTCACCAGTTTATCTGAACGAATAGATGAGTTGCATATGGACTCCTTGAATGGGCATGAAGGGACTTTTATTGTGAAGTGAATGACTTTCACCATGGCAGTTCGTCTTTATTAAATCCACCTGATTGTGACGTGACACCAGGTGATACAACACTCGGCTTTAATTAGAAGCATATTCTGCACATTCAGTCTTTTTATGATGTTGAAATTTTTGTGGGGCTGTTTACTCAATAAAACTAAGTCAAAGTCATGTGCCTACTTTGATCTTGTTCAAATTAAGGTACACCTCCCATTCATGCAGCTTACATAATGATGCTTAACTCTTTTTAGGTCTGACTGTTGGTGCCTTTCCAGCCAAACAGGTTTACCTATCCCTGTTAAATATGGTGTGTGAATGGATAGAAAAATATGCCAGAGATTTCAGGAATCTTAAAAAAAAGAAAACTCCCAATATCAATCCGTTTCGGTACAGTACCTATTAAGTACTTGATAACGCAGTTGTCATGACCGAATTGATTTCATTAAATTCTCAAAATACATTCCGCACCCTTGTAGATTCTTCACCAAGTTATATCAGGAGCGGGGGTCCAACTTGAGATAGTCCTCAAAAAGGTAAATTACTTGCAGTTGGACAAATTATTGAGTGCATCTTTTGTATACAAAATATATAGGATTATGGAAGAGTGAGATGATAGAAGGTATAAGGTTGAAGGCAATGCATTTCCACATTTGAGGCAGTGATACAATACATGGATGCAATGAGGGACGTATGAGCAGGAGGAGGAGAGAAGGGATGGAAAGAAATGTAGTAACCTGCAGATAGAAGCGTAGGGTTAGGCAAGGGTTAATGAAGATAGCAAATATCATGATAAGGGATGGAGGATGACCTGAGATGGTGATGTAATGCCATCTTGAAATTGTGGACGGAAGAGGGGGTTGAAAAAATTGAAGGAGATTCCACAGGTGGGAGAAAAGAGTCGCAATGGAATGGAGGTCTGCCGTAAACATGAAATTTGGGAGTTTCAGAAGGAGGGATTTGCTGGAATGGCAATGTCTCGCTTTCTTTTTTTTAATTTCTAATAGTATCAGCACAAAAGCCCTGACATCGAGGACAATGCAGGAAATATCTGGTAAATTAATGCTGACAGATTAGAATATGGCAGGAAGGCAAAGCAATTGAAGGTGCTAATGCAATTTACCCCCTTGTTAATTATTCTCCTTCCGGAACGAAAACCACACCCTCAACTTCACACACACGCACACACCTCCCCTTCGCTGCGTTTGGCTTTAAAAGCACTGAATCTCAAGTACAAATGTGAGCAATTGGGCTGAGGAGGTGGAGAGCAAGGAAACACTATTTGGCTGGACATTGAAAAAAATCGTTCAAGCAACACAATGGCGTACTCCAGGTGTTTTATTCTGGCGATTGTTCTGGCAGGTGAGCTCTGCGTGTCTCACGTGTTAAAGCCACGTATCGTGAAAGTCTCATGATTCCGTGTCTTTCGTGTCGGAGAAACCTAACTGGAATCAATATCTAAGAGGCCATGTTTTATAACCAATTGAAATACAAAACAATCGAATGATAAAAAAAAATTTCCCATAACATTGAACCTTTATTCCTTGTCTAGCTGGTATGTTGTGGTTGAGCCAAGTATTTTAATGTTGATATCGTGTTTTGCTCGAAGCTCATAGGTAGAACATTGTCGAGTTTTGAATTTTAAGCGTGACAATCATTTTTCTCAACTTGTCACCTTCTTACCCTGTTCATTGAATACTTAGTACTGTTCAGCCTGGCGGATGTGCAGAGCACAGAGACTGCTCTGGAAGATCGGACGGTACCTGAGAAATTGGGAGAACTGGGGTGGATGGACGAGGACAGCACAGAGGAAGGAAGCGGAGGTTTGGAAGTCGAAGCAAGCAGTGGAGGAGGGCTACATTTACCCAGTGAGCAATTTTCAACTTCTTTTCCAAACATGCAGTCCAGGAGAGAAGAGGAGGTGAACTACAAGGAGGAGAGCAACACAAGGGAAGAAACGAATGACAGAGGAGTGAATATTCGACACAATAAAATGATGAGGATGTGTATCGGAAAGTTCAAACATTATTGTGTTTCCGGCACGTGTCGATACTTTTGGAAGCTGAACAAGGCGATTTGCTTGTGAGTAAAAAAGCCAGTAAATGTTCCTTTCGGTGTCACTCATTGTAATTTGATTGTGTATAGCTTTTGTCGAACTGACAAATTTTATGCTTGAACCAGTCAGTGGTGAAAAATGCTTGCTTACCGTAACTGATCACAAAACTCCTTCCACTAAAGTTTGAATTGGGAATGGAATCACATGTTTCAAGAGTAACGTCTCATCATCTCCATACATTGGAAGTGATTCCATTACCATAGCAAGTTTTGTACTTCAAATTGGACATGCGACCGACCGATTGATGTCCTTATTTGAGATAATTGTCACAGTACAGACGGAGAAGGAAATTCGCCTCTACATACATGCCCTTCGTTTTTGTGATGATGTTTAATAAAGTATAGTAGTATTATATGTGCTGGAATTCGAATCTATATCTTCCAACAGCTGTGACAATGGCTTCACAGGAGAACGATGTTCCATAAAACCCATATTGAAAACAACAAAGCCACTGGATAACAAAGGCATACTACGAAATTCCACAATTCTCCCACTCACTGCAATTGCACTTGCTGCTCTAAGCCTCCTGCTATCTGTTTCAATCCTGCTGACTACAAGGTGTGTATTTTGCATGAACATTAATAAGCTTGAAACCCTCAATTTATATGAAAACTGTCCCCTGAAATCACACGTGGCAAACATCATGCTGAGATGTTTTTTTTCTGGCCAGAATTTAAATGTTAAATCATTTATATTTAAGCTTCGAAACTGGTTATACTTGTCGTAATAATGGCAATGGTAGCAACCATTCATCTTTTGCTTTGCCTACCCTTTACCATAACTACAAAACTCAAACCATTGCAGATGCCGAACAGAACACAACTGCAATGTGGTGGCAGACCTCAAGAAGAGTAAACTTCAAAAGACTGCTCTTCTGTAGTCACAAACTGAGCCTGTATGGTAATGCTATCATATTTTGGTACAATGCTCAGTGACTTTGCGTATCTTCTAAAGTCAGAAAATGTAAAAACTCGATGTACATTTATCATTTGCTCAGAAATCAACATTTGGAAATGGAATTTGATTGAAGTTGCAATATTTGGGGAATATTCAACACCGAAGCTTCCAGGTGTTCATGTGTGAATGATCGTATTTGACTCGGAAGTGCATACCAACACAGACACACACACACACACACACACACACACACACACACACACACACACACACACTGCATCAGATCCCAAAAATTGGGAAAAAACACTTTGGTCCAGAAAAATAAGCATTCATGTTGGAAGTTCTTTACAAGTGACTGTTAGGCAGTGTGTTGGTTCAGAGTGAGGTTAACACTTGCATACCATCCATCCATTGGGACCATACTCTGTGCAGAGCGTTGTTGCTGCCTAAGCAGTCTCCTGGGCTTTTGGGTGCAATCCTGGACGGGTCGCCACTCCGACACAGGATACCAGCAAGCTGGTATTCATTTTGCCGACCTCAGAAGGATGACAGGCAGAGTCAACCCCACCTGATATTAATTCAACAGCCAATCAGGATTTGAACTTAGGATTCTAGGATCCCAAGCCCACACCGCGAGCCATTAAGCCAACACCAGGCATATTTTTGCATATGTGTATATTATTTATTTGCTGGAGAACAAATTGTGACAGAGGGTCTACGTTGGTAACACGTGAGCTCAGCTATCACTGCGAGTATGAAGTTATCCTTGACAAGATGGCGTAGTTCCTGGTTCGGTCCACACTTTTTACGCCTTTAGGAGCATTAAGACACTTTAGATCCATTCGACACTTTAGACCCCTTTGATACTTTAGACTCTTAGACCATTAGACTCTTTTTATGCTTTTTAAGATAAAAAGAGTCTAATGACTAAGACTTTTTAAGATTTTTAAGATAAAGATAAAATAAAGATTTAAGATAAAGCTTTTTAAGATAAAAAGAGTCTAAGACCTTTAAGATACTTTTATACCCCTTATAAAATGGGAAAATATCCACCTGAAATCGTTTTTGACGACTTTTTTTGCGTACCATTCGTGTCACATCACAAGTTGCAATGACGAATTGAAACTGATATCTCCAAGCGAAACTGATGTTGGAAACTAAAATTGAAACGACTGATCTATGAATCATCAAATGGGAAACCAGAATGAAATGCTGTGAGAAATAGTGAATGGAAATTGTTGAAAGCAAAGCTATGGGGAGTATAGAGAGAAGGGGGTGGGTTTGGGCTAAATAAGTGATCTGGAGAGGGATAGGTGACTTGCGGCGGTCAATTGGCACAGAGAGAACGTCGGTGATCTTTGGTCAGCCGATAGGCTCAAAATGTGCTGAAATCCATTCACCAGCCGAGCTTCAATAATTTCAACCTTGCTCCAAAGCAATACTTCAAGAGGTGCATAATATGCATTGATTGGAAATCTTCGCTGGTGGAATGGAATGGGGTTACCAAGGTTAAGAGCTCCACCCACTGCAATGTTTTCTCACTGAATATTTATGCTGAAATACCGTTTCTACCAATACACGTTATAAAAAAATTGCTCATTTGAGGTGAGACATTGACGTACCTGTCGGAGATGGGAACCTGGCTTGTAAATGACAAGCCAGCGAGAGAAAGGCGACAGGAAAAGCCAGTCATCAGTATGTTTGCTGTGTACATGATCATGCCAGAGTTCTGCGTGTGTCACTTGTGCTATATTTTTTTTAAATAAACGCAAATTGGGGCTACACCCACCTGTCGCTCGGACATCGAACAATCAAATAACTTTGGGTTTTGGGACAAAAAGGTATATTATATATATATATATATATATATATAATATATATTATATAATATTATATAATATATTATATTTAAACTAGACAGTTCATAGAACACCTTACCCCATGCAGTATTAAGAAAAAAGGACATGGGAAGGGTCTGCGAGTGGAAAATTTGATTGGTCGAGACAACAAAAAAAATGCCATAATATTGTATCCAAGTACTGCTAAATGGAAGGTTTTTGAAGGTGCCAAGGAGATGATTTGTGTTCTTCAGTGTTCAAGTATATAATTAAATTGAAATAAAATAAAGATTTTGAAGGTTGTCGAATTATTTTTTTGGAGGCTTACTGCTGTTGATTCAGCATCTGTTACACCACCTTATTTAACACATTACATTAGTTCTTCGTGCCTATTGTTTGTGTCCTCGAACAGAAAACTTTATTGAGTATAGTTTGCAGCAGCATTGTTCTGTGTTTGACAAAATTACTGATTGCATCATCATCATTTGGACTGAGCTCCTTACTACAGCAAAACATAGGTTATGGAATGTTAAATTAACTTTTGAAAATGAAGTACAATTGGGAAGGAAAGTTGGATCGCTGGCAGATTTATCTTTTTTTTTCTTTTTTTTTTGGGGGGGGGGGTGGATAGCCTCCAAATTATCCAGGTAGCAAAGGACTTTTCATAAGCCTGGTGTTGACGTAACAGTTACGGTGTCTGGCTTAATATCTTAGGGTCTTTAGTTCAAGCCACTGCCCTCCGTTAAATAACACCAGGTGGGTTGACTCAGCCTGTCAGCCTTCTGAGGTTGGCAAAATGAGTAAGTACCAGTTTGCTGGTAACAGGGGCACTGCATCAGAGGCACAGTTGTGCCTCCAGAAAATGATGCAACCAGCAGCTACCGGCTGCATACGAAACAACAACAAGGACTTTTCATTTCCATTGGCATATGATACAGCTGCAGAGCACCTCATGGAGGCAGTTATAAAACAATGGTCTACTCGTGCAAAAGACAGATTAGTACAAGTTTCTTGAATGTCTACCGGAGAATGCCAGCAGACGTTCACCCAGCCTAACGTTCCGTTCAACGGGTGATGCCCCTTCCCAGTGAATGTCCAAGGTGGCAGTTTGTAGTTAAGTGGGTATCAAATCTAGACTAGACATTTCAAATGTGGGTACACAACTACTCGGTTACCCTGTCAGCCTTCGCAAGCTGCTATGTATCAGTATATCTGCAAGTCTGTGTATCAGTACAGTATGTCCGAAAGCTTTCCATCAGGAAGGTTGAACCCCAGGAAGTGCACTGCTTGATAGTTATGTGTTTGTTCTACACAGCCCTGGATTAACCATTAAGCAAAATAAGCATGTGCTTATGGCCTCAAGTGAAGAGGGGCCCCACAGAGTTTTTTTTTCCATTGTCGGATTTACAATGGACCATGGTGCAAATGTTGCAGCTGAACCAGGGCCCACAAAAAGGGGGTCTCACAATAAATGAAAAAAAAAATACATATACAAGAATATAATTTTTTTTACACATTTTTTTTAATGCAATGTAATACTGATGACGAAGCGTTTACTGTAAATAAACCTTACTGTAAGTTTTGTTTCATTTCGAAAAATAAATTTTCATTTTACGGTTTAGTATTGTTTTTATTTTGGATTACATATACATATATATATATATATATGGGGGTACCATAATCTTTTCAGTGCTTAGGGCCTCTAAAGGTCTTAATCCGGCCCTTGTTCAACAAATCCTTTTCTGATGCACCCTGTCTCGAATGCATGCATAATGGATGCATAATCACCGCTTTTTAGACTGATCACAACAAAATATAAGTTAATAAACACTTAACCGACATGTTCGTGCAGGATGTGACTTCTTTTATTTGCCATTGTCGAGTTCTTGTCCAAAAATGGGGGAAAAAAACAAAAAAACAACTCCACTTACTTACGAGGCTCATGAAATAAAAAATTTTTTTAGAAACACCACCAACATTTGTAACTGTCAAAGGCAAATAAGGACCAGGTAGAATTGGAAACTATAGCTGCTCTTTAAAAACTTTCCAGTGTTTGTTTTCTTATCAGAATAATGTTAAGTTCTATTTTACGGCAGCTTTTCTTTCTTTTTCCAAAACTTTAGTCTCGGGTGATGCCGTAAAGGTAATAATTGACTGCATGGACTCTGAACATTTCTCGGGAAGTTAGGAGGCTGGGGGAAGGGGGCAGTGAAGGAAGTAACAAATTCACAGAGTGTAAGTCAGGGGAGATATGTTTGAATTTTTGTGAAATAAAAAAGTATGGGCCTTTAGACCTTCAAACCCCATGGCTGTATCTGTTACTGGTGTGAATGTATTTGCTATATTGTAACAATGCATTGATTGACTCAAGATTGTGTACCTCAATCAATGCTACCTGCATACTATCACACTATTGCTAACAAATGTCATGTTCAAAGCATTATCGTGTTTGCCTACGGAGTGCTCCTATTGAAGTAGAGATGCTTGTTGGAGTGCAATGTGCATGTATTGGTATTCAATGCAAATCACTGTTACTTTTCACAAAAACTAAAAGGATGTTTTTTTCATGTTTTGTTTTCAATGTCTATTTATGAAATGATTGTAAATAATGAATATTTTTTTTTGAATAAAAGACAACAACTTTACTTTGTCTTTTTTCAACACCATTCTATTGTGCTATTCCATTGTCACATCAATCTTTGGAGTGGATGAAACGTCCTTGTAGTTTCTGCTAGAAGGTGCAGGTGTTGTGACAGGACACTATCACGCGTTCACGCTTGTTACCTAAAGTTCTCAATAACTACGTGCAGTCAAGGCAACCTTTATGCAACCAACATGATATGTCATGCAAGTGAGGATTACTCGGTGAGCAGGTGCATCTGTTCCAAAAAACTCTTGCATTCGGGGTGAATTGTGTTGACTTCTTGAACTTCTTGATGCACGATGGTATCTTGACATGGTTTGGTGACATTGTGTTGAAATATATGTTTTCCAGAATACCTGTGATTAACAAAATTGAAAAACTTTATTGCAAGATTAGACGACACACAGCTATTTACAATTAGCACAAGTCACACTGTACTTTAGGGGGTTTAAATCAAACAAGCACGAAATCAATTATGGTTTCTCTGTGATGGAAACTGCAAATTGGTCTGTTACAGAGGTTACTCACAAATATACTGGTTTTCCATTTTCATCGACAATTGCTTGGGTCTCTGTGTCATGAGTTCCTGGCCTCACTATCAGGCTTCCTCAGCTAGCTACATTTAAAAGCTGTTTTCAAAAGTCAGATAGTGACTTGGTATTCTCAGTTGTGAACAGTCTTTCCTTGGCACCTTGGAGCTCATCACAAAATATAACGTTTTTATTTTAAAAATACGTTTCAAATCTCATGGATGAATAAACTAACAGAGGGTAGAGGATTAACAGATAAAATGAGGTGAAAGGGGAAAAAACTGGAATGTTTTCCAGAAATTCACCGCAGCCTGCGGACAACATTTGTAGGTGCAAAAGGCAACAAGGTCTCAGTGGATGTAGAAAAGCTCAGAGGGAGAAACATTAATCACTATAAGGTAGCAGTGGG
The DNA here is from genome assembly GCA_035128595.1 of Eptatretus atami. Taxonomy (NCBI): domain Eukaryota; kingdom Metazoa; phylum Chordata; class Myxini; order Myxiniformes; family Myxinidae; genus Eptatretus; species Eptatretus atami. The sequence goes on along the minus strand of CM068954.1, from coordinate 79,675,547 downwards.
CAGCAGACTTGAATGCCCAGAGGGAACATTATGAAACAGACCCAGGAAAGCAGTTACAAGGGCAAGTAAAGAGGGGATAAAATAATGGAGGTGAGCATTAAGCTTGGAATCGGGGACAGGAACAAGGTAAGGATTTCTTTTTGAATGAATGTAATCTGGTAGGAGGGGTGGGCGGAGGAGAGGGGGAGAGGAGAGGTGTATTTTGGTCAGGACTTCAGCTGAGAGGTGAATGGGTACAGGAGAAGCAGAACAAAAATGGTAAAACATTTCAAGGTCACAAAGCTGCCCATGGTGAGCAAGAAGCAGACCACGATACTCAACTTCCTGTCTGTGAGATACCAACCATATCGAGTATTAGACTGCAAATGCTCAAGGGAGACAAGATGGGAGGAAAATAATGGGGTTGGTCATCATGCATCATGCGATGAATACAACTCTTTTGTTTTGGGGAGGATTCATTGGATTTAGCTTGTGTCTCTGATCACAATCAGAGGCTAAGTGATTGGCATTTGGCAGCAGGAGGTGTAAAAACAAGATCTGTACATTCCTCAAGAAATACAACTTGGCAGGATCTCTTTTCCTTTTACCCCACAAAATTAACCGAGCCTTGATGAATCCTGCAGTGCATGGAAGGCGATGAAAAACCAGAAAATTTATGAGGGGGATAAAACTACTCAACACCATGTTAAGTTGGGGAAGAAAGAAGGTGGTGGAGGAGGGGTGACAGATAAAACGACAGAAATTATCCCTTATAGACCACAATAGGATTCAGTGGGCACAGTATGGTTTACTTTGCATGCAAAAGGTACACCTGTCTTCAACCAACCTTGTTCTGAATTGTCTTGCATTTTATTCTCCAGCCACGTAAGGACTTGCACCTGGATCACTCAACAACATGTACGTTTTCCACTCACAAATACACATTTGTTTCATCCTTTACAGCCATATGGAATTACTTGCCTGTATTACTGGCTCTGACCGTTTTTTCCCCTTCAGTCTAAGGTGGTGACTCAGTACCACCTCATGTTGTTCTTCATATGTACTTGCGTTCTTCCTACTCTGACTTTGTTTGTCCGATTCTAAATATTTCCATGTACTCCTTATCTCTGTCTATTTTCCACTAAACTTGACCAAAGTTCAATGATTGATGAGTAACAGTGCCCTGTGTAGATATCTACAACATTCCATTGGCCTATTGTTGACATTTATCTTTCGTCATTCAGCTCTTCCATGAGTGTCTCTGCATGTACATAAAAACTCAGGGCTGGCAGGATAGCCAAGAGGAATGCACACTGGTTTCTGAGCTGTCTAACTTGAGTTTGAATCATGGGCCAACTTTAACTGTCCCTCTGGCATTTCACAGGCAGGACGAAGCATCATTGTGTGTGCTGTCCCTCTGAAAGACGTTAAACTGGGTGTTCCATCTGCTAGCATTTATTAGTGGACGTTATAAATCACGCTGTGTCTTTTTCTAAGAGTAGGTGAGTTGTTTCTGATATTCTGGATAAATTCCAAATTCCTGCCTGTACTGCGGATAGCAAGTTGTCTGGTGTCCTTTGAGGTTCCTTGACACAAGGGTATACTGCTTGCTATATCAAAGTGGGGTTAATATCTGGGCAGCTGTTTCTGCACTACAACCAAATTGACCAGTTGCTTTGCATGTTTAATGTGAACATCCTTCTTCAGATACCAACATTTATAAAAACCGACAATTTGCACCTGATGAGATCCATTTGAGCACATGCTCTTAATGTAGCCATACTAGGCTCATTTAATTATTGCATACCCAAAGCCAGTTCATGGTTCTGGGTAGGAAATGCACACATGTTGCAATAGGCATGGGTCTTTGTTGCAACATGAGTTGCAGAGATGGAACTGTACTTTATAATAATACCAGAAAATACACCCGTCGCTTCGCTGACGGGAATACTAAGAGAGGGGGGGAGAGGGTGAAGAGAGAGGGGTGGAGAGAAAGGGGAGGAGGGGGTAGAGAGAGAAGGGAGGGGGATAAAGAGAGGGGGGAGGGGGGAAGAGGGTGAAGAGAGAGGGTGGGAGAGAAAGGGGGAGGAGGGGTAGAAGAGAAGGGAGGGGGGATAAAGAGTGGGGAGGGGGGAGCGAGGAGTGGTGTGGGGCAAGGAAGGAGGGGGAGTGAGGAGGGGTGGGAAAAGGAAAGGCAGCATGAGGTGAGTGGAAGGGAAGGCAGACGTGTGGTGGAGCGTTAATTATGATTCATACTGTCTCAACAAAATGATTCTGCATGGAATAACAGTGAAGATGGAAACAAAATAATGTCCAAAATATATTTTCTACCAGTCATACAATAAATACCACCTGGATAAAAACACCCTCTGGAGATAAACACCACCCAGGCATGTCCGGAGACAAACACCATCCGGAGACAAGCACTGACCGGACATGCACGGAGATAAACACCGCCCGGAGATAAACACTGCCCAGGCATGTCCAGAGACAAACATTGCCCAGAGATAAACACCAGCTGGACACGTCCGGAGATAAACATCGTCCAGAGACAAACACCGCCCGGACACGTCCGGAGATAACCGCCGTCCGGCATAACCACCATCCAGATATGTCTGGAGATAACCACCATCCGGAGTGTCAAATAATGTGCGAATACAACTCTTTGGATGTTTATAAGCATTACAGCCGAAATATGATCAGTTCTAGAATCTCTTCACCCGAGCCAGGTTTCAAAATTTAAAATGCAGAATTGACCTTAGCTGCATTTCTGACTGCTAAAAAAAAGTGTTAATTTCTCCAATTCGCATCTGCCATGTCAAACAATGTGCGAATTGGACAAATGAACACTTTTTATTTCACAGTTGGAAGTGCTGCCAAGGTCAATTTTGCAGTTTAAGTTTTGAAATTTTGCTCAAGTTAAGAGATTCAGGAGGTGATCACATGAGTGGAAGCTAAATAAAGCCAACAACACTCAGAGATGTCTGAAATGTCAAACAATGTCCGAATTGGATGAATGAACACTCTTTTAGCAGTCGGAACTGCTGCTGAAGTTGATTAAGAAATTTAAAATGGCATGTACAAATGTTACTCTATTTTCTTTATCTTCTGGGATGGTGCTTTTTGAAGGTACAGCCCCATGAGCATGCCAAAAATCTGAAGCCTCGGCCTAATGTCAGGTGTGCTTTTATTTTCTTTATTTATCAGATATCCTATGGACGTACATGAACACTCGTTTTACTCTGTGCATGTTGCACATCATGTGCAGCACATTTCACCTCTCTACGCCTTGTATTTTTTTGTTATTTTTTTTAAACGCTTCTGTCCACCGTCCTTGAGGCCTGATTGCAAGTCACCATCTACATTTCCAATCGAAGAGACGTAATTACTCTTTTATGAAAAAGGTTTTTCGAGTTTTTTTTTAATCAGGAAAAATAGAACATCATGAACACACAGTCATGTTAAAAGATTGGCCTTCAAAACCATACTCAAATCGTCCTCATGAAGGGGGACAGACAAATACACATTGTGTTTTATATAGGTAGATGAGGCATTGAATATATGAATCACATTAATTACCTTTTTTGAATTTATCAATCATATTTGTTGATACATCATTTTGTGAAATTTGGAAAATTAATTAGCTTTGGAAATGAATACACTTCATGCTTTTCCCTTGGAAATCACAACCGAAATTGGAAAACACTCATCAAGTGATGGATTCCAATCACTGTGATGCTGTGTAGATTTAAATAAAAACCCATGGAGGTATGATTCCTTCACTTACAGACAGCTCGGTGGGTTAACTAAGCTGACCGCCTTTATCAGGTCAGGTCATGCCAGATCAGATGTGGGACTTGCTACAGGTATCATGTAAACCTGTACTAACCTCTTCTATGGTCGGGTTGTCGGCGACTAAACCATCTCCCCCACCAAGTTTTCTGGTGAGGAGGGTGTTTGGATATGGACACCCAGCAGGATTAAAAACAAAACCTGTTAAAGGGCGGAGGAGCTCCTTGTGAGCCAACAGCCATCCATATCTAGACGTACTTTTGCAGTTGGGTTACTTCTTATTAGGAGGTTGGTGGCAGGATTTGCACCCCAGCCACCGTAAAACCCTTCATTCCACAAAACATTCTCGAAGCATAAAAAAATCTGAAAACCCACTCCATGGGAGTAC
>CM068954.1:79623089-79651642 GCA_035128595.1 Eptatretus atami | reverse complement strand
TGGACACAAAGTTCTGACTAGGTGATAGCCAAGAATTCTCCAAAGAGACCTGGTACAAAGGAATTAAGTCTCCATCTCAGATCCCTGGTCAGAGTCCAAGTCCCACATCCATAGAGCAAGACTGGAAGCACCAAGGACCTGAAGACTTGGACTTTCGCCCTCCGTACAGGTACCGGCAGCGCCACACCCCATGATCCAGTGAATCCATGACTCCCCAGGCCCGACCCAGATGTCCATTGACCTCTGACTCACAGACAGCATAAACATGACTATCACTTCCAAGGTAAGGGAATCTCTCCACGACCTCAACATCCTCACCACAACAGGTACAGACAGGACAGCAGCATACAATATGTCATTGAAAGCCTGGATCTTAGTTTTGACCCAGGAAACCCGTAATCCCACCAGCTCCGACTCCTCATTCCGCACCTCAAGGGCCCCAAAGGATATCTAAAGTCTCCGCAAAGATGACTGCATCATCTGCGAAATCAAGGTCAGGATCTTGACATTTCCAAATGATGCACCACAGCTTGATCTCTCCGACATCCTCCCCAGAATCCCGTCCATACAAGTGATGAAAAGGGTGGGGGCAGAACACACCCCTGACAAACTCCAGTAACAACTGGAAATAAGTCAGAGATGGTACCACCACATCTCACAGCATTCTCAGTACCAGAGTAGTTCAGTCATCAGATCGATCAGTTTTGGTGGCACCCCACGAAGACCAAGAATCCTCCAGAGGGCATCCCAATTCACTGAATCAATCGCCTTACAGAGATCAACAAAGGCTGCAAGCAGCCCCTGCCGAAACTCTCATCTGCGTTTGGTGAGGACCGAAGAACAAGGATTTGGTCAATCATTGACCTCTTTGGTGTAAAGCCTGACTGCTCTGGACGCTGGTGCTCAAGAAGATGGTGTTGAAGCCGATCAAGAATTATCCGAGCAAAGACATTGCCTGGCAATGAGAGCAGCATCACCCCTCGCTAGTTGTTGCAGTCTTGGCGATCATCCTTCCCTTTCCAGAGAGAGACAACAAGGCCTTCTTCCAGTTGGTTGGGATGATGTCTGTGTTCCAGGCAGAGCACAGAACTGCATGCAACGACAGGAGTGCAGCATTTCCACCAGCCTTGAGAAGTTCAGCATGGATGCCACAGATCCCTGGAGCTTTACCCCATTTCAACCAGTTCACCGCAGCCTGTTTTTCCACAAACGAAGGTGGCCCACAGTTGATTCCACAAACGAAGGTGGACCACAATTGGACCACAGCAAGAGTGATTGTAATACCCCTGACATCCAAGTCAACAGCTGGTGGATCAGCCTGGTACAACCGTTCAAAGTAATCGGCCCAGCGGGCCTTCACTTTGGACTCCTCTGTCAAGAGCTACCACCCTCTGCTCTAACTGCAGTTCACCGAGGGACAGGCTTGGATGAACACAATGCGCGAATTCCCCTGTTAGCAGGACGAGAATCACTTGACCACAGGTGATGCTCTACCCCCTCACAGATTCCTCACACATAGGCCTCCTTGTCCACCCTTAGCGCACGAACAGTTTTATGCCTCAGCTCCCTGAACAGCTCAGCTCTGCCATTCAGCCTGGCCCTGCTACTCTGGTCACTGGTATCCAGTGTACCTTGAAGAGACAAAATTCTTCCTTGCCCTACGGTGAGTTCAAAGACATCCACTGGCAACATCAAGGACAGTGGTATTGAAGGCACTCCACAACTCGTCAGGATCTCCCAAATCACCCAGACCCCCAAATCTCCACTCAGATTGTTCGCAAACTCCTCAGCTACTCTCTCATCCTTGAGCTTGCTAACATCCAGCCGAGGCTGGGATGGCACCATTCTCCTGCATTTAGGTGCAACTTCAGAGTTGCTACAGCAAGCCGCTGGTCAGTATTGAGGAACTCAGCACTCCGGTAGACCTCCAGTTCTGGATCATCCTCCAGTGACCATCAACGAGCACATGATCAATCTCTTTCACCACACCGCCAGCATTGGAAGAACAAGTCCAGCGATGAGCTTGTGGGTGCTGAAACCATGAACCAGCCACCCTAAGTCCATGACTTCTTTCAAAGTCAAGGAACTTAGTGCTATTCAGGTTCACAGTTCCAGGCCCATGGGGACCAATACACGTCTCATAACCATCCCTATCAGTTCCAGTCGATGCAATGAAATCCCACAAGACTAGAAGTGTATCTCGTCTGGGCACTGATCAACCACAGACTTGAGCGTGGCATAGAATGCATCCTTCATGGTGAGATGACTTACCTCAGTCGGAGCATAAACAGAGACCAGGGAAATGACACCCAAGGAGTGACGAATCCTTAGTCTCATAATATGCTCGTTGACCAGTGTTACCTCAATTATCTTTAGAATCAGCTTATTGGACACAGCTACAGCAACTCCTTGGACATTGTAATCATCAGAGCGGCCAGACCAATAGTAGGTGTAACCACCCGCCATGATCTTGCCACAATTCGGTCTCCGAACCTCAGAGAGTGCTGCAATACGATGTCCAAATGCTTGAGCTCAGATGATAACAGAGACAGGTGATCATCCTCTCTTAGGGATATGACATTCCAGGCACCCACCCAAAGGACCGCCTCAGGTTAACCAAGGAGACCACCATCTGGTGGACGACACCTCAGCACGACCGACACACTCTCCCGCAATCTGACCCAGGGATGTTACCCCATGGTTTAACTCCTATCATCAAAGATTGGGGCTCCAGAAGGCTTTGTCCCAATCCCGTCATCCAGTGAGCTGCCCTGCGAAGGGAAGCTGCACTTGAGGTACTCCCATGGAGTGGGTTTTCAGATTTTTTTATGCTTCGAGAATGTTTTGTGGAATGAAGGGTTTTACGGTGGCTGGGGTGCAAATCCTGCCACCAACCTCCTAATAAGAAGTAACCCAACTGCAAAAGTACGTCTAGATATGGATGGCTGTTGGCTCACAAGGAGCTCCTCCGCCCTTTAACAGGTTTTGTTTTTAATCCTGCTGGGTGTCCATATCCAAACACCCTCCTCACCAGAAAACTTGGTGGGGGAGATGGTTTAGTCGCCGACAACCCGACCATAGAAGAGTTAGTACAGGTTTACATGATACCTGTAGCAAGTCCCACATCTGATCTGGCATGACCTGACCTGATAAAGGCGGTCAGCTTAGTTAACCCACCGAGCTGTCTGTAAGTGAAGGAATCATACCTCCATGGGTTTTTATTTAATTCTACACAGCATCACAGTGATTGGAATCCATCACTTGATGAGTGTTTTCCAATTTCGGTTGTGATTTCCAAGGGAAAAGCATGAAGTGTATTCATTTCCAAAGCTAATTAATTTTCCAAATTTCACAAAATGATGTATCAACAAATATGATTGATAAATTCAAAAAAGGTAATTAATGTGATTCATATATTCAATGCCTCATCTACCTATATAAACACAATGTGTATTTGTCTGTCCCCTTCATGAGGACGATTTGAGTATGGTTTTGAAGGCCAATCTTTTAACATGACTGTGTGTTCATGATGTTCTATTTTTCCTGATTAAAAAAAACTCGAAAAACCTTTTTCATAAAAGAGTAATTACGTCTCTTCGATTGGAAATGTAGATGGTGACTTGCAATCAGGCCTCAAGGACGGTGGACAGAAGCGTTTAAAAAAAAAAAAAAAATACAAGGCGTAGAGAGGTGAATGTGCTGCACATGATGTGCAACATGCACAGAGTAAAACGAGTGTTCATGTACGTCCATAGGATATCTGATAAATAAAGAAAATAAAAGCACACCTGACATTAGGCCGAGGCTTCAGATTTTTGGCATGCTCATGGGGCTGTACCTTCAAAAAGCACCATCCCAGAAGATAGAAAAATAGAGTAACATTTGTACATGCCATTTTAAATTTCTTAATCAACTTCAGCAGCAGTTCCGACTGCTAAAAGAGTGTTCATTCATCCAATTCGGACATTGTTTGAACATTTCAGACATCTCTGAGTGTTGTTGGCTTATTTAGCTTCCACTCATGTGATCACCTCCTGAATCTCTTAACTTGAGCAAAATTTCAAAACTTAAACTGCAAAATTGACCTTGGCAGCACTTCCAACTGTGAAATAAAAAGTGTTCATTTGTCCAATTCGCACATTGTTTGACATGGCAGATGCGAATTGGAGAAATTAACACTTTTTTTTAGCAGTCAGAAATGCAGCTAAGGTCAATTCTGCATTTTAAATTTTGAAACCTGGCTCGGGTGAAGAGATTCTAGAACTGATCATATTTCGGCTGTAATGCTTATAAACATCCAAAGAGTTGTATTCGCACATTATTTGACACTCCGGATGGTGGTTATCTCCAGACATATCTGGATGGTGGTTATGTCCGGACGGCGGTTATCTCCGGACGTGTCCGGGCGGTGTTTGTCTCTGGACGATGTTATCTCCGGACGTGTCCAGCTGGTGTTTATCTCTGGGCAATGTTTGTCTCTGGACATGCCTGGGCAGTGTTTATCTCCGGGCGGTGTTTATCTCCGTGCATGTCCGGTCAGTGCTTGTCTCCGGATGGTGTTTGTCTCCGGACATGCCTGGGTGTGTTATCTCCAGAGGGTGTTTTTATCCAGGTGGTATTTATTGTATGACTGGTAGAAAATATATTTTGGACATTATTTTGTTTCCATCTTCACTGTTATTCCATGCAGAATCATTTTTGTTGAGACAGTATGAATCATAATTAACGCTCCACCACACGTCTGCCTTCCCTTCCACTCACCTCATGCTGCCTTTCCTTTTCCCCACCCCTCCTCACTCCCCCCTCCTTCCTTGCCCCACACCACTCCTCGCTCCCCCTCCCCACTCTTATCCCCCCTCCCTTCTCTCTCTACCCCCTCCTCCCCCTTTCTCTCCCACCTCTCTCTTTCACCCTCTTCCCCCTCCCCCTCTCTTTATCCCCCCTCCCTCTCTCTCTCTACCCCCTCCTCCCCCTTTCTCTCCCACCCCTCTCTTCACCCTCTCCCCCCCTCTCTTAGTATTCCTGTCAGCGAAGCGACGGTGGTATTTTCTGGTATTATTATAAAGTACAGTTCCATCTCTGCAACTCATGTTGCAACAAAGACCCATGCCTATTGCAACATGTGTGCATTTCCTACCCAGAACCATGAACTGGCTTTGGGTATGCAATAATTAAATGAGCCTAGTATGGTACATTAAGAGCATGTGCTCAAATGGATCTCATCAGGTGCAAAATTGTCGGTTTTTATAAATGTTGGTATTGAAGAAGGATGTTCACATTAAACATGCAAAGCAACTGGTCAATTTGGTTGTAGTGCAGAAACAGCTGCCCAATATTAACCCCACTTTGATATAGCAAGCAGTATACCCTTGTGTCAAGGAACCTCAAGGACACCAAGACAACTTGCTATCGCAGTACAGGCAGGAATTTGGAATTTATCAGAATATCAGAAACAACTCACCTACTCTTAGAAAAAGACACAGCGTGATTATAACGTCCACTAATAAATGCTAGCAGATGGAACACCCAGTTAACGTCTTTCAGAGGGACAGCACACACAATGATGCTTCGTCCTGCTGTGAAATGCCAGAGGGACAGTTAAAGTTGGCCCATGATTCAAACTCAAGTTAGACAGCTCAGAAACCAGTGTGCATTCCTCTTGGCGTATCCTGCCAGCCCTGATTTTATTGTACATGCAGAGACACTCATGGAAGAGCTGAATGACGAAAGATAAATGTCAACAATAGGCCAATGGAATGTTGTAGATATCACACAGGGCACTGTTACTCATCATCATTGAACTTTGGTCAAGTTTAGTGAAAATAGACAGAGATAAGGAGTACATGGAAATATTAGAATCGGACAAACAAAGTCAGAGTAGGAAGAACGCAAGTACATATGAAGAACACATGAGGTGGTACTGAGTCACCACCTTAGACTGAAGGGGAAAAACGGTCCAGAGCCAGTAATACAGGCAAGTAATTCCATATGGCTGTAAAGGATGAACAAATGTGTATTTGGTGAGTGGAAAACGTACATGTTGTTGAGTGATCCAGGTGCAAGTCCTTACGTGGCTGGAGAATAAAATGCAAGACAATTCAGAACAAGTTGGTTGAAGACAGGTGTACTTTTGCATGCAAAGTAAACCATACTGTGCCCACTGATCCTATTGTGGTCTATAAGGGATAATTTCTGTCGTTTTATCTGTCACCCCTCCTCCACCACCTTCTTTCTTCCCCACTTAACATGGTGTTGAGTAGTTTTATCCCCCTCATAAATTTTCTGGTTTTTCATCGCCTTCCATGCACTGCAGGATTCATCAAGGCTCGGTTATTTGTGGGTAAAAGGAAAGAGATCCTGCCAAGTTGTATTTCTTGAGGAATGTACAGATCTTGTTTTTACACCTCCTGCTGCCAATGCCAATCACTTAGTCCTCTGATTGTGATCAGAGACACAAGCTAAATCCAATGAATCCTCACAAACAAAAGAGTTGTATTCATCGCATGATGCATGATGACCAACCCCATTATTTCCTCCATCTTGTCTCCTTGAGCATTTGCAGTCTAATACTCGATATGGTTGGTATCTCACAGACAGGAAGTTGAGTATCGTGGTCTGCTCTTTGCTCACCACTGGCACTTTGTGACCTTGAAATGTTTTACCACCTTTTTGTTCTGCTTCTCCTGTACCCATTCACCTCTCAGCTGAAGTCCTGACCAAAATACAACCTCTCCTCTCCCCCTCTCCTCCGCCCACCCCTCCTACCAGATTACATTCATTCAAAAAGAAATCCTTACCTTGTTCCTGTCCCCGATTCCAAGCTTAATGCTCACCTCCATTATTTATCCCCTCTTTACTTGCCCTTGTAACTGCTTTCCTGGGTCTGTTTCAATAATGTTCCTCTGGGCATTCAAGTCTGCTGCCCACTGCTACCTTATAGTGATTAATGTTTCTCCTCTGAGCTTTTCTACATCCACTGAGACCTTGTTGCCTTTTTGCACCTACAAATGTTGTCCGCAAGGCTGCGGTGAATTTCTGGAAAACATTCCGCAGTTTTTTCCCTTTCACCTCATTTTATCTGTTAATCCTCTACCCTCTGTTAGTTTATTCATCCATGAGATTTGAAACGTATTTTTTAAAATAAAAACGTTATATTTTGTGATGAGCTCCAAGGTGCCAAGGAAGACTGTTCACAACTGAGAATACAAGTCACTATCTGACTTTGAAAACAGCTTTTAAATGTAGCTAGTGAGGAAGCCTGATAGTGAGGCCAGGACTCATGACACAGAGACCCAGCAATTGTCGATGAAAATGGAAACCAGTATATTGTGAGTAACCTCTGTAACAGACCAATTTGCAGTTTCCATCACAGAGAAACCATAATTGATTTCGTGCTTGTTTGATTTAAACCCCCTAAAGTACAGTGTGACTTGTGCTAATTGTAATAGCTGTGTGTCGTCTAATCTTGCAATAAGTTTTCAATTTTGTTAATCACAGGTATTCTGGAAAACATATATTTCAACACAATGTCACCAAACCTGTCAAGATACCATCGTGCATCAAGAAGTTCAAGAGTCAACACAATTCACCGAATGCAAGAGTTTTTTGGAACAGATGCACCTGCTCACCGAGTAATCCTCACTTGCATGACATATCATGTTGGTTGCATAAAGGTTGCCATTGACTGCCACGTAGTTATTGAGAACTTTAGGTAACAAGCGTGAACGCGTGATAGTGTCCTGTCACAACACCTGCACCTTCTAGCAGAAACTACAAGGACGTTTCATCCACTCCAAAGATTGATGTGACAATGGAATAGCACAATAGAATGGTGTTGAAAAAAGACAAAGTAAAGTTGTTGTCTTTTATTCAAAAAAAAATATTCATTATTTACAATCCATTTCATAAATAGACATTGAAAACAAAACATGAAAAAAACATCCTTTTAGTTTTTGTGAAAGTAACAGTGAATTTCATTGAATACCAATACATGCACATTGCACTCCAACAAGCATCTCTACTTACTAGGAGCCACTCCGTAGGCAAACACGATAATGCCTTTGAACATGACATTTGTTAGCCAATAGTGTGATAGTATGCAGGTAGCATTGATTGAGGATACACAATCTTGAGTCAAACTCATGCATTGTTTACAATATAGCAAATACATTCACACCATTAACAGATACAGCCATGGGGTTTGAAGTCTAAAAGGCCATACTTTTTATTTCACAAAAATTCAAACATATTCTCCCCTGACTTACACTCTGTGAATTTGTTACTTCCTTCACTGCCCCTTCCCCCAGCCTCCTAACTTCCCGAGAAATGTTCAGAGTCCATGCAGTCAATTATTACCTTTACGGCATACCCGAGACTAAAGTTTGGAAAAAGAAAGAAAAGCTGCCGTAAAATAGAACTAACATTATTCTGATAAGAAAACAAACACTGGAAAGTTTTTAAAGAGCAGCTATAGTTTCCAATTCTACCTGGTCCTTATTTGCCTTTGACAGTTACAAATGTTGGTGGTTTTTCTAAAAAAATTTTTTATTTCATGAGCCTCGTAAGTAAGTGGAGTTGTTTTTTGTTTTTTTCCCCCATTTTTGGACAAGAACTCGACAATGGCAAATAAAAGAAGTCACATCCTGCACGAACATGTCGGTTAAGTGTTTATTAACTTATATTTGTGTGATCAGTCTAAAAAGCGGTGATATGCATCCATTATGCATGCATTCGAGACAGGGTGCATCAGAAAAGGATTTGTTGAACAAGGGCCGGATTTAAGACCTTTAGAGGCCTAAGCACTGAAAAGATTATGGTACCCCCATATATATATATATATATGTATATGTAATCCAAATAAAAACAATACTAAACCGTAAAATGAAATTTATTTTTCGAAATGAAACAAAACTTACAGTAAGGTTTATTTACAGTAACGCTTCGTCATCAGTATTACATTGCAATTAAAAAAATGTGTAAAAAAAATTATATTCTTGTATATGTATTTTTTTTTTCATTTATTGGTGAGACCCCCTTTTTGTGGGCCCTGGTTCAGCTGCAACATTTGCACCATGGGTCCATTGTAATCCGACAATGGAAAAAAAACTACTCTGTGGGGCCCCTCTTCACTTGAGGCCATAAGCACATGCTTATTTTGCTTAATGGTTAATCCAGGGCTGTGTAGAAACAAACACATAACTATCAAGCAGTGCACTTCCTGGGGTTCAACCTTCCTGATGGAAGCTTTCGGACATACTGTACTGATAACACAGACTTGCAGATATACTGATACATAGCAGCTTGCGAAGGCTGACAGGGTAACGAGTAGTTGTGTACCCACATTTGAAATGTCTAGTCTAGATTTGATACCCACTTAACTACAAACTGCCACCTTGGACATTCACTGGGAAGGGGCATCACCGTTGAAGCGGAACGTTAGGCTGGGTGAACGTCTGCTGGCATTCTCCGGTAGACATCAAGAAACTTTGTACTAATCTGTCTTTTGCACGAGTAGACCATTGTTTTATAACTGCCTCCATGAGGTGCTCTGCAGCTGTATCATATGCCAATGGAAATGAAAAGTCGTTGTTGTTGTTTCGTATGCAGCCGGTAGCTGCTGGTTGCATCATTTTCTGGAGGCACAACTGTGCCTCTGATGCAGTGCCCTCTGTTACCAGCAAACTGGTACTTACTCATTTGCCAACCTCAGAAGGCTGACAGGCTGAGTCAACCCACCTGGTGTTATTTAACGGAGGGCAGGCTTGAACTAAAGACCCTAAGATATTAAGCCAGACACCGTAACTGTTACGTCAACACCAGGCTTATGAAAAGTCCTTTGCTACCTGGATATTTGGAGGATCCATCCACCCCCCCCCCCCCCAAAAAAAAAAAGAAAAAAAAAGATAAATCTGCCAGCGATCCAACTTTCCTTCCATTGTACTTCATTTTCAAAAGTTAATTTACATTCCATAACCTATGTTTTGCTGTAGTAAGGAGCTCAGTCCAATGATGATGATGCAATCAGTAATTTTGTCAAACCAGAACAATGCTGCTGCAAACTATACTCAATAAAGTTTTCTGTTCGAGGAACAAACAATAGGCAAGAAGAACTAATGTAATGTGTTAATAAGGTGGTGTAACAGATGCTGAATCAACACAGTAAGCCTCCAAAAAAAATAATTCGACAACTTCAAAATCTTTATTTTATTTCAATTTATTATATACTTGAACACTGAAGAACACAAATCATCTCCTTGGCCACCTTCAAAAACCTTCCATTTAGCAGTACTTGGATACAATATTATGGCATTTTTTTTGTTGTCTCGACCAATCAAATTTTCCACTCGCAGACCCTTCCCATGTCCTTTTTTCTAATACTGCCATGGGGTAAGGTTTCTATGAACTGTCTAGTTTAATAATATTATATATATATATATATATATATATTATATATATATATATATATATATATTATATATATATATACCTTTTTGTCCCAAAACCCAAAGTTATTTGATTGTTCGATGTCCGAGCGACAGGTGGTGTGTAGCCCAATTTGCGTTTATTAAAAAAATATAGCACAAGTGACACACGCAGAAATCTGGCATGATCATGTACACAGCAAACAATACTGATGACTGGCTTTTCCTGTCGCCTTTCTCTCGCTGGCTTGTCATTTACAAGCCAGGTTCCCATCTCCGACAGGTACGGCCGCGCGATGAGCGGTTGCTGAGAGAGACTCAAATGAGATTTGTTACCTGCATAGTCCGTGAGCATCAGCTGTGGTTATATGGACATGTGGCTCGTTTTCCTGATGCTGATCCTGACGCGAGGGAGCCTCATGAGTGGAGGAGGCCAACAGGCTGACCACATTCCTCGTGGTTGCAGCAGGTTGATCGGCATCTCAAGGAGAAGGGTTGGGCCAGGCATCTGCCTGGGGGATGGCCAGATGGAGGTCCCTGGAGTTCCGGCGAAAAGTGGACGCAGCAACGCGCTGCTCTGGCGCATGCTCCCATACCTTACCTGACCTGACCTGACCACCTTCACTATAATTCTGACACCCCAAGGTATTTCCACCAAACTCATCACGAGCTTATTTGCACTCAAAAACTTTACTTCTCACTGACAACAGTGAATAAGCTTAAAAAAAAAATGTTGTGGTCTCCCTAAGCGTAGTTGTTAACTTACTCCGCATGATGGATGGCCAACTTTGTACTATGGTCGTGCACAGAACAAATAGGTGAGCCAATTCAGCTGTTTATTTTACACTATATGGTTCTTGGAGGAGCTAAACAATAAATGGAAGCAGGTTTACAAGCTAATAACGGGCATGGAGGAGATTGACACCTCCAAGGAGGTGAATGAAGAGGAACAGAATGCGAACGATTGTGTGTAGAAGAGATCATGGATGTGCATGGGTGAGTATATGAGGTAGTGATGGGCAGCACATTTAATAGACTGAAGTGAAGACGACGAGACAAGGACACAGAGAGCCAATTCCACTGCTGTGTTAAATCAAACTACTGTGTTGAACGATAATGACTGTTGAACGAAGGTTATGTTTTCACCCTATCTCTGTCTGTCAGTCTGGGAGCAGGATATCTCAAAAAGTTGTGGACGGATTCGGACGAGACTTGGTGGACAGGTTGGATGTGTAACAAGGACAAAATGATTAGACGTTGGGGGAAATCCGTAAAATTTTCAATTTCTTTAGTAAATCTTCACTATTGAGTGAGAGATGGCACCAAAAACAATGTTCCATTCCATTGGGACCATACTCTGTGAAGAGCATTGGTTCTGCCTAAGCAGTACCCTTGGCTCTTGGACATAATCCTGGACAGGTCACCACTCCGACACAGGATACCAGCAAGCTGGAACTCATTTTGCCAACCTCAGAAGGATGACAGGCAGAGTCAACCCCACCCAGTATTAATTAAACAGCCAAGTGAGATTTGAACTGAGGATCCTAAGCCCACCACCCTAACTATTAAGCCAACACCAGGCATAAAAACGATGGATACCATAATATTTCAAAAGGTTGTGGATGAATTATGTCAAAACTTAGTGGATGAGTTGGTTCCAGATCCAGATCCAGATTATTCAAGATCATATTTTGAGGACGAAGTTGCGTGCGATGTGTTTCTGTTCTAATATCACTGTACCCCAGGCAACCTTCAATTGTCTGAAAATCTGACAACTGTCAATTCTAACAACTGTGTCGACTCGGGCAACTTTTCCTTGAGGTGATGCTTTGTGGATCTTTTTATTTTTCAGTTGGTTTTGTTAAACGTTTTCCCTTTTCGTGTGCCCCCAACCTCCAAGTCTCAGTCGCAGAACATGCTTTGCAATCAATGGTCTCCTTTTACTATGAACGTTAAAATAGATGGATCAATGTGGTCATGACAGACGACAATTTTAAAGTAGTCATCCATGTGAATACCCTGTGGATCTCTCTTTTTTTCTGTTACTTCTATTTTGATTCCTGTTTTTTTTCTTTTTTTTACTTAAACAAGTCTTTGATTAAGATCAATAACAACAACAATATCCTGGTTGCTATACTCAATAATTCATTTCATGTGTAGCCTGTGGCTGCTGGTTTGCATAATTGCTGAGAGTGCAGCTACACCGCTGACGCAGTGGCCCTATAGGTCAGGGTGGGAATTTGGAATTTGGCCATGGTGCCGGCGATAGCTTGTCTGCTCTTCGCAGAAGGACACAGTGGGATCTTTAACATCCACCAAATGATGCCTTTAGATGGGACGTCCAGTTTAACGTTCATCCGTGGGACGGCACACACGTCGATGAATTACCCCACCTGTGAAACACCATGATAATAGTAGATAGCTGAGCTGAGATTAAAACCCAGGCTAGACAGCTTTCAGGTGAGTATGCAGGCCTCCAGGTCATCCTGGCAGTCCTGGTTGCTATGACGTGACAGAGGATGGCAGGTAATTCACAAGTGACACACTTGCCTTTGATCTGCTTGTCTGGATGTGATCGCAAACCAGAGTATAACCTGTCACCCTGGTATTTCGAAAGACTGTGACGCTGTTATTATATTGGAGATATACCATACCTGTCATCCTTGTATGGCATCCTTTTTATAAGAGGAATGTCAGCACCCAAGTTGCCCGCTGGATTCACAGTCAAACACAAACTGCGTGGACTGGTGTTCCATGCAGAGCAGACCTGGTGGGGACAGGTAGGTTGACCCTTCCCTGAATAACAGTGATGAGCCAACAAGGTTTTTTATGGACAATTAAACATTGACAAGGCAATTCTGCTGAGGGGAAGTCAGTTTTTCAGAAGATTAGACTCAAAAACCTTTTTTTTTACTCTTTTCTTCAACAGGATTAAAATCAATAACCTCTCAAGCGCTAGCCCAGTGACCTTACCATTGTTCTACCGGTGTCCTGACTTTGTGAGTGGTTCGCATTTCTGACCACAAAGACAACTTGAGATGCGCAAGCGACAGTACGTTTACAGGAAAGTTAAGAATGACGTGGGCGGGATAAATAGCCGGACCCAGTTGGTTCAGCCGGATAGTCACGTCAGTTTTCCCCCGGAACAATACACTACCCCTCCCTGCACTGATGTCTTCACCTCCACCCCTGCAACCTGGCTGTGCCTTTAAAGCTCCGACTCTCGGCAACAATCACAGAGCAACTGTGCTGAGCACACTGGGAGGCGACACAACTGGTATCAAATATCTGCAGAATTTTACACGTGTTACAATGAAGTTCTCTTGGTCTATGGTTATACCACTTGCCATGGCAGGTGAGCTTTCGAGGTCGAACTATGAGTAGTGAGTAGTGCTTGCTGGAACTTTTATACTATGAAGTTTCGAAATTGTAAAAAAAATCAAAATCTCTTCTCGACATCCTGCTTGAAAGTCACGATTATTCTTTTCGGGATGCTTTTGACTCTCGTATACATTTGAAGCACCAGTTTCATGCAATATTAATAATGCTCATTTCTGCGTTGTGCTATTTTTCATTCTGGATGGTCACATGTTTAGGATTGTCCCTCTATATGCTGTATTTTTTACACTCTTTTCTTGAATGGCCACGTATTAGCACTTACTGGATAAACCAAGTTGCAGTACTGACTGTATGAACGTCAAAGAAATTTAAAAGTGAATGTTTTCCTCCTTTCGTCCCCTTCTCACCTGTACCACACCCTTCCCTGTGGGCATGCAGTGCTCCTCATTCCATGGGATGTGCACAGCACGGAGGTTGCTCTGGAAACGAGTACAGACCTCGAAGAGCTGGAACTGCTTGAACGAGGCAGCGCAGAAGGAGAAAATGGATTTCTCGTGAGCACAATGAGCGAGGATGAAGGAGTGCTGTCACCCACGGAGTACCCTATGGCTCCTGTACAGGCATTGCAGTCCAGAGGAGAAAAGGAGCCAAAGCCAGAGAAGGAAAAGAATAAGAGGAGGAGGAGGAAGGGTCATAAAGAGAGGAGGCAAGGAGGCAAGAAAAGAAAATCGAAATGCAAAGAAGAATACAAAGATTACTGTGTTAATGGGACGTGTATATACAGGAGGAAGATGAAAATGCCAAGTTGCCTGTGAGTATACAAACCTGAAGCTGACATGTTTTGCTGTGGGTGTGGTTTCATTACAGTGACGTCATCATTCTACCTGGCAGGCTGTTTGCTCTGTTTATTTTCAGCAATGTGTTTATTTATGTTATTTTGGAGTCCATGGAAGAGCATATGTTCCATATAAAACTGCTGTAACTGTTAGTGGAAAACTAGAAAGAGGTTGGAGGACTCATGGTGGATTGATAAACGAGTTTTTGGTCCACCTGTGGCATGTTTGCTAACAAGTCTCGCATCATGCAAATCTGACACAAACACAAAGCTGCCCTTTTTGTCACACTCCATTTTTCGTCTGTCCTTTTCTTATATCTTGTATATCTTGAGAACAGAATATTGTTGGCCAGCAAGCTTAGCAGATGAATGGGGCCCCATGGGGAGAGTGTTGAATGTGGTGAGGGAGGGGGTTTGGGAGGAGGGGGGAGGGGGAGATAATAGTGATGGGTATGTGATCACAACCAATTTAGTCCACACAATGGGGGACAATGGGGAGTAAAATAGGGGGTAGGTGGTGTGGGGGAGGAGGGAAGGAGGTTTCTCAAAATCTGGGTCTGGCTATTCACATCAGCCCTAGTGCTACCAAATCTGGCTTGCCTAATGGGGGCCCATGGGGGATTTATGGGGGGGGGGAGAAATAATTAAATTATAAACCTTTTATGGATTATTCAATTTATTGGGATTTGGCATGAGTGGGGGTGGGGGGGGGTCTCTGTAATGGATTAGTCATGACATCCACACATGGCAGTGAAAGTGAAGGCCCTACAGATGTCGAACAACTAAAACAACCAAAAATCAAGTTATTAGCTTTAATGGATTTTGAAATTGATTAGGGGGGGAAAGGGGCATAATCTTTTTACCCCTTTAATTTATCATAACCAACTTTTTTAAGGATAGTGCAGACCCCTTGATGAGTAGAATATGGGGTGGGGGGGGATAGAGGTTTTGGGAAGTGGGAAGAGGTTACTTGTGTTTGTTGATTTGAGAACAATGGGGATGTAACAAGTAGACCCCCACTTGTTAATTTTTTTTGTTGAAACTACTTAAGAAAAACTTGGCACTTTGTAATATATATATATATATATTATAATATATATATATATATATAATTGTTATACATATGTTTGCATATCATGGATTATATCTTATTTGTGGAATCAGAAAACAATTATGTAATCATAGGATTAATGGCAAATTACATACAGAAAGTGTGGTGGGGTGGCGAGTGGAGGGGTAATAAATTGGCAAAAGATAGGAAGAGAGAAGAGTTTAGAACACCAGGAAGAAGGTTTGTTTGTTCATCCCTAGCTATGCATGCTGTAGTTGTGCAACCGATGCAGTGCCCCTTGTGGATTAGTGCAGGAATTTGGAAGTGGGACTGGATGCGAGTGATAACTCGCTATACTCATCATTAAAAGGGAATCTTTAACATCCAAAAATGAATGCCAGCAGAAGTGACATTCAGATTAACCTCTGCACAAGGGATGGACACTTATTTATGCAACACCCTGCCTGTAAAGCACCAATCTGTCAGTTCACCATCGAGGTGAGAATTGAATTCAAACAAGACAGCTCAAACGTAATCACACTACCTCCTCTTATATGAGGAGAAAAATGAAGGAAGGAAAGGACAATGTATGAGATATATGAGAGGTGTGAGAGAGGAATGTCAAACATCCAGCCAATTTTTTATTGGTAGAAAACTTTATGAGCATATGTTCTTGTCTTTCATATTATATTACTTCCTGTATTATGTTTTTACACATGTTGGACTTCAATCATAATAATTTAAGGATGTGTCTTATTGCAGGTGTCAAAACAACTTTGAAGGTGAACGTTGTGATGAAAGGATCCCATTCAAAATTAAGAAAAGTTTGCAGAGCAACTCCACAACTCTATCACTCACTGCCATTGCACTTTCCTCTCTCAGCCTCTTGCTGGCTGTCGTGGTGTTGTTAGCCACAAGGTATGAATTTTATAGAAATTTGATATTTCTCAACTTCCACAGACATCCTGACACAAACCCAAAACTTTTCACATATCATGAAACTTACTTGTATACAAATGTGAGAAACAAAACTCTCCTGTTTATCACAATCTTGTCTGCATCGATAAATCTTCAAAAAGCACTCTGCTGCGTTATTGTTGACAAATACGCTTGTGATGGCGATATTCTCATTCTTCATTGTTTTATTTGATCTGTCATTCTTCTTTGTCTTTTGCTTTACCTCTAGGTGTAGACGAGAACATGACTACGATGTTGAGGCCGAGTTGGAGAAAACCAAACATCGAGAAGACGCTCTTCTCAAGACACAAACTGAGACTGCCTGGTGACGCCATCGTCGTTGTAACATATGCTCTAAAAACTGTTCCTCTGTCATTCCATAGCCAAGACAACAGGATCTATTTTGAGATCCAGAATTCAGTTTGAGAACTCATTTTTTTAAGGAAGGAAGTGTGAAGAGAGGCTCACATCCTCATCATTTCAATAACATTTGAGCAATGCTTGTAAAACCTTGATTAGAAAACAAAACAAACAAATCCACTATGACTGATCAAGTATTAGATGTTGTCTGCTTCATCAAAGGTGAAGAGGTGATGATGGAGAACATATCAAGTAACATTGAAAAAAAAACCTTAGTTTGTAAGCTCACAAAATACATATCCATATCCAAAGAGTAAAACCTTGATCATGACGGTTCACTTTGCTGGTTGAATAATTATGAACCATTGTAATGAAAACTATTTCAATGGAAAAACTAAAACGGCACTCGGTAGAGCACACACCT
Organism: Eptatretus atami; assembly: GCA_035128595.1. Taxonomy (NCBI): domain Eukaryota; kingdom Metazoa; phylum Chordata; class Myxini; order Myxiniformes; family Myxinidae; genus Eptatretus; species Eptatretus atami. Next base: position 79,634,255 of record CM068954.1, on the reverse strand, counting down.
CCGCCATGCTGAACGGTTTAAATTTTGGATCCCACTGATTGGCTGGATCTGAATCCGGACCTTAAGAAAAATCTAGTTGGCTTGTTCTTGTCACCTAACCAACTTATCCACCAAGTTTTGTTGTCGTCCGCCCACAACTTTTAAAAAAAATCATGCTCGGCATCGTTTTTGGCCCCATCTCTCAATGGTGAAGAATCACTTTAAACATTCTAGTATCCGGATCTAGATTTTCATCAAAATTGAATCAATTCCTCCATGTCACACACCCAACCTATCCACCAAGTTTGATCCGAATCCGTCAACAACTTTTTGAGATATCTTGCTCATAGACAGACAGACATGGGTAAAACCAAAACCTCCATCCACATTTGGTGGCGGAGATAACAAAGTACAACCACCGATTGTGAGCTCTTGAGATTTTTAAAGTGGAAAGATGTTTGTACATAGGTAACTGTTATCAAATAAAAACTTTGTGCATTATCCCAATCATAATGTGCAAAGTTAATTTCTGACTTTGTGTTTCCATTTATGGATGGCATTGGTTTATTGCATGTAGAAATAAATGCAGAGTTAGTTTTCAGTATTTGAAAGAGTACTCCTTTTGAATCAGTATTTGATGCAAATAATTATTTTGAACTAGAAATCCTGCTTTCTGTTGTTTATTCAGTTATCAATGTAATATTTATTTATCGATTGTTTTTTCTAAATAAATTTTCTGAAAACAATTTTTCTTTGTGTCGACTCTGCCTCTTCGTTTTTGACTGATAGTAAATGTAACAGCAAACACCTCGGGCCGGCCTTGTGTATAGTGGGGCAACTTAGCTAAATATAGCATAACAATCGTGCATTTTGTGAGGAAAGCACCAAATTTGGCACACTAGTAGCCTAACATATTATGAACAGATTTGGATATTGGGCCATCTCAAATTCAGCCGCTGATGGCTGTGGCAGCCATTTTCCACTGCCATCAAAAATTTTTAGATGGCCCAATATCCAAATCTGTTCATAATATGATAGGCTACTAGTGTGCCAAATTTGGTGCTTTCCTCACAAAATGCACAATTGTTATGCTAAGTTGCCCCACTAGTACAAATATTCTCAATAGAGGGTGTAAAGTTCACATGGTTTTTGTTAATATCGTTACTTGTCCACATTTTGTGGTAGACGTTTAGCAGCTTGGAAAGGGAAATGGTATGTGTAGTACGAAAATGAATATAATTATTGAAAAAATATTAATTCAATTTGTATGTGACCACATACATACATACATAAGTAGAATGCTGAAAAGTAAACATCAGTTTGAGTCTTCCGTTTTGAAACTAGAATCTATTTTCAAAAAAGACAATCAAACGGAAAATCAAATACTGCATTGGAGTCATAAGAAGGAACCCGAAGAAGTAAAGAGCAAAGATGGAGTCATCGGGAGGAACCTGGATAGGATTCGGGTTTCAGGCGCTACTCCCCTACCCTCAAATTCATCTCGGTGCAGCCAAGTGAGCCTTCGAGAAAAAATTCTGCAAGAATTTACTTCTCCTTAGAGAGATAGATTACAAAAGAGAGGAATATAGAGTAAAAAAAAGATGAAAGAAAAGAAAAAGTAATAATTAGAATGAATAAAGAGAATTGTGAAAGAGTACAAAGAAAAGTGAGAAGAACAAAGATGTTGGGAATAATCCGGATTAATAGATTTCAGCAGTTACTCCCCAGGCTCAAACACAGCAACAGCACAAGCTACCAGAGGTCCATTAGTGGGGAACCATAGTCCACACAGCATCAGGATATGATACAAACATAATCAAAGGGAAAAACGAAAAACCAAATACTGCATTGGAGTCATCAGAAGGTACCCGAAGAAGTAAAGAGCAAAGATGGAGTCATCAGGAGGAACCTGATAACACATTTCAAATATGTACATTTCATTAAACTCTTGTAATTTGGGTTAATCTTTTTTTGCACAGTTGATGTCATTTTTGCTGAAAAAGACAAAAAAAAAAAATAGGTGATAAAAATATCATAAACTCGTAACCCTGTGTTCTAGTTCTTTGGTTGGTGGGAAAGCAATGAGGTATGTCTATATTCCCCTTTAAGCTGTTGAGCTTGGGTTTGAATCTCAACCCAGCTATAAACTGTCATCCTGGTATTTCACCTGCAAGGTGATGCACCAATGTGACGCTGTCTATTGGAAGGATGCTAAACCCGGGTGTCCGTCTGTCAGTGCTGGTTGTTTGTAGACATTAAAAGGTTCCATAGTGTCTTCCGTGAAGATTAGGCGAGTTATTGGGGCCACCCTGCACATAATTATTACAAATTTTCATTCCCTTCAGTTGAACATGAGGTCTGAGTTGCTGGTCCATAAAATACTTGATGCAAAAACGTTTCCTGGCTGACCCAACAAGGTGCCAATAATTGGGGTCATTAAAAAGGTCAAAGTAGTGCTTTTATTTGAATGTCTTTAGAAGCTTGCGCTCAGGGTGCAGGAAAGCTCATGCAGACACAAGTTTTCTTTTTAATGTCGCTCGACTTCTCCATCTCTGCAAGTCCATGATTAGACCGACAATGGACAAGGCAGAGTATTTCTTTTTTTTTTTTTTTAAAAAGAGAAGCACTACAAAAACAGATAAGAAGGGAGAAAGACTGAACAAAATATAGTATGTGCAAAAATAATAATAATAACAATAGTTAGACAAGTAAAAGCAAGGAATTTTGTGCGGAGATCCTAAAAAGTGTATCATTTGTTGTCAAGATTTCTTTAAACCTTAGTTGGGGGTAAAAATGAAGCCAGAAGGGTAATAGCCAGTTTTTCACCAGCAAAAAAAAAAAAATGGTTGAAGACACAGGCACTGCAAGTGCATGTAAAAGATGGTTTCTGTTTCACTGCAGAAGCAACATCCAACAGGAAAGTTTGTGAAATGTTTCAGGAGAGCTCCAGAACTCAGTGCCCTATGAAGCAATCTTCAAACTTAAGTCTCCAACCATCCTTGGTGTTGGGTAGAGATAAACGGATTCCCAACTTGGATGGACAGGCAAGGGAAGTAGAAGAACCTCATGCCAGGAAGTGTCCAGCCCATTTTCAAGCACAACAGAGTGCTAGCAAGGTGAGTGGATTACTAAGTGCATATATTTCCTTCCTTGATATTTCACAGAAGGACACCTCGGCTGAATGTGCAGGTGGTGTTTGGGTGAGATCGAATCCTCATGGTTTAATTATAAAAGCAATGGAAGTATGAGGGAAAAGCTGCATAGCTTGGTCACCTTCACAATAATTTTCCAGGAAAGCCAGACAATCAGGAGGCAATGAGTTCTTCACCTCCTTGAGTATCCTAAAAGGAACTCTGATCATCTGAAGGTCTATCTTTGCTGTAAGTTCCTCAGGTGAGAGAATGCCATTCTTTCGATCATTTAAGAGATCCCCTACTGTGGATATACCCTTCGACAAGAGTTTTACCCTTACAGAAAGGGAAGCTAGCATTTGCAGCCTGGTGAAGTGGGGGGATTTTTTGTGTACATAGTCAAGGCTGGTGGAAGAGCAAGAACACATCATGGATCAGGATCACGCAACATAACAAAAGGAACAACAGGAGAAGAGAGAAATGCTCACAGCAGGGCAGAGGGAGAAAACAGACGGAGACAACAAACAAGGGATGAAGGTAATGATGAAGGGTAGGGAAGAATGCAAGGGGTGGACAAGATGGATATGCAAGCAAAATTTGGAAGGCGTTGGGAGGGGGGTGGGTGGTGAGTGGTTTAATGGGTGTAGTAAAGATAATAGTTTTGGAAGGTGGATGACTTGAGATGGTAGTGAACAGCTGCTTTCAATCGTGAGACCCAATGGTTTGAGTGGACTTTTTTGAAGAAGTTTGTTGAGAAAGTAGATTGCTTGCCCAAGAGAGATCATGGTTGATTGTGAGACCCAATGGTTTGAGTGGACTTTTTTTCAAGAAGTTTGTTGAGAAAGTAGATGGGAGGGTTTGTGGTGCGGTCCTTCCGGAGACAGAGAGTGAGTGCATGGGATTTCTCAGGGTTAAAAGACATGTTCCAAGTATTTGACCAGTTTGTGCTTTTTCAAGGTTTGAGGAGAGGGATGAGGCTGCTGCATGTCTGTCTGAAAGACGAAGGATGTCACAGCGGAGAGTAAAGTCATCATCAAAGAGATAGAGGATTTTCCAGAGAGTCAGAGAGATCATTGATGAAGATCAGGAATAATATGGGGCCTAAAACATGGCCTTGGTGTACTCTAGCCTTGACAGAAAGAGGAGAAGAAAGATTCCATTGAGAGCCACACATTGGCTATGAGAGTGGAGTAAGTCAGCAATCCAAGAGTAGAGTTGGCCTTGGATTCCATTGGCAGACAGTTTGGAGAGCAGGTCAGGATGCCAGACTGTATCAAAAGCTCGAGATATGTCCAGAAATATAGTCCTGATCTCATGTCTGACAATGAGAGACCCATCCATTGTTGGTGAAGTGGAAGCAGCAGGTCCAAGTTGGAATTACCTGGTTTGAAAAAAAGGAATGGTTTCATTTCAGTTGCAATGATGGATTCCATGTCTTTTCTGATGATTGGAAGTAAGCAAATTTGTCTATTTAAGAGGATCTGTTTTTTCAACTTTTAATGTAAAGCTGTGATATTGGCTGATTTCCAAGCAGATGGAAGATGGCCTGGGGTAAATGAATAAGTGAAAATAGCAGAGAGAGAAGAAGTGCAAGAGCAGCAGAGGTATTTTATTTAGGACACGGGGAGCTGATGCTGTCCAGTCCAGGTGCAGAGTAAGTTGCCAGAAAATTTCCCCACCTTTTCAGGTGCAAAAGACACAGAATTCAGGAGAAGTTGGGTACGACTGGGAAGGGTGGCTACAGAGATAGTGATAGAGAGAGAGAGGGAGAGATAGAGAGCGAGAGAGAGAGGAAGAGAGACAGAGACAGAGAGAGAGAGAGAGAGAGAGAGAGAGAGAGAGAGAGAGAGAGAGAGAGAGAGAGAGAGAGAGAGAGAGAGAGAGAGAGAGAGAGAGAGACCGAGCAAGAGAGCGAGAGAGATATCGAGATTGAGATAGAGCAAGGGGTTAGGGACACAAGATTTTGAAGCAAACACAGAATTGAGGCATTCGGCCTTCTCACGAGCAGTCAGCTGTGGTGCCATTTGAAGTGAGGGAAGGGATGGAAGGTTAACATACATCAGAGACTGACTTGACAAGGTGCCACCAGGTTTTTGAGGAGGGAGACAAGTTTGAAAGCTCATTCTTGGGATTGGACAGCTGTTGTTTTCTACCTCTCCTGAAACTAGACACACACTTGTTGTGGGCTTTGTGGAATGATCTGAGGTTGCCTTCAGTTGAGTTTGTCTTTGAGGAGGAGATATTTGCTTCACTACAGCATTCAGAGTACCAAGAGTGGGAGGATGTGTCAGATAACTGATGATGAGATGGGATGAATCTGTGCGTAAGAGAGAGCAGGTTTCTGTGGAAGATTTCCCAGGCTGAATTAATATCAGGGCAGTAGATACAGGAGACCAGTGTGATGGCTGCTTGCAGTCCCTGTCTGGTTGCCTGAGTGAACTGCAAGACTCGTCGGCATTGATGCTGTTCACTGAGAATGGCCAGAGAGATATTGACTGACACAAGCACATGATAAGATGAGCCAAATGGGGCAGAGGATGAGTAAGATACATTGGCAGGGAAGTTGCTCATCACCAAATCCAGGTGGGAAAGTTCACAGATTGAGTCAGCCCCATTGTCACAGAAGTCCTTTGCAGAAGTGCCATGTCTGGTGAGAGAGGTACCAACACCCAGCAACTTAGCATGGTGATGTGGTGGAAAATAACTCAATTTCCACAAGTTGGATCAGCATACCAAAGGAGAATCTTTAATTTCATATATACAGAGGAAGAACATTGAATGATTCACTGAAACATTCCAATGGACTTCACTGAAACAGAAGCCCGAAACAATTCTTCTTATATACAATTTGCCATTCCAAAGAATGGGAGGGTGAGACATTTGGCAACTCAATGACAGGATTAGCTGATAAGCATTAGGCAAAATAACTCAAAACTGCAATACGTGTCCACTTTGGGTGGAGGGAGAGAATGACACAATCGTGGCAAAAGTTTGCAGTGTTATCAACCAGGTCATCCTATTTCAAAGTAAGACATTCCTTTTATCAATATGTTGGTCAAAAGACTCTTGGGTAAAGGGAAACATTACTGACAGCCAATTTGACACTAGCACAAAAATAAATTTATAAAGTACCAGCAACAATTACAATTGAGAATACATGAATATAATTTTTTTTTTCCACATCGACAATTGAAGTCACCACATATGAGGAAGAGAGAGTTGGGATGAGTGGTTAAAAGTTGGTCCATGTCATCTGAGAGAGATGTAGATGGAGTCATTACTTTTGGGAAGAAGATACAACACACAGACAACATGAAGTGGGAGAGGGGAATTTGCAGCCAGGGGTACTCCTGGGGTTTGGGATGTGTAAGAGCAGTACACAGAGAGTGAGAAATGCAGTTTTATTGATGTACAGCGCAACTTCGCCTCCAGGATGGGGTTCAGTTAGCTAGAAGGGTTGGGGAGGGGCAAAGACGGTTGGGGGAGGGGCCAGGGGTGAAACCAGGAGGGGAGGGGCAGGGGTGAAGCTGAGAGGGGGCAGATGAAGTGTAACCTGAGAACGGGCAGGACGGGAAGGAGAATATGGGGGGATGGTACTGACATGGAGTGATTTGACATCATGAATGGACGTGAAGGGGAAATTTTTGCCATGTGCAAAAAACCTCTGTAAAATTGACACCTTAGGATTCCCAGACTGGATCAGCTGTGACAGACTTCATGGCTGGGGTGGTGGTTAGAATGTATTTGATTGAAGACATGGAGGAAAATTGCGCTGCAAGTGAAAGAGGAGGCTGAATGAACTATGTGTTTGGGAGGTAGGAGGTTTTGGGTAATAATCCTTGTCAAGGAGAAAAGAAAGAGATTTTGATGAATAAGAAGAATGAATGGTTTGTTCCTGATGGAGTTAAAAGCAGAGTACGGCATTTCAAAATACATTTTGGAAGCATTTTTAATTTTATTTTTTATTGTTATGAAGAGCTTTTAAGGAAGATAAACGTTTTACTCCATGAAGATTCAATTTGGGGATATTGAGAAGAATGGATGGGGAAATGAGAAACTGAGCACTGAGACAAGATCAGTTTGGATTTTTATTTTCTGATGTTGTTGTTGTTGGTGTTTTCTTTTTTTCTGAGTGAAGAAAGAGAGAAATGTCAATTGCATTTTTGAGGGAGGAGGGAAAATGGATTGAGCTGAAGGATCAGAAGTAACAATATCTGGGATAAAAAGGAGCAAAGACAAGGCAAAGAATGGAGGTGAAGCAGACTCAACTATCACCAGTAGGCCTGACTTAACTCTGGAAGCAAATTAAATGATTCAACACAACAAGATACAGTTTATGGGACAGACAAATTGATGAAAAAGCATCATAAGCAGAAAGGATTGAGGAAAAGTGGCTCTTCTAGCCTAGGTCTTTCCCTGGACAAAGACCATTTGCTCTTTTCATATCAACTACATACCAGACCATTCAACATTTCCTGATAACAATAAGGCAATGGGTCGCTGGCAAGGTTTTGGGAGATGACAATGAATATTTGCCTTTTGAACCTGAGACTGAGGACTTTACTGAAAAAGTATGATGCTTGTTTGCACCATTGAGGTATTGGGTTCACATGAAGGTAACACTGAATGGTCTGTAGCCTGGTTGGTGTAAACGTGGCAACAAAGTCAGGGAAAACCCTGTTCACCTTCAGCAAGAGACACACTCAGGATTCCTAAGGGTACCCTATGTTTACCATTCCACAAGCCGTCCAACAACTAACTTCCTTTGCCTATTAGCCATACACTCATGAGGAAAAAATATTCTATAAAGCTTGACCAACAGCTCTGGAATGACAAATTGCTTCATGAAAAGAGTTCTCCCATGCAGGAACAGGATCCTTTGTAGTCCACCCCAGTCTCTCAGCTTCACCAGTATTTTATCCTCTAAAGTGCTCCAGTTGTGAATGGATGAGCATTTGAGAGAGAGAGAGAGAGAGAGAGAGAGAGAGAGAGAGAGAGAGAGAGAGAGAGAGACACACAGAGAGATAAATCCCCAAAAAAGTATTTTCATGGTGACTCCAATTCAATTGCTGAAACAGCGTGAATATTTCTTCAACTTGCATGGGTCCAACCAGGAGTCCATAGCTATTCCGCCAATTAATTTTAGCAGATGATGCTGCGGTTGCTGCCGAGTAGAATTGCTGACGGTCATAAACTGTTTGCATTTCTACTGCACTTCCCGCAAACACTAGAACATAATCTACTTAGAGGGAATGAAGAGATAATTATTGTGTGGCACTACAATGCCAGTTAACCTTCGTCCCATCAGACAGAGAAAAAGCTCAAAGCACGGTGAATAGGGCTGGGCAGACAGGGGACATCCTTGCCTTATTCCACTCTTAAAAGGAAAAGGTGCAAGCAAGGAACCATTGACTTTAATGAGGCACTCATGTACAGCATCCGAAGCATGCCTACAGTTAACCTCAAGAACAACAAGGTCTTGAAGAGGTTGTCATGGTTCATATGGCCAAATGCTTTCTCTTGATCCAGAGAAAGGAAGTCATTTTGAGATTGAGTCATATCTGCATTATGTGCCAAGTCCCTGACCAGAGATATATTATCATGCTTTGTTCTGCCAGGAACAGTAGCATATGACTGGTCAGATAATACTAATTTTGGAAACATAGGTTCCAGACAATTGATAACAATTTTGCCATAATTTTGCAGTCCACACATAACAAGGACACTGGGTGGTAGTTTCTCATGTCTCTCAAGTCTCCTTCCTTAGAAATCAAAGCCAACGTTGCTCGACACCAAGACAGTGGCATTTGGCCTGTATCACTTGCTTCCTGGGCTACACTTCGAGGTAGTTGAGTGCATTCAAAACCCATAATTTATTGTATAACTCGCAAGACAGGGCATCAACTTCAAGAGACATATATAGCAACAGAATATGGAGAGCAGTTGTCATTTCATCCAGAGACAAAGGAGCCTCCAGTCGTTCTCAATCCTCTGGGGTCGCCACAGAAAGGCTATTCCACAAAGTGCTGCAAGCATCAGCGTCCATGCTCTTCTCCAAGTAAATGCTCAAATTCATTCATGAACACTACTACAAGCATTGAGCAAAGAGCTGTCTTCTTCCAGCACACTAGTTATAGATTTATTTCAAACTTTGCACTTTTCCAAAGCTTTGAGATAGCTCAGAGCATATTCAACTTCAAAAAGTAACTGTAAACAAGAGACTACATGTATTCCTGGGTGTTCTTCTGCATGCTTTCAGGGTGTTCTTTTCTTCAAAAGTATGCAATTCAGCAGGGGTAAGTATTGTCAGTTGTCGCTCGAGATGCAACAGTTCCTCTTCGAGCCTCCTGATCTCTATCCTCAGTGTTTTACTCATTTCAGATGAGTATTCCTGGCTCAACAATTTTAGCCATACCTTCTCCACATCCGACCAGAGTCCAAGTGAGCAGAAATCTCCTTTTCTGTTCCTCCAAGATTGCCACAAGCTATGAAAAACTGAAAGAAAAGCTTCATCCTGAACTAAGGTATTGTTGAAGTGCCAAAACCCAGTGCCACACCTTGTCTTTCCACAGAAAGCTTTATCCAAGCCAGATTATGATCTGTAAAATGTGCAAGTTTGATATTGCAGTCACTGACATTCCTGCATCAACGGTGTGACAGAGATCCTGTCTAATCAGGAATGCGAGAAATAGCCACCCCTGATACTAGCGTATATAAATGATGTGTCTGTGCGATGCTGTATATGCCAAAATGTCTCTCAAGTTTAACAGTGTTATGACTTTTAGTAACACTCTAGCAGGACCATGCGGCTCTTTACCCACTCGATCGAAGAAGGGATTTTAGAGTGCAGTTAAAGACCCCTTCAATAATTACACATTCTTTGCCAGGCAAGGTGAGCTTAAATCTCCGCAAGTGGTTAAAGAAACGCACTCTTTCAGCTCCAACACATGGTGCATAAACATTCATGAAGATAATAACAGCATATTGAAACAGTATTTTCCCACGTACTAAATGGCCTAAACTGACCTCATTTATAACAAGTATATCAGGTTGAAAAACTGATGAGAAGAGTGCAGCCACTCTGCAGAATCCATCGGTGAAATGACTAATAAACGCCAATCCTTGCCATTGACTTCTTCATTGGAAGACAGCCTCTTGATTTATGAAGGTCTCCTGTAGAAAGGCTACTCCAAGTCTTTCCTTCAAACAGAAAGACAATAACTGATGCACCCGGGACTCAGCTATCCACCCATTAACGTTCAACGATCCCAGACAAAAACATATTGTCGTCATTGTATAAATTAGAGTTCTATGTTTTTATAAAGTAGAAAATCCCAGCCTAAGCCGACAGTTCATGCTTAGACCCATAGCTCAACAACTTTGAAAGAAACTTCCTAACTCGGACATGTTCAGCCAAGCCTGGAGCCTTACTTTGTGTCCTCTTTTTCAGTACATCCAAGGAATGCATTACTAAACTAGAAGGGCTCTCGGTAGAGCACAAACCTTCGCCCCGTAATGTCTGATCCATGAGAACATATCGGGCCCAATAGATTTTTGAGATATTGTGCTATATATGGTTTTTGAGCTCGATCTCTCAATGGTGAAGAACCACTTCAAAAATTCCAGTTGTCAGATCAGAGTGAGCCAATTGCGGAGATTTAAGCTCACCTTGCCTGGCAAAGAATGTGTAATTATTGAAGGGGTCCTGAGCAATTTGCGGCTCTGTTATATTGCACCTGATCTTCGGTCTGCGTCACCGCGAACAGGTCAGGCAGTGTGAGGGGGGCTTTTTCTGTGCACAAGATTTGGTGGTTCTCCCATCACTTCCTGTCCCATCCTGGCATGTATGCCATGAGAGTCTCATTCGAAAAAAGAGGTTCAAATGCGAAGAAGGTTTTTTTTTCCGTGCACACGCTTCGTTACACAAGCCAGTCGGTCCATCCTTGTGTACACGCCAAAGCGCATGATCCATGGAAGTCGAGCCACGAGATTCACAGAAGTTCTTGAAGGTGTCTCGCAAAAATTCGTTCCAAAATGAGTCGAAATGTGATGTCAG
>CM068954.1:79605982-79617999 GCA_035128595.1 Eptatretus atami | reverse complement strand
GCATTAAAGCAAAGTCTATAGGCCGATCATGTTCCCATTGTTGATAGATTGTTGGTCTCCATTTTCTACTGCCTTTTTTCATATTGCACCCTCTGCTCTTTCCATTCTTTGGCCCCCTTCAGGGGTTTCTACAGGGTGGACTGAAAGCTGCTTTACCCCTGCTATATTTCTCACACCTCCCTCCCTTCCATCTGCTCTCCATGCAGTGGTATGCAGCAACACTCACCCCTGACATGGGATTTAGTAGAAAGTCAGATGGCATTTCAGACACGAGTTGTTACAGTGTCGAAGAGCAGTTGGTTGCTGTGTTTTTTGTGCATGAAAGTACACACACAGGCTAAGCAATTGCTCAAGTGCGGACAGCTTTTGTGGAACACCTTGGAAAACCTTCTGCACCAAAGCAAACATTGTAAATGGGGAAAACGGGCTTTTGAAACAGGAAGTGTGAATGGCAATAACCTCTGTGGAAGAACGGAAACAAGAACACATGCGCTGTTGTGTTGTTGTCAGTTTACCAATCGCCACGAAAGACAACAAGAAAGAGAGCCAGTGAATTGCATAATCACATGAAAAAAGATCTTCAGTTGAAACCTTGGCGTCCATCATTTGTGAATGAACTGAGTGATGCTGACGTGGACGGGGTGTGATCACTGACGACAGATTCAGTGGTGCATGGAGAATAATAGAGTGCATACAGATACAATGACTGATTAATTATTGTGAGTACCAAATTTTTGGGTGTACAAGACATACTTCCTCCCGGAAGTCCAGGCCTCAACTTATACTCAGGATGGACTTATCTATGTTTTTAGACATTGAATTGTATAAATGAAAAAAATGGCAAAGTGTGATATTTTCTGAAATTAATTGTATAACTGTTAATTTTAAAAAACACTCCAGCAGTTTCCACTTAATGTCATGGATGCATTCCTAGAAATTGCGACGTTAAGCAAAATGACGTTAAGCAGATGAGATATTCCCATAGACGTAATGGTATAATGGGGGCGGTTCCAGAGCACAGAGACAAATATTAAACAAATCAATAAAAAGCACAAATGATGGAACAACACAAAATGGACAATGAAATAAACTGCTACAAGGATGCTCACCAAAATGTATAGCCAAGATTATTTGTCGGGAATGGAGAGGTGCAGGTGTGAAATGGAGGGTTACAGGAAGGGAGAGCAAGCCTTCGCATCTCGGACAAACTGTTCGAATCATTTGTAGGCAGGGAAGGCAAGGGGAGTAAGCCTATGGTATGGCACCCCTTGACCTGATGGGGCTTTCGGTGAGTCACAGGGCAAATCTGGAATCGAGAAATCTCTGATCGAGCTGTCGAACAGGCCACGTGACAAATCCGAATCAGAGAAGTCATCACTGAGGTGTAGTGAGTGCTGCGAGATTGTGCGATCAAAATGCTGAAAATACGAAATATTGTATGAAGACAAATCTTGTGTTGAGAAAACAAGAAGGCTAATTGTGGCTGCAAAGCAAGGTGGACAAACATTGAGTGCTTGTATTATATTACATGTGTCCGGTGTTCAAGTTTATTAAAGAGTGCGACAAAATGTAATATGCGATGAGTAATAGACAAGTCCATTATCCTGACTGACAGTTTTGCTAATACCGTAGTTGATAGAGCTTCACCTTTTACTGCAAATCGACTTACCGATGAATGAAGGAAAAGAAAATTGGAAACTAAAACGGCACTCGGTAGAGTGCATACCTCCACCATGCTGAAAGGTTTATGTTTTGTATCCCACCAATGAGCCGGATCTGCATTCAGACCTTAACCAATATCTAAACAGCTTTGTCTTCATTACCTATCCAAATTGTACACCAAGTTTTGTCATAATCCGTCCACAACTTTTTGAGATATTGCGCTACATATCGTTTTGGCCCCATCTTTCAATGGTGAAAAATTTCTTGAAAAATTAAAATATATCAGATCTGATCTTCACCAAATTCGAATCAATATGTTCTTGTCACACACCAAACTTGTCAACCAAGTTTCGTCTGAATCCATCCATAACATTTTCAGATATCATGTAATTTGTCGTTTTTGGCCCGCTCTCAATAGGAAGAATCACTTAAAAAGTTATAGTATCCGGATCCGAATCTTCATCAAAATCGAAAAATTTCCTTTCTGTCACACACCCAACCCATGTACCAAATTTTGTCTGAATTAGTCTATAACTTTCGAGATATCCTGCTTACAGACAGACAAGCAAACAGACAGACAAACAGGGGACAAACGGTAGCGGGCCATGGGTCACCGAGCATCCGATGACCTTTGACCCTGATCTGAGTTAATCTAGTACTAAGTACTACGAAATTGCAATCGAATCGGTTAACCCGTGTATGAGCAAGGGGCTTTGAATGGTCATTTTGCCCGAACAATGCACTAATTGACCTTTGACCCCTGACTTAGCCGAGATAGGCAATATGTCCTGAAGCAAAGTTGTAGTACCCATGAGTACTCTGTACCTATGAACTTTCATTCGTATCGGTTAACCCGTGTAGGAGCAAGGGGGATTTGAATGGTCATTTTGCCCGAAAAATGCACTCATTGACCTTTGACCCCTGACCTAGCCGAGATAGGTCAATATGTCCTGAAGCAAAGTTGTAGTACTCATTGAGTACTATGTACCTCTGAACTTTCATTCTTATTGGATAAACCCTGTTGGAGCAAGGGTGCCTTGAATGGTAATTTCGCCCGAAAAATGCACTTATTGACCTTTGACCCTGACCTACTCGAGATAGGTCATTATGCAAATGAGCATAGTTGTAGTACTCATTACGTTCTATAAGCGTGCAAAGATTCATTCGATTGGGTTCAACTGTCTTGGAGCTAGTGTACTTTGAATTTTCAGCGGGAATGCTCAATGGCCCTTGGACACCCAAGTTGAGAGGGTTACCATTTGGAAACTATAAGATATAGAAAAAAATGGATATCATATAGCGGATACAGAATCACCTTAAAATTATGCATACCAAATCTCATCGAGTTCCATCTACTGATAACTACTCGGTATCAATTTGAATGAAAAGTACCGAAAATGTGGTTTGAAATCGGAAATCCCAAAGTTCGAGGGGTGCTGTGGGTGAACAAAGATATAATCGAAAATCCGGCTCGATTGTTTGTGCACAATGTATTCCAGACGATTAGTGTGAATTTTCATGACCATCCGACCATAACCCTAGGAGGAGTAGCATTTGGCGCGAAGGCACCTCCAGCTCTCGCATATTATCGATTTTTGCACTAATTGACCTTTGACCCCTGACCTAAGCAAATCGGTCAATATGTCCTGAGGCAAAGTTGTAGTACTCATTGAGTACCATGAACCTGCAAAGTTTCATTCGTATCGATGCACTCACCTGGTCGCTAGGGGCCTTCAATTTTCGCCAATTTTCGCGCATACCCTAATTGTAGGGGCGTTGCGGGTAAAGTATTCCAGATAACACAAAAACTGGAATATATTTGAGAGAGCCTCACCTGTAGATCATTCGTGCCAAATTTCATAACCCTACGTGGATAATGGGTTTCGGAATTGATTTCGCGTGAACGGTACCGATTTTGAAGGTTTTTCGGTTGTTTGCTAGGAACCAAAGCGTCCCTAGCAACCATCACAATTCCAAAGCACTAGGTCATAAGAATGTACCTACCACCCGAGTTTGGTCAAAATCCGCCCATGTTTACTACCAATTATGCTGATGACAAACAAACATCCAAACAAACATCCAAACAAACAGACAGAATTACTGACAATAAGGGTCACCTATTTCGGCGACCCAAAAACATAACATCTGTCCACCTTGGCGGAGGTAAAGATGTGAAGTGGAAGCATTATCCATAGGATAGAGTAGTACTCTATTAAGCTATGGACAATCGGCTATGAGTAGTCTGATATTACTTTTTTTTATGAATGACTTGGAAAAATAGAAGATTCTCTGAGTTAGCCTTGAAAAAAATGTCTACCCAGGGGAGGTTATAGATGGTGGTAAAGTTGAGAAGTTCAAGAGATTGAACCACTTCCATTAACTAAATGTAGAAATATAAAGGTAGGTTGGCTTGCTGACCCATCAAGTGGGACAGAGCAAAATGCAAGATTGCCTGGATTCAAAGGAAAGTTCCAAGTTTTCACCAGCATTCGATTCGGTGAAATATATGTGAAGTGAAGAGGAAATATATGTGAATAATGTGAAGCCATCTGTAAAGAGGAAAATAGCAAATTGAAGAGCACCTGTGAAGTCCTTCAAGTATACGAGGAGCAGCAATGGTCCCGAGAAACTGTCATGGAGTACTCGTCTCGACTAAAAGAGAACATGAGCGGATTCCGTTGAGAGCTATGACTGACTGCACGACAATGTCAGTAATTGAGGAAATATCAAATAAGGTTCCCTTGGTTTCCAAAAGCAAAAGAGTTGGCAACAGGAAAAAGAGCAATCAGAGATTGCAGACCCTCACCAGGACTTGCTTTGTGCGGTGTTTGTGCACTGTTCTATGATGTAATTAATAAGGGACAGAGTTGGCAACAGGAAAAAGAGCAATCAGAGATTGCAGACCCTCACCAGGACTTGCTTTGTGTGGTGTTTGTGCACTGTTCTATGATGTAATTAATAAGGGACATAACCAGAATTGCCACTTTATAACTGCTGGCAGTGATGACCAGGTACCAAGATGTCCCACTTTGATGCAACCCTGCTTTGATCAGACACCTGATACTGACCCATGACGTTTATTATTATTCAATTGATTCAGAATGGGATTGAAATAAATTCAATTCAAATAAAATGGAAAACCAAATAGGTACAGTGGAAGACCAAATCAAATAGGCATTGGAGGAATCAGAAGGAACCCAAACAAGCAAAAAGCAAAGATGGACACATCAGGAGGAATCTGGAAAGGATTTGGTTTCCGCTGCTACTCCTCTACCCTCAAACCCATCCAGGTGCAGCCAAGTGAGCCTTATTCCAAAATAATAATATAATAATAATAATACAATCAAAAGTAACCCAGGTTCAAAAAATATAATAATTCTGGCTGTTGGACCATGTGTCCGATCAGGTTGAAAATGAAAACATATTCCACATCACGACGAGATCATAACTGTAAAGTTTCACGTTGATTGATGAAGCGGTTCAAAACAAAGAATCTTTTAAAGATTTTCACTGAATCCAATATGGCTGCCTGACCATGTAACATCAATTATTCATGAATAACCTGGTATTCCCAAGGTTGGGAAACATTTGTGTGAAGTTTCCCTCTATCCGTCCAGCTGTTCCGGAGAACATTTTTATAGGTTTTAGGGAAAATCCAAGATGGCTGCCAAACCATGTGATCTATGACATCATGTGTATGAACATTTTGTTCCTCATGGATAGATGGTCATACCTGTAAACTTTCACCTCAATATGTTTGCCATCTCAGAGAAGAATATTTTTGAAGGATTTTTTTTAAAAACAATATGGCTGCCGAATCATGTGACTGATGACGTCATCAATATTTTTTTCTGTCGACCAATTTATCCCTCGATGACCTCAAAATTATTCAAACTGATCGGATGTAGCGTATACATATACAATTATGACGTCAAACCGAAGGCACCCATAACGTCATAAAAAACACACTTATTCCCCACGAGGAGTACTTGCTATGTGCCAAGTTTCAATTTTTTCCCTTGGTGTTGTTTCAGAGATACAGAGGTCCAATGTTTTTCCATTTTTCCAACATGGCTGCCACACCACGTGACCTATGACATCATAATTATCATTAAAAACTAATTTTTAATCGCATTTTGCAATGCTTGTTCATCTTCCATTATTAATCGTTCTCTTTTTTTCCAACTTCAGTGCAACTTCATCCCACCTCCTGAAATCTACCTCCCCCTAACTCTTTCCCTGTTATACTCCCGCCTTACTCCTCTCATCTTGCCCCCCATCCTACCTCCTCTCTATATCATCTCTCCACTGTCCTCTGCCTTACTAACAGCTCCCCCTCTGGTATCCCAAACTGATGGTTTTCAAACATTTGTGGACTCCGCTCCAACCAAACAAAATACTTCACTCTCATTTCAGTATTCTCCTCAATATCTCAAGCATGGTCTCTCTTTCCTCTCATCACAACTCCCCCTCTTCCTACCTCCTCAACTCTTGTTCTCCCTCCACTCACTCCCATCTTTACCATACCACTACCCAGTCTCATCCTTCCCCTCTCCCCAACCCTCCCTTCTCCCTCCTCCCACATGACTGTGCCTGCTCTCATCATCTCCCCTCTCCCTCAAAGCTTCCCTCTCACCCCTCCCTCTCAATCTCCATTCAGCTGCCTCCTCCCTCTTCAAAGCAAACTTCACTCTCCCCTCCCCCACCTAAGCTCCCTTCACACCTTTCTCCCTCAATTCCCCCCCCCTCTTCCACTTCAAATCTCTCCCCTCACCTTTCCCCTTCGAATCTCTCCCCTCATGTTTCCCCTTCAAATCTCTCCCCTCACCCTTCCCCTTCAAATCTCTCACCTCCCCCCCCACCCCACTTCTCAAACCTGCCTCCCTCATTCTACCCTCAAATCTTATCACACCTCCTGCTCTTCCCACACTCTCATTTGAACAAATCCCCACCTGCTCCCATCTTCACAATACCTCTACCCAGTCTCATCTTTCCCCTTCTCTGCCTCTCATGCCCATGCCTGACTCATTGTCTCCCTCAAAGCTTCCCTCTCAGTTCTCACCCATCCTCGCAAATCAACTGCCTCCTCCCTCTTAGAAGCAAACTTCTCTCTCTTCACCCTCCAAGCTTCCCCATCACCCCTCCCTTTCAAAATCTCCCCTCACTCCCCTTCTCAAAGCTGCCCCCTTTCACATCCAGAAAGCTGCCTCCTTCCCCCACCCTCTCCGATCTCCCACTTCCCTTTCTCCCCCTCATATATTACTCCCCATGTTTACTCATCCCTTCACCCATAGCCCTTTGTCATCCTACCCACCAGACCCTCTCCCCTAGCTTTTCTTCAATCTCCTACACAATGTCTTCAACTATCACGACCTCTGCCTCTCCTCCCTCATCCTACCCTCCTCCTCCCCTCCCTCTCCTGCACTCAAAGCCACCTCTCCTCCCTCCTCCTTAACAGTGTGGACCTCAAACATCTGGGGCCTTCGCTCTAACCTGACTGATCTCTCCATACAGGTTGCCACTGACAAACCAGACATAATGTGCTTATCAGAAACTTTCTTCCTTCAAGTAGTGGGGCAACTTAGCATAACAATTGTGCATTTTGTGAGGAAAGCACCAATTTGGCACACTAGTAGCCTATCATATTATGAACAGATTTGGATATTGGTCCATCTCAAATTCAGCCGCTGATGGCTGTGGCAGCCATTTTCCACTGCCATCAAAAATTTGAGATTGCCCAATATCCAAATCTGTTCATAATATGATAGGCTACTAGTGTGCCACTAGTGTGCCAAATTTGGTGCTTTCCTCACAAAATGCACAATTGTTATGCTAAGTTGCCCCACTACTTGAAGGAAGAAAGTTTCTGATAAGCACATTATGTCTGGTTTGTCAGTGGCAACCTGTATGGAGAGATCAGTCAGGTTAGAGCGAAGGCCCCAGATGTTGAGGTCACACTGTTAAGGAGGAGGGAGGAGAGGTGGCTTTGAGTGCAGGAGAGGGGAGGGAGGAGGAGGGTAGGATGAGGGAGGAGAGGCAGAGGTCGTGATAGTTGAAGACATTGTGTAGGAGATTGAAGAAAAGCTAGGGGAGAGGGTCTGGTGGGTAGGATGACAAAGGGCTATGGGGTGAAGGGATGAGTAACAATGGGGAGTAATATATGAGGGGGAGAAAGGGAAGTGGGAGATCGGAGAGGGTGGGGGAGGGAGCAGCTTTCTGGATGTGAAAGGGGCAGCTTTGAGAAGGGGAGTGAGGGAGATTTTGAAAGGGAGGGGGATGGGGAAGCTTGGAGGGTGAAGAGAGAGAAGTTTGCTTCTAAGAGGGAGGAGGCAGTTGATTTGCGAGGATGGGTGAGAACTGAGAGGGAAGCTTTGAGGGAGACAATGAGTGCAGGCATGGGCATGAGAGGCAGGAGAGGGGAAAGATGAGACTGGGTAGAGGTATTGTGAAGATGGGAGCAGGTGGGGATTTGTTCAAAAATTGAGAGTGTGGGAAGAGCAGGAGGTGTGATAAGATTTGAGGGGTAGAATGAGGGGAGGCAGGTTTGAGAAGTGGGGGTGGGGGGGGAGGTGAGAGATTTGAAGGGGAAGGTGAGGGGAGAGATTTGAAGGGGAAGGTGAGGGAGAATTGAGGGAAAGAGGGAGAGATTCGAAGGGGAAAGGTGAGGGGAGAGATTTGAAGTGGAAGAGAGGGGGGAGAAATTGAGGGAGAAAGGTGTGAAGGGAGCTTAGGTGGGGGGAGGGGAGAGTGAAGTTTGCTTTGAAGAGGGAGGAGGCAGCTGAATGGAGATTGAGAGGGAGGGGTGAGAGGGAAGCTTTGAGGGAGAGGGGAGATGATGAGAGCAGGCACAGTCATGTGGGAGGAGGGAGAAGGGAGGGTTGGGGAGAGGGGAAGGATGAGACTGGGTAGTGGTATGGTAAAGATGGGAGTGAGTGGAGGGAGGAACAAGAGTTGAGGAGGTAGGAAGAGGGGGAGTTGTGATGAGAGGAAAGAGAGACCATGCTTGAGATATTGAGGAGAATACTGAAATGAGAGTGAGATATTTGTTTGGTTGGAGCGGAGTCCACAAATGTTTGAAAACCATCCAGTTTGGGATACCAGAGGGGGAGCTGTTAGTAAGGCAGAGGACAGTGGAGAGATGATATAGAGAGGAGGTAGGATGGGGGGCAAGATGAGAGGAGTAAGGCGGGAGTATAACAGGGAAAGAGTTAGGAGGAGGTAGATTTCAGGAGGTGGGATGAAGTTGCACTGAAGTTGGAAAAAAAGAGAACGATTAATAATGGAAGATGAACAAGCATTGCAAAATGCGATTAAAAATTAGTTTTTAATGATAATTATGATGTCATAGGTCACGTGGTGTGGCAGCCATGTTGGAAAAAATGGAAAAACATTGGACCTCTGTATCTCTGAAACAACACCAAGGGAAAAAATTGAAACTTGGCACATAGCAAGTACTCCTCGTGGGGAATAAGTGTGTTTTTTATGACGTTATGGGTGCCTTCGGTTTGACGTCATAATTGTATATGTATAACGCTACATCCGATCAGTTTGAATAATTTTGAGGTCATCGAGGGATAAATTGGTCGACAGAAAAAAATATTGATGACGTCATCAGTCACATGATTCGGCAGCCATATTGTTTTTAAAAAAAAATCCTTCAAAAATATTCTTCTCTGAGATGGCAAACATATTGAGGTGAAAGTTTACAGGTATGACCATCTATCCATGAGGAACAAAATGTTCATACACATGATGTCATAGATCACATGGTTTGGCAGCCATCTTGGATTTTCCCTAAAACCTATAAAAATGTTCTCCGGAACAGCTGGACGGATAGAGGGAAACTTCACACAAATGTTTCCCAAGCCTTGGGAATACCAGGTTATTCATGAATAATTGATGTTACATGGTCAGGCAGCCATATTGGATTCAGTGAAAATCTTTAAAAGATTCTTTGTTTTGAACCGCTTCATCAATCAACGTGAAACTTTACAGTTATGATCTCGTCGTGATGTGGAATATGTTTTCATTTTCAACCTGATCGGACACATGGTCCAACAGCCAGAATTATTATATTTTTTGAACCTGGGTTACTTTTGATTGTATTATTATTATTATTATTATTATTTTGGAATAAGGCTCACTTGGCTGCACCTGGATGGGTTTGAGGGTAGAGGAGTAGCAGCGGAAACCCAAATCCTTTCCAGATTCCTCCTGATGTGTCCATCTTTGCTTTTTGCTTGTTTGGGTTCCTTCTGATTCCTCCAATGCCTATTTGATTTGGTCTTCCACTGTACCTATTTGGTTTTCCATTTTTATTTGAATTGAATTTATTTCAATCCCATTCTGAATTCAATTGAATAATAATAAACGTCATGGGTCAGTATCAGGTGTCTGATCAAAGCAGGGTTGCATCAAAGTGGGACATCTTGGTACCTGGTCATCACTGCCAGCAGTTATAAAGTGGCAATTCTGGTTATGTCCCTTATTAATTACATCATAGAACAGTGCACAAACACCACACAAAGCAAGTCCTGGTGAGGGTCTGCAATCTCTGATTGCTCTTTTTCCTGTTGCCAACTCTGTCCCTTATTAATTACATCATAGAACAGTGCACAAACACCGCACAAAGCAAGTCCTGGTGAGGGTCTGCAATCTCTGATTGCTCTTTTTCCTGTTGCCAACTCTTTTGCTTTTGGAAACCAAGGGAACCTTATTTGATATTTCCTCAATTACTGACATTGTCGTGCAGTCAGCTCATAGCTCTCAACGGAATCCGCTCATGTTCTCTTTTAGTCGAGACGAGTACTCCATGACAGTTTCTCGGGACCATTGCTGCTCCTCGTATACTTGAAGGACTTCACAGGTGCTCTTCAATTTGCTATTTTCCTCTTTACAGATGGCTTCACATTATTCACATATATTTCCTCTTCACTTCACATATATTTCACCGAATCGAATGCTGGTGAAACACTTGGAACTTTCCTTTGAATCCAGGCAAATCTTGCATTTTGCTCTGTCCCACTTGATGGGTCAGCAAGCCAACCTACCTTTATATTTCTACATTTAGTTAATGGAAGTGGTTCAATCTCTTGAACTTCTCAACTTTACCACCATCTATAACCTCCCCTGGGTAGACATTTTTTTCAAGGCTAACTCAGAGAATCTTCTATTTTTCCAAGTCATTCATAAAAAAAAGTAATATCAGAACTACTCATAGCCGATTGTCCATAGCTTAATAGAGTACTACTCTATCCTATGGGATAATGCTTCCACTTCACATCTTTACCTCCGCCAAGGTGGACAGATGTTATGTTTTTGGGTCGCCGAAATAGGTGACCCTTATTGTCAGTAATTCTGTCTGTTTGTTTGGATGTTTTTGTCATCAGCATAATTGGTAGTAAACATGGGCGGATTTTGACCAAACTCGGGTGGTAGGTACATCTTATGACCTAGTGCTTTGGAAATTGTGATGGTTGCTAGGGACGCTTTGGTTCCCTAGCAACAACCGAAAAACCTTCAAAATCGGTACCGTCACGCGAATCAAATTCCGAAACCCATTATCCCACGTAGGGTTATGAAATTTGGCACGAATGATCTACAGGTGAGGCTCTCTCAAATATATTCCAGTTTTTGTGTTATCTGGAATACTTTACCCGCAACGCCCCCTACAATTAGGGTATGCGCGAAAATTGGCGAAAATTGAAGGCCCCTAGCGACCAGGTGAGTGCATCGATACGAATGAAACTTTGCAGTTCATGTACTCAATGAGTACTACAACTTTGCCTCAGGACATATTGACCGATTTCGCTTAGGTCAGGGGTCAAAGGTCAATTAGTGCAAAAATCGATAATATGCGAGAGCTGGAGGTGCCTTCGCGCCAAATGCTACTCCTCCTAGGGTTATGGTCGGATGGTCATGAAAATTCACACTAATCGTCTGGAATACATTGTGCACAAACAATCGAGCCGGATTTTCGATTATATCTTTGTTCACCCACAGCACCCCCTCGAACTTTGGGGATTTCCGATTTCAAACCACATTTTCGGTACTTTTCATCAAATTGATACCGAGTAGTTATCAGTAGATGGAACTCGATGAGATTTGGTATGCATAATTTTAGGTGATTCTGTATCCGCTATATGATATCCATTTTTTTCTATATCTTATAGTTTCCAAATGGTAACCCTCTTCAACTTGGGTGTCCAAGGGCCATTGAGCATTCCCGCTGAAAATTCAAAGTACACTAGCTCCAAGACAGTTGAACCCAATCGAATGAATCTTTGCACGCTTATAGAACGTAATGAGTACTACAACTATGCTCATTTGCATAATGACCTATCTCGAGTAGGTCA
>CM068954.1:79589076-79605972 GCA_035128595.1 Eptatretus atami | reverse complement strand
GTCAATAAGTGCATTTTTCGGGCGAAATTACCATTCAAGGCACCCTTGCTCCAACAGGGTTTATCCAATAAGAATGAAAGTTCAGAGGTACATAGTACTCAATGAGTACTACAACTTTGCTTCAGGACATATTGACCTAATCTCGGCTAGGTCAGGGGTCAAAGGTCAATGAGTGCATTTTTCGGGCAAAATGACCATTCAAATCCCCCTTGCTCCTACACGGGTTAACCGATACGAATGAAAGTTCATAGGTACAGAGTACTCAATGGGTACTACAACTTTGCTTCAGGACATATTGACCTATCTCGGCTAAGTCAGGGGTCAAAGGTCAATTAGTGCATTGTTCGGGCAAAATGACCATTCAAAGCCCTTGCTCATACACGGGTTAACCGATTCGATTGCAATTTCGTAAGTCTTAGTACTAGATTAACTCAGATCAGGGGTCAAAGGTCATCGGATGCTCGGTGACCCATGGCCGCCTACCGGTTTGTCAACCCTGTTTGTCTGTCTGTTTGCTTGTCTGTCTGTAAGCAGGATATCTCGAAAAGTTATAGACTAATTCAGACAAAATTTGGTACATGGGTTGGGTGTGTGACAGAAAGGAAATTTTTCGATTTTGATGAAGATTCGGATCCGGATACTATAACTTTTTAAGTGATTCTTCACTATTGAGAGCGGGCCAAAAACGACAAATTACATGATATCTGAAAATGTTATGGATGGATTCAGACGAAACTTGGTTGACAAGTTTGGTGTGTGACAAGAACATATTGATTCGAATTTGGTGAAGATCCAGATCTGATATATTTTAATTTTTCAAGAAATTTTTCACCATTGAAAGATGGGGCCAAAAACGATATGTAGCGCAATATCTCAAAAAGTTGTGGACGGATTATGACAAAACTTGGTGTACAATTTGGATAGGTAATGAGAACAAGCTGTTTAGATATTGGTTAAGGTCTGAATGCAGATCCGGCTCATTGGTGGGATACAAAACATAAACCTTTCAGCATGGTGGAGGTATGCACTCTACCGAGTGCCGTTTTAGTTTCCAATTTTCTTTCCTTCATTCATCGGTAAGTCGATTTGCAGTAAAAGGTGAAGCTCTATCAACTACGGTAGTTAGCAAAACTGTCAGTCAGGATAATGGACTTGTCTATTACTCATCGCATATTACATTTTGTCGCACTCCTTAATAAACTTGAACACCGGACACATGTAATATAATACAAGCACTCAATGTTTGTCCACCTTGCTTTGCAGCCACAATTAGCCTTCTTGGTTTTCTCAACACAAGATTTGTCTTCATACAAATATTCGTATTTTCCAGCATTTTGATCGCACAATCTCGCAGCACCTCACTACACCTCAGTGATGACTTCTCTGATTCGGATTTGTCACGTGGCCTGTTCGACAGCTCGATCAGAGATTTCTCGATTCCAGATTTGCCCTGTGACTCACCCGAAAGCCCCATCAGGTCAAGGGAGGTGCCATACCATTACAGGCTTACCTCCCCCTTGCCTTCCCTGCCTACAAATGATTCGAACAGTTTGTCCGAGATGCGAAGGCTTGCCTCTCCCTTCCTGTAACCCCTCCATTTCACACCTGCACCTCTCCATTCCCGACAAATAATCTTGGCTATACATTTTGGTGAGCATCCTTGTAGCAGTTTATTTCATTGTCCATTTGTGTGTTTCATCATTTGTGCTTTTTATTGATTTGTTTAATATTTGTCTCTGTGCTCTGGGAACGCGTCCCCCCATTATACCATTACGTCTATGGGAATATCTCATCTGCTTAACGTCATTTTGCTTAACGTCGCAATTTCTAGGAATGCATCCCATGACATTAAGTGGAAACCTGCTGGAGTGTTTTTTAAAATTAACAGTTATACAATTAATTTCAGAAAATATCACACTTTGCCATTTTTTTCATTTATACAATTCAATGTCTTAAAACATAGATAAGTCCATCCTGAGTATAAGTTGAGGCCTGGACTTCCGGGAGGAAGTATCGTCTTGTACACCCAAAAATTTGGTACTCACAATAATTAATCAGTCATTGTATCTGTATGCACTCTATTATTCTCCATGCACCACTGAATCTGTCGTCAGTGATACACACCGCCGATCCACGTCAGCATCACTCAGTTCATTCACAAATGATGGACGCCAAGGTTTCAACTGAAGATCTTTTTTCATGTGATTATGCCAAATTCACTGGCTCTCTTTCTTGTTGTCTTTCGTGGCGATTGGTCAACTGACAACAACACAACAGCGCATGTGTTTCTTGTTTCCGTTCTTCCACAGCGGTTATTGCCATTCACACTTCCTGTTTCAAAAGCCCGTTTTCCCCATTTTAACAATGTTTGCTTTGGTGCAGAAGGTTTTCCAAGGTGTTCCACAAAAGCTGTCCGCACTTGAGCAATTGCTTAGCCTGTGTGTGTACTTTCATGCACCAAAAAACACAAGCAACCAACTGCTCTTCGACACTGTAACAACTCGTGTCTGAAATGCCATCTGACTTTCTACTAAATCCCATGTCAGGGGGTGAGTGTTGCTGCATACCACTGCATGGAGAGCAGATGGGAAGGGAGGGAGGTGTGAGAAATATAGCAGGGGTAAAGCAGCTTTCAGTCCACCCTGTAGAAACCCCTGAAGGGGGCCAAAGAATGGAAAGAGCAGAGGGTGCAATATGAAAAAAGAGGCAGTAGAAAATGGAGACCAACAATCTATCAACAATGGGAACATGATCGGCCCATAGACTTTGCTTTAATGCAGGAGATTCCTTTGATGATTTTAAAGGCCTTGGTTTCCATGGTGTCAAACTGAGCAAGGTATGTGGTACGGGAAGCACAGAGGGGAGAGCAGTATTCCATCAAGCTGTCGATAAATTCTAGGTGTTGCGTTCAAGTGTGGCAAGGAAGGAGTTTGTACGACAGAGGATGCCAAGTTCACGACTGGCTTTGGAGGCCATCTTCGAAATGTGGTTTGCTCAAGAAGGATCATGGCTGATAGTGAGACCCAGGGGCTTGAGTGATTGAACTTATTCAAGAGGATTGTTGACAAAGTTGATGGGAGGATTTGCCAGACGGTCCTTTTGAAGAGAGAAAGAGATAGAGGTAGAGATTTGTCAGGATTGAAAGATCTGTAATATTTTTCATAACTCAATAAATCGTTCAGATCTGCCACCGCATGAGATGTCACTGAAGATTAACACTCGTCCCAACATTCATGCTGTTGTGAAATCTCAATCCTCACAATGGCCACTGTAACGGTCCAACATGTTACATCTAAACCAAGGTCACTAATCATCTTTTTGAGGCGCAGATGCGCTGTGGTGAGTGTGTCGGGTCTGTTCTCCTTATTCCTAGAATTATTCCTTCTCCATCTGACACGGATTTTCCTTTCCAATCCTGCCGATGACAGTTTCCGGTCAGGCTGGCCGTTGCAATGACTATCATGTGGTAGTGTGGAGTCCTGCTTCCCACCAGTGATTTTACACTTGGACAGCTGTACGTCGCTACGATTAGAGTAGAGTAGGAGACTCACTCAATCTGCGCATCTTTGCCAACCAGAGTGAATCGTAAATAATGAGAGGGGCTGAACATGCTGCAGGCCGACTAAGCTGTAACATTGTTTATAGTGAGATCGTGCAAACTCAGGGGCAGATCCAGAGTAACATTTGGAGGGTTAATAGCTCCAAAGAAAATGTTGCTTAAATTTTTTTTTTTTAAATGGACTATTTTGGCTCAGTAAACAAAACCTTTTATAGTTTATTGCAACAAACGTAGGCTACACAAATTCCCAGGGCCCCCATTCCTCCCTTTCCTCCCCCTTGATCCACCTCTGAAATAAAACTTTTTATTTCAGGAAAACTTTTTTTTACTGATTATCACGATTGTTCGGCATCACAAAGCAAAAATTATGCAAATGAAAGCAAAGGTGATGACCCGAGAACGCTAATTCACAATAGTGGGGCAACTTAGCTAAATATAGCATAACAATTGTGCATTTTGTGAGAAAAGCACCAAATTTGGCACACTAGTAGCCTAACATATTATGAACAGATTTGGATATTATGGACATATTATTATTATGAACAGATTATTATGAACATATTATGAACAGATTCAAATTCAGCCGCTGATGGCTGTGGCAGCCATTTTCCACTGCCATAAAAAATTTTGAGATGGCCCAATATCCAAATCTGTTCATAATATGATAGGCTACTAGTGTGTCAAATTTGGTGCTTTCCTCACAAAATGCACAATTGTTATGCTAAGTTGCCCCACTAAGGAGTGGGCCTGTGCCACATGGACAAGGATTCGACAATACAGCACAAGAAGGTGTGATTCAAAACGGAAATTTGATGAAAATATAACAGAACATCACAGGACAAATCCGGTATGGAAAACTGAGCATTAACGAAGTAGAAGTAGCAACTGTCGATCAAGCCAACACATGCAGCAACCAGAAGTGAAGGATTTTGCAAGTGACATCTTTTGTGTACTATATTATTAATTTGTTACCATCATTGATCGCTGCTTGATGCCGCGTCTTATTCTTTATCCCCGCCCCATTTTGTTTCATAAATCCCGTTATTTAAATGAGAACTTGTGTTGTCATCGGCCAAGCCTGGTGTTGGCGTAGTGGTTAGGGTAGCGGCTTGGGATCCAAAAGGTCCGGAGTTCAAGCCCCGTTGGCCACTTGAATTAATACACACCAGGAGGTTGACTCAGCCTGTCATCCTTCCGAGGTCGGCGAAGTGAGTACCAGTGTACTGGGCCCGGTGTATGCCCCGGTTAGAATAGGTGTACCATATCCCTGTGTCGTAAGAGGCGACCACGGTTGCGTCAGGAAGGGAATCCGGTGTAAAACCTGTGCCAAATCATTATGCGGATCATAACGGATGATTCGCTGTGGTGACCCCTAACGGGAGCAGCCGAAAGAAGAAGAGAAGTTGTCATCGGCCAAGAGGGCTCCATTGCGTTCAGCAAATTGGGAAAATAATCCATTAGATGGGTAGATTGGGTCTGCACATTAAGTGCCTCCAATTGTGGATTGCTTGAGGGCTTGCTTGGCCAATTATGTCAGGCAAATTTGCCATGGCCATGTGTTTGAGAAGTCAATTCGCACAGAAATTACCTGTGTGGATATGGATATTCTCGTCTCCTACCTTCCTGACGGCGAAATGATCTTGAAGACCTTTGACTATTGCAGCATCGTTGTTATGCAAGATAAATATTTAATGACATTTTAAAATAAATACAGAGAAAATCGATTTGAAAGAAAGAGCAAGAAGATTTAAGGAACATCAGAAATTTGTTTCAATATTTGCTATAAAAAAAATCATAATGAAGAAACAGATAAAATCTGGAAGGGCACTCGGGAGAGCATCTACCTTCGCCACGCAATGCCTGATCCACGAGAACATATCGGGCCCAATACATTTTTGAAATATCATGCGATATATCGTTTTTTGGCCCGATCTCTCAATGGTGAAGAATCACTTAAAAAATTCAATAATTCCCGTATCCAGATCCGGATTCGGATCTTCACCAAAATCGGATCAATTCGTCCTTACCACACACCCAACCTGGCCACAAAGTTTCGTCCGAATCCGTCCCCAACTTTTAGAGATATCGTGCTAAATATCAGCTTAGCCCTAGCCCTATCTCTCAATGGTGAAGATACATTTAAAAATTCTAGTAGCTGTGGCCAGATCCGGATCTTCACCAAAATCTAATCAGTTCGTCCTTGTCACACATCTAACCGGTCCACAAGATTTAATTTGGATCCGTACACAGCTTTTTGAGATATCCTGCACACAAACAAACAGACAAACAAACAAAGACAGAAAGCGGTGAAAACATAAGCACCTCCACCTTCGGTGGCGGAGGTCATAACTATTCTAATACATACATTATTATCCCATAGAAGTCATTTCCTCAACAGTATGAACAAAATGAGAGAGATTTAAGTCTCATTTGTTTGCTATCACTCCATTGTACACATTGTATACTTTGTCTTCAAGCTATTCCATTCGTCTTGACATCAACATCACTAGAGTATAATATATATATGGAAAAAAATTCATATAAGGCTTCACATATTTGTCACATTTCCATCTAAAAATTATAACTGATGCTCTATTAAAACAGGATCACCCCCCCCTCATTCCACCCAGTTTAACCATATGAGAAGACTGTACAAACAAATACATAAGTTTAGTTAAATGGATATATTTTGAGCTCAGAATAGAGAAGCGTTTTTGGCCATTCTTATCAATATGTGAAGCAATTGCAAAGAGATGCTATCAGATTGACTTTTCAACTTGAAATCATTAGCAAACAATTACAGATTACCAAAACAGAGAAACCACAATGTTATGCAATAGCAAAGTCAATGGCTTAAAAACAGGAAAAAAAAAAAAACACAAAGATGCCTTAAGAACTTCTTTTGATGATGTAAAACTTTTATAAATGTTCAAAAGTTCCTTTTACAATCATTTAGTATTCATTTTTTGTGCAGAATATAGGCTCATGGAAGAGCAAGGTGACAAAAGGTTACAAAAAAGCAACATACTGACAGTTGGGCAGCAGGACAACAGGTGGACACAAGTAAGGGAAAAGAGAGGGGGGGGAAACCTGAAATTAACACAGTAACCTGCAAGTAAGAGGGTTGGGTTAAGTAGAGTTCATGGGGGTGGAGAAGATCGCAAGTCAGGATAGGATTTGTGATGAATGTATTTTATAATGGTTGCTGTGTGTTGTGCAGTCAAAGCATGACAGCATATTAAACGCAGCATTCATGACGTATGTTCACATCAAAAGGAACAGATGATGTGCGTGCCTTCGGGAAATTTCCCAAAAAAGAACAGCACAGAAATATCACTCAATGATTATTATTAGGTGCATGTGTCACAAAGCCTCCTCTCGAACTTTCCATTGTTATTTTTGGCACACCTGGATTATTTTCGGAAGCAACTTAGAAATTCGGGAAATCGAAATGTAAACGCTGATGTCCTATGAACACGAGGCCAAGTTGATTTGATTTGATGTGCTGCATCATACTCCAGAGCATATGGTGCTTCGAAAGCAGTTTCTGGGCATGGATTATACTGGCTGGTTTGCCATTGTCTATCCATGCTCTATCCTTTTAAATGCTGGGTGTCAAAAGCAAGGAAGCATCACGAACCATTTTTTAAAGTCTTTATAAGGACTTGGCTGGTGTTTCAACCACCGACATCCCAGACTCAGAGTGGACACTAACTATTATGCAACCGAGTATGGTTAAGTCCACATTACAAGGGGGAAAAAGATCACTTGATTATAGGCTTATTTTGTATATAGAGTAGAGGCTCGTGGAAGAACTAGAACATGGAAAAGAATGTAACAAAAAAAGAACTGAACTGATCAGAACATAATGGAAAGCTGGAGAAACACACCAACTGCAGGGTAGATGAACACAAAGCAGAGGGACACTTGGAGGAAGAATGGACGAGGGAAAGAATGATAAAATGAGGGGAGGGGAATGAGGACATAGGGCTTTGAATAAAACTGGGTATAAGCTCAATAACACCAACGAGGG
The DNA here is from genome assembly GCA_035128595.1 of Eptatretus atami. Taxonomy (NCBI): domain Eukaryota; kingdom Metazoa; phylum Chordata; class Myxini; order Myxiniformes; family Myxinidae; genus Eptatretus; species Eptatretus atami. The sequence continues at coordinate 79,598,380 of CM068954.1, read as the reverse complement.
GGCTGAAAGAACAGCAAGGGGAAACCGGGGATGAAACGATAATGGAACTAAAAAAATGAAAGGTGGATGGAAGGAGAAGGGACAAAACAGAATCTCCTGGAAACATAACCCCACATATCACACCTCTTAAGAACCACATACATGATAGATATGCTTTAGTGGATGGGGCATAACATTTATCCACTTTGTGTCCCTAATATGTAAATGGATTTCACTGGATATTGTATATTTAGCAGGTCGTGTAGAAGCTACACTTGTAATTATAAATGAGAATACAACATTAGCATTTTTGGGACAGTTGTGAATATCTCATTCTTCGGTCATTTTTAACACCCCTTGTAGGATCGATTTTTCTTCTTCTTCTGCTTTACGAGACAGCACATGGCTGGAAGTGGAATTCTTGGCTGAAAGAGGGTGGCGATGCCGCTGATGCTACGCCCTCTGCAGGGTTGAGGCAGGAATTTCGAATTTGGCCAGGGTGTCAGCAATAGCTCGCCTATTCTTTGCGAAGGAAAAGGTGGGATCTTTGACGTCCACTAAATAATTCTGGCAGATGAAACACCCAGTTTAATGTCAATCCGAGGGACTGCACACGCATTGATACCTCACCCAGGATGACAGTTTGAAGCTGGGCCGAGATTCAGAACCAAAGCGATATGACTCAGTGGTGAGCGTGCATACCTCAAAGGCCATCCTGCAAGTTCAGTAGGTTCTATGTTCTCCATCTATGTGCATAAATGTGTCCCGGTGGAATGTGCAATACTTGGGCACGATAACACTTTTCCTTGAAATTGAGATATTTTGAAAGAAAATTAAACAAAACTCTGCTTGCTTGATTCAGACATCTTGGGACCATGATCGTTTGTTTCAAGTTCATACAGTTGGATGAAAAACGAGGGGACTGACGATGTGGGATTAAAGGGTGGGGTTGTGCCATGCTGCGGTGTGTTTCACACATTACTAAGTCTGACTTCAAAGCGAGTGCCCTAATGCGCATTCCTTTTGCATACAACAGTGGGGAAAGAGTGTCCGGTTTCAGTAACACCTTTAGGCAAGCGAGGAATGCAAGTGAAATTGTGGACCTTTCCCCTTCCTTTTAATTGTCACTGTTGGTGAATGCAGATGGTTGAGTGATGACTATGTTATAAATAACTTGCTTTTGAACAAACAAAGCTTTCTTAACAAGAGAGTTCATAGGACACCAAACACCATCTTGAGAAAAAAAAAAGTACATGCGAATGGTCTTACAAACACTTATTTATTGCGTTTCCGAGCACGATCTATATTTCCTGCGATCCGCCATTTTGTGTGAGAGAGCGAGTGGAAAATTTGATTGGTCAAGATGATATAAAATGCTGTAATATTTGGTTCTGCTAGTATATGAAAAGTTGTTGAAAGTGCCAAGAAGGCGATTTGTGTTTTTCAGTGTTCAAATATATAATTCAATTGAAATAAAATACATTTTGCCCAATGCAGAGCGTACTTCTGAATTGCAGGTTCATGTCCCGAGTCATGTTCCGATTTGTATTCAAAATATAACATTCAATTGAAATTAAGTAGTTCCTCAATCATAAACCGATGACTGTAGACAGACAGACAGATAAAGTGAACCAATTGCAGAACCACGCTTTTCGCTTCGCATGCACGGGGTAATAAATGAGCACAATGCTGGAACCACAGGGCCTCATGTGAACTGTTGTGAACCATAACCCTGACCACATTCAGGTCCTCCAACATTTGGGCCTCACAATGAGCCACAATTTCTATTTGAAAACCATATATAAAAGTTGGCCTCCAAAGCCAGCTGATGACCGGGCATTTTCCATCATGCCAAGTCTTTGCTTGGCAAATCTGAACTTCTAACAACATACAAGGCCTTCATCCTTGGTTTTATGGACTATTGCTCTTCCCTTTGAGCTGGTGCACCTGCCTCACACCTTGATTATATGGAGCCCAAGGCCTTATAATCATTGGAACGTCCTGTGATCAAGCTAAATCTCTGCACCTGTTACTCCTGCATCCCAGGCAGGTTAGTGTCCTCTGTAGTCTACCACCTCCTTTCTCGTGTTTCACCCTCTGCCATCTCTATTGTCACCTGCCCCCCACCCCACCCCCATCTCATTCCCCACTAAGGTTTATGTGGGGTGCACTTATTCTTCCAGTAACCCACTTGTGGTGAAACTCCCAAAATTCATGCTCACTGCTCACCTCCACTCTTGTGTTCATCTTTTGTTTCATCTGGAACTAACCTTTTCAGTCTGTTCAATCTCAGTCTTCCCTTCACAGCTTCAATATGGCTGTTCACCTTCTCAGTTCATCCCCCCACCCAAAAGTATGAACGTTTCTATCTTCATTAACTCTCACCAAACCCACAACTCACCTTTTGGTTTAATTGTTCCATTGCTATCTCATCCCCATGTTTTTCTCTTTCTTTTTCTTTCAGCCTTCTTTGTCATTTGAGCTTATATCCAGCTTATTCCCCCCTTGTCGCCCATTCTTTAAGTGTCCCTCTGTTGCATCTCCCTATCCTGCTGTTGCTTTGTTTCTCCACTATCCACTCTGTTTTGTTCTTTTCTCGTGTTCTGTGGTTTAGCCTTTCATGAGCCTCGACTTTGTATACAGCAAAGAAACACTGACCCTAATCGTAATCCTGTCTCTAACCCTGACCCAATCCACTCCTTAACTCTCACCATAACCATAATACGAGCGAACGTGTGTTGTGTTCGGTTTCGAAGATTCTGATATCATCCCACGAAACAAAAGACGTTGATAAAACATAAAAGGAATCATGTTTTGCTCGGGTCACGCTTTGCCAGAAGACTGGCTCGTTTGTTGATGCTATTTTTCAAAGACGTTGCTTTTTGTTCAGCTGGATGGAAAATAATCAAATGATTGTGTCGGTCTTTGCGAGGATTATAACAGCAAATGTAACTCCAGTCGGACCTACTGAAAGGACTGAATACCCTTGCACGCAATGGAAGTGAACTTGATCATAGTATGGGGCACCATATTGGAGTTATTTGTGCCCTAAGTTTGATTTACTCTTCATCAGATCCAGTGTACTTGAAACGGCACACATAACAATAACAACGTTTAGTTACATCTGGATTTTCCATCTTTACATATATATATATGCATATATATCTATATATAAATTATATATATATATATATATATATACATGTATGTTAGTCATAGGAATATTCCAGCATTTGTTTAACTAAAATTTATGGAATCTAAACTATATGTCAGCAAACATATTTTGACATAACTCCTGATGTCAAGAGTAAATGCCTTGCTGGTAATAATTAAGTAGCATCAAGCTAAATCCCTTTGTTGTAATTTCAATTTATATTCATACTTTTTTTTTGACGTCAGCCTGTTTGATGTCTGACCTATATAAATTGCTCGATGAGAAAATCGATGCAAAACGTGCATAGGAATGCCAATTAAATGATTCCCCATCCTACCCTTTTCCCCTCTGGCTCATCTCATAAACGTGTTTCAGAGCCTTTCATGACGCATCGCTCATCTTCCGGTGACGTTGCCTCTCAGTTTTCCAAAAGTCACCCACGCAATTTCAGCAGCACATTGCGCAAGCACAAGTTGCTGTGGATCTTGTTGCCTCTAGCGACATGAACACAGATTAATTCCATTTCTATTTGTGCATGAATGCTCCCACTCAAACGCCATGCATCCCATGCAGTATTGTAAAGGCCACTTTGTGCTTCGAGCAGAACAATGCACACTCGAACATTGTCATTTTGGAGGAGATATATGCCGATGATATGTTGTGAAACACGCATGGTATGAAACATCAATATTAATGAAATATAATGGGAAACAACTGTACTTCGAAACATAGCTAGCAAGTAGATTTGACAGTTGTTGACCATCAAATGTCATATGCGCAATGGCAAAATTTAAACGATCAACCATGTTCTTCCATCTGAGATCCAAGTAGGGAAAGATCCATATTGCATTTAAGGCAATACAGTAATAATAGGAAAAGGAGCCAGAAGTTGAAAAAGTAAAAATTATGAAGTCAACAGTCATTTCAACTGTGTCGAGGCATCATCATCACTATTCTGTATCACATTCAAAGAAACCTGATACCTGTGATCGTGGAGGAAATCTTATTGCAAGTCTAGGGGGGCACTTGGAAAACATTATCTTATAACTTGGAAAGTAGGGTAAGAGGTGCCAGAGTATCCAATGCAAGGAGGATGTCCAGTGACATTTCCCTCACCTCTCGTTTCAGATTGAGAGCATCCACACATTGTTGACATGATAGAAGCGGAATGTCCAGTGTGCAATGACTTGGATGGAAGGAAAACCGATAATTAGAGATCAGAGAACGACAGAAGAGATGAGTCTTGAAGTCTGCTGGATTGACTTGCTTTGCATTTTGATGCAGTGGAGGCAGACCAATCTGTCATTGAAAGAGTCAGCTTAAGCATAACTGTTATGCAACTTCCGGTGACGCAGGCCGGTGTTCCTCGGAGAAGGACATGGAAAATAGCAGAGAAAAATGGCAAAGATACTGCATGAAGATTAAGTTTTGACAATGTTGATGCATGAATGCAACACCAAGCAAGTAGTGTCATGTTGCACAAGTTGATCAAAGGTCACAATGAAAACTTTTTTTTCTTTACCAAACTGATCCTAGTGCAGTAAAGCCGAATTATTCTGTATTTGAAAATGTACACTTTAATCGGAAGGATAATGTTTTATCCTTCTCGCACCATTAGGCACATAAGGCTGCGGAGGCAGTTTCAGTTGGCGAGGTGTTACAGTCCTGAACAGGACGTCACTGACTCAGGGTACTCTACTGAGTGTGTAGGAATTTAGATTTTGTTCAGGGTGCTGATGAGAGCTCACCCACTTTTAGCTAAGGACACCATGGGATATTTAATGTCCACTAACCAACGCCTGAAGAAAAACCAGGTGACTATTTATAGCTGGCCCGTGATTTGAAGCAAGGTGAGAGAGTTCAGAGGTGAGGATGCATTCATATCTCTCAGCTATCTTGTCAGCCGTGTGTGTGTGTATGTGTGTGTGTGTGTGTGTGTGTGTGTGTGTGTGTGTTTGTGTGTGGTGTCTGTGTGTATGTATGTATGTATGTAATATATGTATTGTTACGGCTGTGGAAATTCGCAATACACCATAAAGGGTCCTTAGATCAGTTATGACGCTAAGTTTATGTGCAGATAGGTCCCCACCTTGTTTAAAGGGAATTCTTCGTTTCACCGGGCTGCGACTCTTTGAGATAGCCGTTTTTCTTTTTCTATTGTTATTTTAACCAAACCTCCACGCAAACAACAAGCCGCGTTGAAAACCGTCGAACACAAAAGGAAACCAGAGGAGTTCCGATGGGTGCGCGGATTTCTCCCGCTTGTTTCTCCGAGGTGTGTGACGGAGGCGGGGTGGGGCGGCTCGCCCCCGATTGGTGGACGCGCAGGGTGACGCGGTTGGAATGAGGAACGCCCCTTTTCGGGAACCTTCTCGAAGGAAGGTGGAGCCGAAAACGGGGAGGAGCGAAGGGCGGAGCCCCGCGCTATATAAGGCGGACCGCGCGCGAGGCTCACTCTCTCTGTCTGGGTCGTGTTGGATTCTACTCGCTCTCTTGGTGGACGTCATCATCTCGCTTCATCTTCGAGCTCTCTCTTGGTGGTCGAGGTCGGGCTCTCTCGTCTTGGCGTTGGGTGACCTGTCGGTGAAGGCGTGGGCCGGTGGCGAGTCCGGGCAACGCCTCAGACACGCAGACGGGAGGCGCAGCCCTGCCGGCTGTGCGGTGCGAATCTGCGCGTCTGGCGAGGGACGCCGGAGAGAAACTCACCGACCACATCATCGCAAAGGCCCGAGAGCAGGCGCGGCTACGCTAGCTGCCCGTGGGAACAAGGCGTCGCGACCTGCCCACCGTCACACCTCGAGGGGGCAGGTAACCAGTACGGTCTCGCGGGCCTTTTCAGTCATCCGCGGCCCACGACCATAAAGGTTTACAAACTACGTCTACCTCCCTGCCTATGGGGAGGGTTTTCCTGTTGTTTTTGTATGCATGCTGTGGCACCGTGTCCCTGTTAAGTGCATGTACATTCTCATCGTAGTCGGTTGTATTGCTTTTTATTTGCCTTGCTTGTAAATACATGCATGATTCCTTGCTTGTGTTGTGTGTGCAATATGTGCTTTATAATAAATGTCCTTGTGTGCAATGTATCCCGTTCGTCGCGTCCTCCTTTCACCCCATTGAAATGCCATCTTGCATCGTGGAATGAGTAGTGGGTTTTAAACACCCGATAAATAATCTGAACCGTCGAGGTCGGCGATAACACCGCTCGGTTATCCCTGTAGCACGGAACGAACCGCTTAAGCGGTTCGTGTCCTAAGCCGACCTGCGGCGTGGTGCAACCCCTCGGTAGGTTACCCGCGCGGGTATTTAGGTATATCGCCATTTGGCGATTCACCCTATGTCGCGCGGGTAGAATGCGGACTGGGTTGTGGTGAGGTTAAACCCCTACCCGTGACTGGCTCCTGGCGGTAGTTCCAGGAGGGTCACGACTGAATTGTCCGTCCGGTGGGCGACGCAGCTGCCATTAGAGGTACGCGGCCGATCGCACGCCAGGCGGGCCAGAATTCGTAACAGTATATATATATATATATATATATATATATATATATATATATATATATATATATATATATATATATATATATATATATATATATATATATATATAGATATATATATACATACATATATATATATATAATCCCATAGAACTTTCAAAAATCAGCCGTCAGTTTCGACATTTCCCCTTTTTGTATGATTTTCTTTCATTATACGACCCATCACTTCAACATCGATAGATACAGAAAAAAAATGAAACGTTTCGTTTTCAAAAGTTTCTTCAATCATTTCATTGGAGTGCTCTGCAAGCTTCGATCTCTGCACGCTGATATGGAATGGTTTCCCTGAAAGAAACTTTAACACAGGGTTCTGAAAATTCGTTTCTCGGCTTCTACTGCACAAAATCGGCTGCAAATTTCAGAAGTAAATCCTTTGTATGTCGAAGTAAAATGTTCCAAATTTCAGCAACGTCCATTTCCACATTCTTGAGTTTTTAATGAAAACCCTCTAAATCAACGTTGGTGTTTGTCCATCCACCCGAAATGTGTTTTTTGTATACCTTGTCGAGGCTCGTGTGAGAGCTAACACACAACGCACATGAGACAAGAGGGGCGGGAGTGGGAAGGACAAACCAGTGGGGAACAGCCACATTAGGAGATCTGTGGGATGGGGCGGGGAACATGGGGTATACAAGATTGACATTACAGGGACTTTCAGGAAGGAAAGCAGGGAATTTGAAGCAGGTGGGTTTGGGGTGGATTAACGGGGGTAGAAAAGATCGAGGATTTGGATGTGGGATGATAGGTGGTGGTAAACAGAGTGAGGGAGTTTATTCCAAAGGCGGGAAAAAAGAGAAATGGAAGAGTGAAGGTGAGCAGTGATTCGTGATTTTGGTAGTTTTACCAGAAGGTGATTGTTGGCAGACCTTGAGTGCTCTGCGGAAATATTGTGGGGGTCAAATCGCAGACAGAGCGGTGGGGGGGGGGCGAGACTGGAGAGGAGACGGTAGAAGACAGAAAGACCACCGACCTGCCTGCGGTGAGAGAATGAGAGGCCCAAAGACTCAGCCTCATCATGGGAGATACCAACGATCCGAAATGCCTTAGTTTCCACAGCATGAAGCCGAGAAAAGTGAGAGGCAGGAGCACCAGCCCAGAGGGGAGAGCAGTACTCCATCAGTGTTGGCACTCATATCTCAAATGCTATCTATTGAAACTAGCAGAAACATGGAACACACATCGGCTAATACATCTCATTAGTGTCTTTCAAAACAAATTCCGCGTAAGTGCCATCGTGCTTGGTTTTTTGCTAGTGTTTGCTCATAGGGGCGAACCACAAAAACTTGGACAGAAAAATTTTGACTCTGGTAGTAAAATAGTCAAACACGATGGCTCATAACTTATGAAATGTTGAATGAAAGTTTGTTAAATTTTGAATATGAATAGAGAGACACTTGTTGAGACTTCAAGGTTATCCACAGCCAAATAATGAGGGACATGGCAAAAATTAGGGACACTGCAAAAGTGGACTTTGGAAAAAATATGTTTTTCAGATGCACTAATTCTAGAAGAAAACTGACTGAAACATAGAATACCATATGTAATACAGAGAAACCACTCCATTCTTAGAAAAAATGCCACGGCAAAGAATAGACCCCTTCGTATGGTAGGTGCCATGTGGCAAACTATAGAAATGAAGGGCCATTACATGGCTTGTGGAAAATGCAGTGCTTATAAACGCCTGGAGACGCCAGCGTTTGTGGCTTTATTTCATTTCAGCACATGCCATAACTTCGAGAATCTCTTAAACCGGGCCAAATTATAAAATTTAAGTTCCAGAATTGAACTTAGCAGCATTTCTGACTGCTAAAATAGTGTTTATTTGTCCAATTCGAACATATTTGATATTTTGGGCATCTCCGAGAGGTGGATGTTTAATGTGATGGTTTGGAGCTTGCTAATCGCTTCTCAAGTGAGCCATTCCTTTTCAACCATTTAGTCGGAGTGCTTAAGCCACTTCACGAGCGCGCTACAATATTCACAGTCGCTGAATACTGAATGTCGATCGACTTGTACACTGTTCAGGGGCCACTTGCCTGCGTTGTCCCCATGTTGTTGTGTGATGTATCGGGTGATGGCTCACTGAAAATGTGCAATTTCCCATTTTTGTATGATATTATTTCATTATATGAGCCGTCACATCGGCGTAGATAAATATAAATAATAAGGATGAAACGCATTGTTAACATCACATCAGGATAACCGAGATGTAACCACACTCGCTCTAAGCTGTCTACCCTGGGTTACAATCTCTACCCAGCTATAAACTGTCATCCTGGTGTTTCATAGGCAGGGTGATTCATCAGTGTGTGTTCCGTTAAACTGGACGTCACCCCAATATCCCTCCCATCCCTATCTCTATCACTCTGCCTCTCTCCCCCTGTTCCTCCACCCTCCTCCTCTGTTTAGGGGACTGTTAAAGACTGACTTTTGAATTTGCCAGGTGGATTGCATGGGTTTTTCAAAGCCCCCACCCGGTTTTATATTGAACCCAGCTGAAAAGAAAATGTTGCAGTTTGGTTGTATTTTATCACCCTTCCCACCCCACTCCCTCACGCTGCTTCCCCACCCCCTCACGCTGCATCTAATCCCCTCGTGCTGCCTCCCCACCACCTCG
>CM068954.1:79553583-79569100 GCA_035128595.1 Eptatretus atami | reverse complement strand
CTATTTCTTTTTATATTCTGTCTCTGTCCCCACCCCCCCCCCAACCACTCCACAAAGTTCTTGAGTAAAAGTTAAGTTGGGTGGCTTGCCATTGCCTGCCTAGTAGTAGTTGCAACAGGAATTTGTAATTTAATCATAGTGCAAGCGATAGCTTGCCTGTTCTCCTCGGGAGCACACCATGAGGTCTTCAACGTCCACCAACTAATGCTGGTTGATGGGACACCTGCCTACCTTCTATTCTGTCTGAGGGACGGAATGCACATTGCTGAATCACCCTGCCTGTGAAACACCGGGATGACAGTTTATTGCTGGCTCGGGATTCAAACCCAGGCTAGACAGTTTAGAAGCGAGTGTATACTTTAGGCCCATCCTGCCACATGACGCACCCTGTAGATTGCTCTGACTCATGGATATCTCTTGTTTCTTGCAAAAGTGGAAAGTTATATATTTTTTTTGTTCAGGGGATCAAAGAAGAAGCAAGAAAATAAAGGGCAGTGCTTGGATTTTCATGCAGGTGGTGATGAATCCCTCTGCACCCTCAGATGAAGAAACAACCCTGACCTTGCAATGCACAAGATGGCCAAGCCAAATGACACCAAATTTTTGATTAATTTGAAAGAAGAGCAATAACTCTTTCCATTAAAATACTGTTAATAAGAATTTAATTATATTGTTCCAAACCTGATTTCATCAACTCTACAAACTGAAAAATCATGCACAATCCCTATAAAAAGCATTAAGCCATGAGCTGGTTGTTGATGAAAGCTTCAGGAACTCAATACAATGCAGCAAATTGATGTTATGTTGTCTTGATAAAAAACAGTTAACATAAACACAGGAGTGCCATTGCTGTTGGTCCAGAGAAGTTTCTTTCATTGTTTATCTTTTGTATACAGAAACTGAGCCTCATAGAGAAGCTAAACGACAAAGGGCAGCAAGCTCACAGATTTACAAAGGATCAAAGGGGAACACGGTGATAAAGATATCACCACCGAGTGGAAAGAATGGCAGGGAGAATGGGATGTGGAAGGGGTGGGTCAGTAAGACTACAAGAGAGCAGGGGTGGGTATGGAGAAAGCATGAGATGACAATGGCAGCAATAAACTTCTAAAAAGGCAGGTGGGTATGGGAAAACCATGAGAAGACGATAGGAAGTTTGAGCTTTTCGAATACTGGGAGAGTTGCGGCACAAAACAGTAGATAAAGTCGATTCCACAATGAGAATATCGAGGGATGAAGGAAGTTAGTTGAGCATTCAGCTTAAAATTTGAGAGGGTAACCAAGTATAGGATTCTGGAAAGATGTGTGCAACCCGCATGCTGCCGAGGAAGATTGTATGAGGTCGGAAGGAGTGAGGCCAGAGATGATTTGACCCTTGCCAAATTATACCAATGACATAGTGAGCTTCGGACATGATTGCCTCCAGGGATCAATGTGGGAAACAGTTTCACCAGCCGATAAAATGAATCCATATTCCATGATAGTTCAGAGGAAGGCCTTATCCTCTATTTATCGAGTTCTTAATGGCTCAAAATTGATTTATATCTCCAGAAATATCAAGGTGTTGGTCTCCCTGAGAATCGAATTTGTGACGTTGTCTCCACGAAAGCTTGTGCTGTATTGTGAGTCCAAGGAGGTTCAGAGACCACATCTTCCAAGTGCTCACCATATGCTTTTAGCTGGATGTTTCACTCCAATGTATCGGAAGTACAAGTTGCCTTGAGAATTCCGAAATGGAGAGGTGGTTACTGCTGCATGAAGAATGGCCAAGGCCACATGGAAACTGGAAAGCTAGCTTACAAATGGTTAAGTTCATCAATGTCTCAAAATATACAAACATACATAAATATATATATATACATAACATATACATATACATATATATGCATTGATACATATACATAATAATTATAATATGTTATAATATTATACTATACATACAAATATTAATATATATTTATATATATATATATATATATATATATATAGATAGATAGATATATGTATATTTTCAGAGGCTTGGCAGAGCGTTTACTTGTGGATCAAAGGAAATTACGAACACATGACTGGCAATGTAGAGTGCAGTGTTCTCTCTGGCTGTAAATATGAAGCCTCCAAAGCATTTTCATTACCAACTTTCATTCAATGCAATACCTTTTTACATTTGCACACAGGTAGTAGATGTACAATAAAATGCAAACTGAAAACACATGATCAAATCAAAAAGTGAATTTAATCTAGAACAAGCAGAGTACATTCAAAGTACACCGCCCACATGCCAAATAAATAAATAACAAATCCTCCAGCGCATGACATTGCTGGGGCACCTTTGGCACCGGCGATGCCGCCGTGAGCACATTGAGATGGAATCGAGAGAGAGTGGTGTACAATAATTGATTCATCAATTAATTAAAATTAATAAATAATAATCAGAAAATAATTAATTTCTTCATCAATTGGCGAATAGCAGACCAAAACCACCACCGTTTCATCCGAATCTGTAACTTTTTTAAAGTAAGCAATTCATCGAATGAATAATTAATCAATAAATCAAAAATATCGCTTTATAGCCAAATTACCTGTAAACCATCATGTCAAAATATTACCTTCCGAGCTCAAAAGGTGCCAGAGATATAGCCTGATGAGCTATATATTTGTCCTCAAATTTCAGCTTTTTGCTCAAAGGATGGCTGAGATCCAGACAAACAAGAAAGAAACAAACAAGAAAGCAAGAAAACAAACAGTAAAAACTGAGTACTCCCTTCCTTTGGTGCCCGGGGATGAGTCACGCATCACATGGATATGGAATTGGGAAGCAGCAGTGTACAATAAATATTTCGCCAAATTAGAATTCCGTTTTTGCTCTGTCGGTGATATGAATTCATTTATTGTACTTCATAAATGCATGGCCGCAAAACTCGAGCCAAGGATCAAAACAGGTTACTTTGAAGTGTACATGTATATAACCAGGGTGATAAATCTCAACTATCGGTACATCTTTAAACCTCCAAAATACCAGATTACTTCAAGTGACACTACCATACCTTGTCAGCATCTGGATGAGGTAATGACACGGTGGAATTCACCCATTCAAGCAGAATTCTTTCATTTTTTACCAACCCAAGCAATGCCAAGAATTACACTATGTAAGACGCAATAATGCTGAATACATCGTCTATGTGATATGTGGGGAGATATTCGAGAATTGTGTGCATTCTTTTCATACCAAAGAAAGTTAATCAATCTTGGATTAAAAAGTCAAAAGGCTCCTTCTTGTTGTAGCATTTTTAAGGAGTGTATACAACAAGCAAGTTGGCCTTTTCATATTAAACCTTTGGGGGTGGAAAATTGAGGGTGGGTGGGGGGGAGGAGAGGATGAAGTTTGTAATGAAATAATTCACTAACATGGTGATAGTTTTGACGCAATGTGATTGCAAGTAAACATTTGCTATGATTTTCGAAGAGGTGAATGAGTATAGTCAGTAGTTTTACAATAAATATAATAGTAGACAGATTTTATTTTCTTTCTTATTCACTTATAGGAAGAGAAAACCACTGCTCAAAGGCAGAATTCTAAGTTCCCATGGAAGAAGTTGGTGGGTCTTTGCCTTTCAACCACTGCAGTCCCTATGGGAATGCCCAACTGCACTTGGAAGGGCATTTCAGGATTTCAATTCAGCTATGATGAAGACCAACGTGACACGCATATAATTCAGATGTTTTGTGACTTAAATGGAATATGGAGATGGTGTGGTACCCAACATGATGCTGGTCTTGTGTTCTTGATGATGTTGTGGGCTGAAAGGAGTTATTGGAGCACTAACGGTGAGTTGTGCCATGCATTCTGTAGATAGTGCACACTGCAGCCTCAGATTGCCAGTGATATTGTAGGTGTACACCGATTTGAGATGGGTAACCCAATTAAGTATTATCTTTGTGCTGGATGGAGTTGAGCTTCCTGAGTTTGTCTCAGATGCTCCCATCTAGGTAAGTGGTGAGTATTTTATAACATTCCTAATGTGAGTCTTGCAGATAACAGAGAATAAACTGTAAATAAAATATTTATACAACATTGGCACAACGACCTCTTTCTGTATTAGTTACTCGAATTAAATTGCAGGAATTATGAAATATACAACATAACTACCATCGTACAGACATGTTAGACCCTCATATATGACTAATGTCCTGTGGTTCCAATGTAGTTCCAGCAGAGGTGCTGCAACACGCATCTTAACATCCTTCTGGGAAGTCGTAAACTTGCTTGTATAATTCATGCTTTTTGTGTTTATTAATAAAACTGGTTCCCCGCAAGAGTAGTACGTTGGACAAGTCATAAATTGCTTCCATTGGACTGCCAGTGTACTGAAATGTTGTAAGGGGTCATCTCTATATTGTATAAGCAAATATGATTAATTTTGACATCCCCCCTCCTCATCCATACACACCATGTATGTATGTACCAGTCTAAACAGCATGTCAGCACCTGTACAAAGTATCCTGATTTGTATGACACTTCCAGAGTAACGTCTGACAATATTAAAGCTTAGGCCAAAAAGTATTGCAGCTTATATATTTGCAATAACAGATAAGAATCAATAATAAGTAGATTAAGAACGATATTTAAAAACACTGTCAGGGAAACAAAATTATTGAAACAAACTTTTCATTGGTCTATACATTATAATATAATAACAACCAAGGCCATCTCCACTCATGGTTCGCAGCAGTCCTCTCCTATCGCAGCCAAAGTGTGGCCCTTAATGAAGTTCTCTCATCCCCTCTTCCTGTCCAGGCTGGAGTTCCTCAAAGCAGTGTTCTGGGCCCTGTTCTTTTTGTGGTTTTCATGAATGATCTCTCTGACTCTTTAGAAAATTCTCTTTATCTCTTTGCTGATGACTCCATAATCTGCCACACAATCTCTATCCCTCGATCAGCAAGCAGCAGCCACTTCACTCTCTGCAGATCTGGATAAAATCACAAGCTGGTCCAACACTTGGAACATGTCTTTCAATCCTGACAAATCACAAACTCACTATGTCTCTCGAAAGGAGATCTGGAAAACCCACCCATCTACTTTCTCAACAATCCTCTTGAAGAAGTCCTTTCATTCAAGCTTCTGGTCTCACAACCAACCATGATCATTCCTGGAAAGCCACATTTCCAAGCTGGCCTCCAAAGCCAATCACTGACTGGGCATCATCCGTCATGCAAAGTCCATCCTTGGCACATCTGAGCTCCTAACCACATACAAAGCTTTCATCTACAGCCTGATGGAGTACTGCCTCTCCCTCTGGGCTGGTACTTCCGCCTCTCACCTTTTTCGGCTTCACGCTGTGGAAACCAAGGCATTTAGGATCATTGTATCTCCCGTGATGAGGCTGAGTCTTTGGGTCTCTCTCGTCTCAGTGCAGGCAGGTGGGTGGACTGTCTATCTTCTACCATCTCCTCTCCAGCCTCACCCCCTTTATCTGCCTGCAATATGCACCCCCATATTTCTGCAGGGCGCTCAAGGTCCGCCAGCAAACCCCTTCGGGTAAAACTACCAAAATGAAGAATCACTGCTTACCTTCACTCTTTCATTCCTCTTTTTTCCCACCTTTGGAACAAACTCCAAAGTCTCTTCAATCCCACTTCCCTCCAGGTCTTAGAACAGCTGTTCACCACCATCTCTTATCTCCCCCATCCAAGACCACAATCTTTTCTACCCCTGTTAACCCACCCCAAACTCATGCACTTCAAATTCCCTGCTTTCCTCACTGAAAGGCTCTGTGGTGTCCATCTTGTTTACCCCATGTACCCAACCACATCCCTCAGCCTTCCAGAGATCTCCTAATGTCTCGTTCCCCATTGTTTTGTCCTTCCCTTTCCCACCCCTTTTGTTGTACGTTCTGTGTGTTCGCTCTCATAAGTATTATATTTATATTATATATATATATATAATATATATTAATATATAATATATATATTGTTATGGTGTGCATTGCCGCAGATTATGTCTCACACACGTAAAATGCATAATCAGCACAGAACAACCATCCGTCTGCCACCCAGATGATTGTTCCTGCTAATGCAAACAATTCAACCAGAAGGCAAGTGATGTGTGATCGGCAGGAAAATCTAAACATGTGGAGTGTGAAGAGCACTCCTCCGATCCCATTGGACACAGTCCACATGCGGAGTGCTTAAAAGGAGGTCTAAAATGCACTCTCCCTCTGGGCTTATCTACAAACTGGGTTAAAAAGCAATCCTGGACAAAACTAGAGAATCCTCATCTGCTCTGCCCTTTCCCTGTTCCTCGACCCAATCTATCCCTTGCAAGTTAAAATCCCCCATTATCAATACTCTTCCCTCACCACATGCCCTTTTGAATATTCATGTACTCCTCATTCCTCCTCTTCCTTCACACCCGAGCCTTATAAAGCATCCTACAGTATCTTACTGTTTTTACAATCTCTAATCTCGACCCAAACAGAATCTCAATTTATTCCTTCCTTAATGTCATCCCTTTCTCTTGATGCAATGCTGTCCTTTCCAGATTGCTACTCCTCCTCCTATTCTCTCCTTCCGATCACACTGACACCCTTGTAGCCTTCTAATCCTGTCCTCTAGTTACTCTCCTCCAAAAACCATGTCTCACTCACTGCCACTATATCGTACTCCTCGCTATCTACTTTGGCTTCAAACTCTCCATCTCTATTATTATAAACTTCTGGCATTGGCATAGAATACGTTTAACTTTTCCCTTCCTGAAATTATATTTTCTTGCCTGGCCTTACTCATCACAATTACATCATCAGTTCCTTCCTTAATACCTTCTCCACCCTCACTGACCTAAAAAAAGCCTGAATTCCTCCTCAATTCCCACTGCAAATCTTGGTGCCCCTTTCTATTTAACAACGGCCATCATTCCCGAAACACTTCCTTTGTTCCCGAAATGATTCCCACTGCTTCTTAAATGTAAAACCCTATGTATTATAATATATATATATATATATATATATATATTACATGCAATGTATATATATATATATTAATATATATATATATACATATATATACACTGTATATTTATAATATGCATGAATATATATATATATATATATATATATATATATATATATATATGCACTGTATATTTATTTATATATATATATATCTTCTTCTTCTTCTTTCGGCTGCTCCCTTTAGGGGTCCCACAGCGGATCATCCGTTATGATCCGCATAATGATTTGGCACAGGTTTTACACCGGATGCCCTTCCTGACGCAACCCTGGTCGCCTCTTACGACACACGGATATGGTACACCTATTCTAACCGGGGCAGTGGCGTGCAGAGGGTATATATATATATATACATAGGGTTTTACATTTAAGAAGCAGTGGGAATCATTTCGGGAACAAAGGAAGTGTTTCGGGAATGATGGCCGTTTGTTAAATAGAAAGGGGGCACCAAGATTTGCAGTGGGAATTGAGGAAGGAATTCAGGCTTTTTTTAGGTCAGTGGAGGGTGGAGAAGGTATTAAGGAAGGAACTGATGATGTAATTGTGATGAGTAAGGCCAGGCAAGAAAATATAATTTCAGGAAGGGAAAAGTTAAACGTATTCTATGCCAATGCCAGAAGTTTAAATAATAAGATGGAGAGTTTGAAGCCAAAGTAGATAGCGAGGAGTACGATATAGTGGCAGTGAGTGAGACATGGTTTTTGGAGGAGAGTAACTAGAGGACAGGATTAGAAGGCTACAAAGGTGTCAGTGTGATCGGAAGGAGAGAATAGGAGGAGGAGTAGCAATCTGGGGAAAGGACAGCATTGCATCAAGAGAAAGGGATGACATTAAGGAAGGAATAAAGGATTCTGTTTGGGTCGAGATTAGAGATTGTAAAAACAGTAAGATACTGTAGGATGCTTTTATAAGGCTCCGGGTGTGAAGGAAGAGGAGGAATGAGGAGTACATGAATAATTCAAAAGGGCATGTGGTGAGGGAAGAGTATTGATAATGGGGGATTTTAACTTGCAAGGGATAGATTGGGTCGAGGAACAGGGAAAGGGCAGAGCAGATGAGGATTTCCTAGTTTTAGTCCAGGATTGCTTTTTAACCAGTTTTGTAGATAAGCCCAGAGGGAGAGTGCATTGTTAGACCTCCTTTAAGCACTCCGCCATGTGGACTGTGTCCAATGGGGATCGGAGGAGTGCTCTTCACACTCCACATGTTTAGATTTTCCTGCCGATCACATCACTTGCCTTCTGGTTGAATTGTTTGCATTAGCAGGAACAATCATCTGGGTGGCAGACGGATGGTTGTTCTGTGCTGATTATGCGATTTTACTGTGTGAGACATAATCTGCGGCAATGCACACCATAACATATAATATATTATATAATAATATATATATATATATATATTATATATATATATATACTTATGAGAGCGAACACACAGAACGTACAACAAAAGGGGTGGGAAAGGGAAGGACAAAACAATGGGGAACGGAGACATTAGGAGATCTCTGGAAGGCTGAGGGATGTGGTTGGGTACATGGGGTAAACAAGATGGACACCACAGAGCCTTTCAGTGAGGAAAGCAGGGAATTTGAAGTGCATGAGTTTGGGGTGGGTTAACAGGGGTAGAAAAGATTGTGGTCTTGGATGGGGGAAGATAAGAGATGGTGGTGAACAGCTGTTCTAGAGACCTGGAGGGAAGAGTGGGATTGAAGAGACTTTGGGAGTTTGTTCCAAAGGTGGGGAAAAAGAGGAATGAAAGAGTGAAGGTAAGCAGTGATTCTTCATTTTGGTAGTTTTACCCGAAGGGGTTTGCTGGCGGACCTTGAGCGCCCTGCAGAAATATGGGGGTGCATATTGCAGGCAGATAAAGGGGGGGTGAGGCTGGAGAGGAGATGGTAGAAGATAGACAGTCCACCCACCTGCCTGCACTGAGACAGAGAGGGACCCAAAGACTCAGCCTCATCACGGGAGATACCAATGATCCTAAATGCCTTGGTTTCCACAGCGTGAAGCCGAAAAAGGTGAGAGGCGGGAGTACCAGCCCAGAGGGGAGAGCAGTACTCCATCAGGCTGTAGATGAAAGCTTTGTATGTGGTTAGGAGCTCAGATGTGCCAAGGATGGACTTTGCATGACGGATGATGCCCAGTCAGTGATTGGCTTTGGAGGCCAGCTTGGAAATGTGGCTTTCCCAGGAATGATCATGGTTGGTTGTGAGACCCAGAAGCTTGAATGAAAGGACTTCTTCAAGAGGATTGTTGAGAAAGTAGATGGGTGGGTTTTCCAGATCGTCCTTTCAGAGAGACATAGTGAGTTTGTGATTTGTCAGGATTGAAAGACATGTTCCAAGTGTTGGACCAGCTTGTGATTTTATCCAGATCTGCAGAGAGTGAAGTGGCTGCTGCTTGCTGATCAGAGGATGAGAGATTGTGTGGCAGATTAGGAGTCATCAGCAAAGAGATAAAGAGATTTTCTAAAGAGTCAGAGAGATCATTCATGAAAACCACAAAAAGAACAGGGCCCAGAACACTGCTTTGAGGAACTCCAGCCTGGACAGGAAGAGGGGATGAGAGAACTTCATTAAGGGCCACACTTTGGCTGCGATAGGAGAGGACTGCTGCGAACCATGAGTGGAGATGGCCTTGGTTGTTATTATATTATATATGTATAGACCAATGAAAAGTTTTGTTTCAATAATTTTGTTTTCCCTGACAGTGTTTTTAAATATCGTTCTTAATCTACTTATTATTGACTTCTTATCTGTTATTGCAAATATATAAGCTGCAATACTTTTTGGCCTAAGCTTTAATATTGTCAGACGTTACTCTGGAAGTGTCATACAAATCATGGATACTTTGTACAGGTGCTGACATGCTGTTTAGACTGGTACATACATACATGGTGTGTATGGATGAGGAGGGGGGATGTGAAAACATTAATCATATTTGCTTATACAATATAGAGATGACCCCTTACAACATTTCAGTACACTGGCAGTCCAATGGAAGCAATTTATGACTTGTCCAACGTACTACTCTTGCGGGGAATCCAGTTGAATTATTAATAAACACAAAAAGCATGAATTATACAAGCAAGTTTACGACTTCCCAGAAGGATGTTAAGATGCGTGTTGCAGCACCTCTGCTGGAACTACATTGGAACCACAGGACATTAGTCATATATGAGGGTCTAACATGTCTGTACGATGGTAGTTATGTTGTATATTTCATAATTCCTGCAATTTAATTCGAGTAACTAATACAGAAAGAGGTCGTTGTGCCAATGTTGTATAAATATTTTATTTACAGTTTATTCTCTGTTATCTGCAAGACTCACATTAGGAATGTTATAAAATACTCACCACTTACCTAGATGGGAGCATCTGAGACAAACTCAGGAAGCTCAACTCCATCCAGCACAAAGATAATACTTAATTGGGTTACCTTCATCTCAAATCGGTGTACACCTACAATATCACTGGCAATCTGAGGCTGCAGTGTGCACTATCTACAGAATGCATGGCACAACTCACCGTTAGTGCTCCAATAACTCCTTTCAGCCCCACAACATCATCAAGAACCACAAGACCAGCATCATGTTGGGTACCACACCATCTCCATATTCCATTTTAAGTCACAAAACATCCTGAATTATATGCGTGTCACGTTGGTCTTTCATCATAGCTGAATTGAAATCCTGAAATGCCCTTCCAAGTGCAGTTGGGCATTCCCCATAGGGACTGCAGTGGTTGAAAGGCAAGACCCACCAACTTCTTCCATGGGGAACTTAGAATTCTGCCTTTGAGCAGTGGTTTTCTCTTCCTATAAGTGAATAAGAAAGAAAATAAAAATCTGTCTACCTATTATATTTATTGTAAAACTACTGACTATACTCATTCACCTCTTCGAAAATCATAGCAAATGTTTACTTGCAATCACATTGCGTCAAAACTATCACCATGTTAGTGAATTATTTCATTACAAAACTTCATCCTCTCCCTCCCCCACCCTCCAATTTTCCACCCCCCAAAGGTTTAATATGAAAAGGCCAACTTGCTTGTTGTATACACTCCTTAAAAATGCTACAACAAGAAGGAGCCTTTTGACTTTTTAATCCAAGATTGATTAACTTTCTTTGGTATGAAAAGAATGCACACAATTCTCGAATATCTCCCCACATATCACATAGACGATGTATTCAGCATTACTTGCGTCTTACATAGTGTAATTCTTGGCATTGCTTGGGTTGGTAAAAAATGAAAGAATTCTGCTTGAATGGGTGAATTCCACCGTGTCATTACCTCATCCAGATGCTGACAAGGTATGGTAGTGTCACTTGAAGTAATCTGGTATTTTGGAGGTTTAAAGATGTACCGATAGTTGAGATTTATCACCCATGGTTATATACATGTACACTTCAAAGTAACACTGTTTTGATCCTTTGCTCGAGTTTTGCGGCCATGCATTTATGAAGTACAATAAATGAATTCATATCACCGACAGAGCAAAAACGGGAATTCTAATTTGGCGAAATATTTATTGTACACTGCTGCTTCCCAATTCCATATCCATGTGATGCGTGACATCATCCCCGGGCACCAAAGGAAGGGAGTACTCAGTTTTTACTGTTTGTTTTCTTGCTTTCTTGTTTGTTTTCTTTCTTGTTTGTCTGGGTGATATCTCAGCCATCCTTTGAGCAAAAAAGCTGAAATTTGAGGACAAATATATAGCTCATCAGGGCTATATCTCTGGCACCTTTTGAGCTCGGAAGGTAATATTTTGACATGATGGTTTACAGGTAATTTGGCTATAAAGCGATATTTTTGATTTATTGATTAATTATTCATTTTTCGATGAATTGCTTACTTTAAAAAAAGTTACAGATTCGGATGAAACGGTGGTGGTTTTGGTCTGCTATTCGCCAATTGATGAAGAAATTAATTATTTTCTGATTATTATTTATTAATTTTAATTAATTGATGAATCAATTATTGTACACCACTCTCTCTCGATTCCATCTCAATGTGCTGCACGGCGGCATCGCCGGGTGCCAAAGGTGCCCCAGCAATGTCATGCGCTGGAGGATTTGTTATTTATTTATTTGGCATGTGGGCGGTGTACTTTGAATGTACCTCTGCTTGTTCTAGATTAAATTCACTTTTTTGATTTGATCATGTGTTTTCAGTTTGCATTTTATTGTACATCTACTACCTGTGTGCAAATGTAAAAAGGTATTGCATTGAATGAAAGTTGGTAATGAAAATGCTTTGGAGGCTTCATATTTACAGCCAGAGAGAACACTGCACTCTACATTGCCAGTCATGTGTTCGTAATTTCCTTTGATCCACAAGTAAACGCTCTGCCAAGCCTCTGAAAATATACATATATCTATCTATCTATATATATATATATATATATATATATATATATATATATATATATATATATATATATATATATATATATATATATATATATATATATGTATATGTATATACATATGCATATATATGTATATGTATATGTATATGTATATATATATATTTATGTATGTTTGTATATTTTGAGACATTGATGAACTTAACCATTTGTAAGCTAGCTTTCCAGTTTCCATGTGGCCTTGGCCATTCTTCATGCAGCAGTAACCACCTCTCCATTTCGGAATTCTCAAGGCAACTTGTACTTCCGATACATTGGAGTGAAACATCCAGCTAAAAGCATATGGTGAGCACTTGGAAGATGTGGTCTCTGAACCTCCTTGGACTCACAATACAGCACAAGCTTTCGTGGGGAGACAACGTCACCAAATTCGATTCTCAGGGAGACCAACACCTTGATATTTTCTGGAGATATAAATCAATTTTGAGCCATTAAGAACTCGATAAATAGAGGATAAGGCCTTCCTCTGAACTATCATGGAATATGGATTCATTTTATCGGCTGGTGAAACTGTTTCCCACATTGATCCCCTGGAGGCAATCATGTCCGAAGCTCACTATGTCATTGGTATAATTTGGCAAGGGGTCAAATCATCTCTGGCCTCACTCCTTCCGACCTCATACAATCTTCCTCGGCAGCATGCCGGGTTGCACACATCTTTCCAGAATCCTATACTTGGTTACCCTCTCAAATTTTAAGCTGAATGCTCAACTACATTCCTTCATCCCTCGATATTCTCATTTGTGGAATCGACTTTATCTATCTGTTTTGTGCCGCAACTCTCCCAGTATTCGAAAAGCTCAAACTTCCTATCGTCTTCTCATGGTTTTCCCATACCCACCTGCCTTTTTAGAAGTTTATTGCTGCCCATTGTCATCTCATGCTTTCTCCCATACCCACCCCTGCTCTCTTGTAGTCTTACTGACCCCACCCCTTCCACATCCCATTCCTCCCTGCCATTCTTTCCACTCGTGTGTGATATCTTTATCACCGTGTTCCCCTTTGATCCTTTGTAAATCTGTGAGCTTGCTGCCCTTTGTCGTTTAGCTTCTCTATGAGGCTCAGTTTCTGTATACAAAAGATAAACAATGAAAGAAACTTCTCTGGACCAACAGCAATGGCACTCCTGTGTTTATGTTAACTGTTTTTTTATCAAGACAACATAACATCAATTTGCTGCATTGTATTGAGTTCCTGAAGCTTTCATCAACCACCAGCTCATGGCTTAATGCTTTTTATAGGGATTGTGCATGATTTTTCCAGTTTGTAGAGTTGATGAAATCAGGTTTGGAACAATATAATTAAATTCTTATTAACAGTATTTTAATGGAAAGAGTTATTGCTCTTCTTTCAAATTAATCAAAAATTTGTGGTCATTTGGCTTGGCCATCTTGTGCATTGCAAGGTCAGGGTTGTTTCTTCATCTGAGGGTGCAGAGGGATTCATCACCACCTGCATGAAAATCCAAGCACTGCCCTTTATTTTCTTGCTTCTTCTTTGATCCCCTGAACAAAAAAAATATATAACTTTCCACTTTTGCAAGAAACAAGAGATATCCATGAGTTCAGAGCAATCTACAGGGTGCGTCATGTGGCAGGATGGGCCTAAAAGTATACACTCGCTTCTAAACTGTCTAGCCTGGGTTTGAATCCCGAGCCAGCAATAAACTGTCATCCCGGTGTTTCACAGGCAGGGTGATTCAGCAATGTGCATTCCGTCCCTCAGACAGAATAGAAGGTAGGCAGGTGTCCCATCAACCAGCATTAGTTGGTGGACGTTGAAGACCTCATGGTGTGCTCCCCGAGGAGAACAGGCAAGCTATCGCTTGCACTATGATTAAATTACAAATTCCTGTTGCAACTACTACTAGGCAGGCAATGGCAAGCCACCCAACTTAACTTTTACTCAAGAAGCTTTGTGGAGTGGTTGGGGGGGGGGGGGGGTGTGGGGACAGAGACAGACAGCGAGACAGACAGGGAGGGTGCGTCATAAGTCATGTTAACCCCTAGATGTATGATATACAGTTTGTATATCGCACAACAGATGAACTGAAGCAGTGTGCATACATGCTGTGCAAAAATATTCCATAGATATAAGCATGCATGGAACACTTGAAGGGGTTAACATGATTTTTGACGCACCTTACTCATCACCTGGATTCATCATTTATTTGTACCCCACATGGTGTTTGGTATTGTAGCATTATTCAGTGGACGTTAAAGATTCATTGGTGTGTTTTGATGAAGAGTGGGTAAGTGGTCGCCAACACTCTGGCCATATTCCTGTACTGACTTCTGGTGGTCTGGACACCTCCACAGCAACTAGCCCGTGAGGTTAAATCATGATATGAATGAGAGACATGACAGCTTATGTTCAAGGCACAATATGATGATATAAAGCTAAATGTATGCAGTAATTTATTGCCTCATGAAGAAATGTAGCAGCAGTGATAAAAGGAAGATATTGTGTGCAAGCGGAAAAATTGCTTCGAAAAAGGAACAATACTGTCTGTTCCTAATCAGCAGCAGTTTTCAAAAGAAAAGCAATTTTATCATATTTTTCATTCTAATCTTATAATGATGTGATTGTAAAAGTATGTGGTGAGCACATAGCTATGATTTTTTTTTTTGGAAAGAGCATCAAAAGGAATGAATGAAATACCATGCATTACATGAATTGTACTTCTCTGATGTAATTGTGAGCCCCAAGGTTAGCACACGGTTGTCCCTGACAGGATGGTGCAGAGGTAATGCACTTAATTTTGGGCTGTGGGTTTGATTGTTGACCTGAGTAATTTGACTCACTTTTCCACGAACTTCGATCTTATAAAGAAAAGAAGAGAACCTATATACCTTCTCATTGGTGTTTCACTTCGCAGTATTTTGCATCACAAAGTGCACTATCACTTTGATGGACAATGATGTGGAGACCAATGTGCGAGTAATAGTTGGTAGACATTGAAGATCTCACTATTATTTAACAAAGGGCAGGCACGGTATTGGTAGTACTCTGGCAAAATTCCATATCTCTTCCCTAACATAACCTTCAGGGGTGGAGAGGGGAAGCGGGAGGGTTGGG
>CM068954.1:79542214-79553573 GCA_035128595.1 Eptatretus atami | reverse complement strand
GGGGGGGGGCGCAATTCATCAGTATCCTTTCCTACTGCTGTATCAATCTTGTCCACCCATTGCATCCTTTACTGTCGCCCATTCCTCCCTTTCCCACACCCATTGTTTGTCCAAGTCTCCCTCTATCTTGGCCTTCAACTCCGTTGTTGGTGTCCCAGCACTCCACCCCAACCCGCCCCCATCTCCACTGTCACTTTTTTCCTGTTACATCTTTATCCGATCATTGTACTAGCTTTTCCATGAGCCTTGACACTGCATACAAAAGAAAAAAAAGCAGTTTCATATCGCCTCTCACCTTGCATCTCAACAGACAATTATGCAACCTGTGGGCCAATGACATAATTCACTCTTGCCCAACTGCTTACAATACAACCGAATGAATACATGATCAACATGTGTTAATGTAATTCACATTGTGTGTACCCTGTGATGGAGAAGAAGATTGACATTTTCGGAATAAATTCGAACCCTGAATTGATCATGGCTCATGACATCCCTCTTCTGGCACTGTCATAGTACAACCATAGTATAATGTATAATGATAATGATAAAGCACCATGTTTAACATAATTTATATATGTATATATATATATATGAATATATAAATATAACACAATATATATGTATATATATATGAATATAAATATATATATATGAATATAAATATATATATATATATATATATATATACATATATACATACATACAACATATATATATATATATATATTATATATATTATATATAGTTACGGCAGTGGAAATTGACAGAACACCTTAAAGGTCCGAGATCAGTTAGGCCGATAAGTCCGTGTTCAGATAGATTTCCCCACGTTGTTTAAAGGGAACTATTCATGTTACCGGGCTGTGATCTTTGAGTTAGCCGTTATTCTTTACTATCGTTATTTTGGACCAACAACGTCCACCACCAACATCTTTCTCAACAACCGCTTCACAACAACCACCACCACCACCAACATCGCTCTCAACAACCGCTTCAGACCAACCGCTTCCACCACCACAACCACACTTGCCTCTCACCAAACCACGCCTCCTCACCACTTCGCCAGCAACCGTCAACATCTCACACACACAAACCTCGCCTCACCTTCGTCTCCGAAACGACGCCATCTTTGCGCAACTGCGGCAAGTCCGCATCGAGCGGCGTCGCTGCAGGCCGACCGCGGGACGTTTGCTCGTCGGATCAAGCTTCGTGATCTCGCGCACGTCCGCTTTCCGCGCAGAGGTCAGAGGCAATCGGATCGAGAGGCTTGATGATCTCGCGCACGTCCGCTTTCCGCGCAGAGGTCAGAGGTCAGAGGCGATCGGATCGAGAGGCTTGATGATCTCGCGCACGTCCGCTTTCCGCGCAGAGGTCAGAGGTCAGAGGTGATCGGATCAAGAGGCTTGATGATCTCACGCACGTCCGCTCTCCGCGCAGGGGTCAGAGGTCAGAGGGTGAGGGAGCGAAGGCCAAACCGCGTCTACCAGCCCTATATAAGGACGGGCGGAGCGCCGCGTTACGTCGAGTTGGGTCGAGTCGAGTTGATTCGGTGTCTGAGTCAGTCTGGAGAGGTCGGGAGTCGGGAGGAAGCCAGAAGCCAAGGAGCTGCGTGGAAGTCTGGGCTCGTGGCGGAGTCGGGAGCTTGGAGCTTGCAGTCGGTGGAGAGTCCGGGCGTCGCGAAGGAGACGCGAGCTGGAGGCGCAGCCTTGCCTGCTGTGTCGCGCGGAACCACGCGTTCGTGTGGAGAGAGCGGAGAGAGCTCGCCAGCCAGCGACAGGCGGTCCGTTGTGATCGGGCTTCGGCGCAGTTCGAGCATCACTGAGGGACGGACGGGTTCTTACAGAGCATCAACTCTACGAGAGCAAATACCCGTTCGTTCCTCTCAAACGAGTTGCCGACTGATACCGAATGAAATCACCCGGCCGCTTGGCAAGGCCGAGCTCGACGCGGCTATGCCAGCTGCCGTGGGGAAGGAGCATCGCGGGTCGCCCAAGCGCGTTAGTGTGGAGAGAGCCGGAGAGAGCTCGCTGCCGCTTGGCAAGGCCTGAGCTCGACCGCGGCTTAGCTAGCTGCCGTGGGGAAGGAGCATCGTGGGTCGCCCAAGCGCGTTCGTGTGGAAAGAGCCGGAGAGAGCTCACCTGCCACACGGAAGGCCCGAGCTCGACCGCGGCTTCGCTAGCTACCGTGGGGAAGGAGCATCGCGGGTCGCCCAAGCGCGTTCGTGTGGAGAGAGCCGCAGAGAGCTCGTGCCACACGGAAGGCCCAGCTCGACGCGGCTACGCTAGCTGCTGTGGGGACGGGACGTCGCGGGTCGCCCAAGCCAGACACCACGAGGGTGCAGGTAACCTGCAACGGTCTCGTGGGACTCGTTCGGTCTGCCAAGTCCCACGCCATAAAGACCTAGAGGTCCAGTCTGACCCCATTGCCTTTGATGGGGTCTTTTTCCTGCTTTTCTTTCAAATGAATGTTGTGGCGCCGAGTCCCGTAAGTAAAACTGTGTAAGTGACTGTACATTAATAATTACTTATAGACGGTTGTAGCGCCTTGTCTTGCCCACATGCCGTGCCGCATTCATTGCTTGTTCTGTATACGTGCATGTTGGTGTTTTTGAATGACTGCATGATTGTTCCTGCATACGTAGAGTAAATAAATGTGCTGGTTTAAATGTAAACCTGTTCGTTGCGTCCATGCCCCCATTGAAATGCCATCTTGTATTGCGGAATATTAGTTGGCTTTTAAATAGCCGGTAAAGTGATCGGGTCCAACGGGACTGCGCGATATTACCGCTCGGTTATCCCAAAGGAAGCGGGCTGCTTAAGCGGCTCGTTTCCAAGCGGTCCCGTTGAGGTACAACCTCTCGGTAACCTACTGCGCGAATAATTAGGTAAATCGAGATTCGGCGATCGGACCCTGTAGCGCGCGGGTAGGGTACGGACAAGGTTGTGGTGGGATTGAAAACCCATCCGTGACTGGTTTCTGACGCCATTGCAGAAAGTCACGACTGGATTGTCCGTTCGGTGGGCGAACCGGCTGCTATTGGTGAAACGCGGTCGTTCGCACGCCGGGGGGCGCGAATCTACAACAATATATATATATATATACATATATACATACATCCACATATATACACACACATGTATATATGTTATATATATATTATATATGTTATTTATGTATATACATATATATACATATATACATATATACATAGACATACATACACATATACATATACATACATATTCCTGCAATCCCCAAAAAGCCAAGACTTTTATCAACACTTTATTGCAGCAGTATTTTATCAACACTTTACATTTATAATGATTATAGTTTTAATTATACAATAAACCTTCAAATATCATGGGTTCCAATATTGTGGGTTTCGAACAATCGTGGTCAACCTATTATGTTCCGTTTTCGTTATCGTGGGATTTCATTTTGACCAATCGTAGTTTTTGAGCTGAGATGAGGCATTGTTTGTGTCCTGTGCATGTCCAGTTACCTCCTATTACGAGCCTTGTGTTGTTTCTCATGCAGCGTTTTTAATGGTAAAGTGATGTAAAGTGATGTGATGGACAGTGATGGATGGACGTAAAGTGATGGACAAAGTTATCTGTGCCAAAAGGCAGAGGAAGGTTATATTATGATATTTGGCAAAAAGATCGAGTTGTTAGATCGGTTGGCTCAAGTTGAAAATGCAGCATCTGTGGGTCGCCATTACGAGGTCAATGATTATCAGTAGAACCTTCTCCATTGTTCTCTTCCTCATTCCTAAACCTTCATTTTCCTTCAAACCTTATTCCCAAACCCTTATTTTCTGAAATCCGGACTCGAACCCCCATTCTCAAACACACATTCTCAACCACAGCTCAAGAAACTAATCTAGGCAAAGGGATTTATGCCAGTGCAGGTTTTTAACACTGACGAGATAGGATTCTTCTGGGAGAGGATACCATCTCATACTGTGGTGTCTTTAGCACAATTATGAGGATACACAGACAGGATCAAGCACCATTTCATTCCATCCAAGCGGGCATCACATGGCCAAGACAACAGCAGCCTCACACAGTACTACACTCCTCCTCCTCCTCAAGTCCCAGTCACCCAAATATGCGGGTCATACAACACGTCTGGAAGTGAAGCATTGGAAACAGGTGATGGCTCCCCACCAGACACCAAACCAGGTGAAACCGATACCAGAGGAACATCCATGCTATTATCACCCCCTGAACATCTGGATCCACAGATAGAGGGACAGGTGGTCAGAACGTGGTCACGGGTGCCTCTGAATGAGGACACAATTGATGGCGGACTGGAATCGGCAGCATATGAATGATCAGATCCACGAGCCAACAATTGATTCACATGACGTTTCCAGGTAAGACCAGCTGAAATACAAACAAGGTAGTTAGCCAGTCCAAAAACTTGGATCACAGTAGCTGCTACCCATTTCTGTCGGTGTAAATACAGGGTGTTTCAAAAAGGTTGATACAACTTTAACTTCCTGCCATTTCTTTGTTTTTCGACCTCTTCCGTTTTCCTTTTCAGGGTTTGGTGATGTTAACGTGTTATTTGTTCCCTGGCATTGACAGTGAAGCAGAAGACAAAAGTGGTGGCTCTGTGGTATGAGACTAAATCATATGTAGACACCCGCCGAAGGTTCTGCTGGGAATATGACCTCAGAACACGTGATGGACCCACAAATTGTGCTATTCAACATATTGTGAAACATTTTTAGCACAAGGGTACAGTGCACAACCAGAGCAAGTGCAACAGTGGCAGGCCAGTATCAGTAATGAAGAGCCAAGCCAACATCAACACCGTGCGGGATTCTGCAGTGGACAGTCCCAAGAAATCCGACTGCCAGCACTCCCTGGAGATAGGCATCAAACCAACATCAGTGTGGTGTATCCTCATGAAGGAACTGAAGCTTTTCCCATACATCATCTCTATGAGGCATAAACTGAGCGAAGGAGACTTGATATGTGCAATTGGCTCAGTGACAGGATGGAGCGGTACCCAAACTGGATCAACCTGATTGAGTTCAGTGATGAAGCCCATTTCCACTTGAACGGTGCCATCAACAACCACAACAACATTTTCTGGGGGGCAGAACCACCTGAAGAGATCAATGAGAGGTTCCTCAAAGGGTCTAAGGTCACATGCTTCTGCACCTTCAATGCCAGATGGGGGAACACTTGGGCCTTACTGGTTTGAGAATGACAACAGCATGAAGGTGATGATCAATCGTGAGCACTACCAGGCCGTGCTCCACAAGTTCCATAATGATCTATCCCAAAAGGTCACCCCAAACCAGCTCAGCAAGACCTGGTTTATGCAGGATGGTGCACTCCTGCATACAGCTGGTGATAACATCACTTTCCTGTGGCAGCTCCTCAGAAACCGCCTCGTTGCCCTGGGTACCGCTCATGACTGGGCATCCCATAGCCCAGATTTGAACCATCTGGACTATTGGTTTTGGGGAAATGCTGAGGCCTCTGTCTATGCCAACTACCCTGCCACACTGGATGATCTGAAGCAGGCGGTGTCAAACTACCTCCAGGCAATGCCACATGAGACCTACAGGAAAGTTGGACAGAACTTTGGAGTCAGGATCAATGTCTGTCTGAACCGTGAAGGGGCACACCTCGAGAACATCAATTACAAGGATTTTGTATCGATGCCAATTTCAGACCTTGGGCTTTCATTAACTCCAGCAGTGACTTACTGCAATAACAATTAGTGATATAAAATACCATGTCATACGGATTCAAGAAATGTTTGGTTCACATTCCTGAGGTTTCTGTTTCTTCGTAAATAAACATTTCAAGCTGCATCACTCTTTTTGAAACACCCTGTAGTTTCACGCCTAAACTGGCTGGTCCACCATGAATGAACAAACATCAGTCACTGTAACAATTGCCGGTGTACAAGGTCGAAGCAAATCCAGCCGTGGCCGCAACTGTTGGCCATCCATGCAGAATGCAGACATTTCCAGAATAGTAGAATGCACCGGATTACGATAGGCATGCAAAAACATAGCGAGCTACTCTGCACTGATCGTACCGTTTTGCCCCTATGTAAGGCATGTTCAAAACTTTGATAAATGACTCGGCCTGGTCATTTGTAGCTGGTTGGTAAGGCACCGACCTCAGATGTATGATACCATTACCATGCATGAACACAGCAAACACCTCAGATGCAAACTGTGGACCATTGTCTGAAACTAAAATCTCCAGAACACAATTGTTTACAAAAACTCTCTGCAGACGCTTCACTATGTTATCTGCCAAGATGAACCGCATAATACGTACTTCTGGCCACTTTGAGTATCGTCGATCACCACCAGAAACATATGACCCATGACCAGCCTCGCAAAATCTACTTTAATGAGCTGCCACATTTTATTGGCGGACCCCCATAACACCGAGACACCAGAGGGGTGGGGAGGGGGAGGGGTGATCAACATCAGTTCGACATATAGCACATGCTTTTACCGTCCACTCGATGTTTGCATCAATCCCCGGCCACAACGACAAACCGTGAATGAACGAACATCAGTTGCTGTAACAACTGCTGGTGTACAAGGTCGAAGCAAATCCAGCCGTGACCGCAACTGTTGGCCAGGCTAAACTCTTTGTTTGGACCACACCTAAATTACTCTAGTGCAAGTCATTGAGAAAGTGCTGACATAATGAAACAGCAATGATCACCCTCATGCCCCACATAACACCCTTGAGCTGAAGACAGCTTAGACGCATGTGCCAGATATGGAGCATATTCTGACATTGAGGGCAATTCGCGCCAACGACCGGACAATACAGTGTGTGCAACATGCGACAAAACGGGATCGCAACAACTGGCAGCGGCCACCTCCATAGCAATTATCGGACCAGTCTCGATCTGTTCGAACATGTACACCTCAACTTCATCTGTATGTTTGACGATGACCTTAGGAGATGGCAGTCGAGACAGACCATCACAGTTAGCATGCCGTTCGGAAGCACGAAGTTTGATTTCGTAATCATACAGGTACACACTGAGGAAGAGACACCGTCTCTGTAGCCAAGCAGCAGTAGTGACTGGAATGCCTTTTTGAGGATTGAACAAGATCTGAAGCAGCTGATCAGTTTGTAGGAGTAAATGTCAACCTATCAAGTACTGACGAAATCTCAACACATCCCATTCCAGACTTGGTGCTTCATGCTCAATTTGAGCATCATTCTGCTCTGTGGCTGTCGGGGCAGGTGACGCAAAACGCACCAGATGCTCAGTACCGTTCCTCATTACCTGGAACAAGACGGCACCGATGCTGTAAAACGAGCTGTCACATGTAAGAATGAGTGGACGTGAAGGTTTGTAACACACGATAACTGTGTTTGCAGTCGGGCAAGATTTGACTCCTTTGAGATGTTTGAAACTCCACCTCCAACAAACATCTCAACGCAGCATGCGAGTCAGCGGAGCGAGCTCGGTGCTTAGGTTGCTAACATACCTCTGGTAATAGTTAGCGATCCCATTGAAGGAACGAAGCTGAAATTTCTCTCTTGGGCAGGGCATGTCAGCTATGGCATCAACTTTCTAAGGGGCTTTCAACAGCCCATCCAGATGAGGATGTGGCCCAGTTTCTCCACTCGCTTATGAAAGAATATATGTTTGTCTTTAGGCAGAGACTCTGAGAAGTTAACTTAGACATCACCTTATTAATATTCTTAAGATGCTGTTCGGCCATGGCAACTGCGATATGGATGTCATCCAAGTAGCATTGTGCCAGTAAGTTGGCACAAAGACAATCTATAGCTTTCGGCCACATTGCCGGAGCTGAAGCAATACCGAAACAGACCGGTATACCGGTAAATAACCTAACATGTATTGACGGTAAGGAGGGATTGATCCTCTGGTGCGATTTCGAGATGGAAGTAGGCATCGCGCAAGTCCAACTTCGTGAAGTACCAACTCCCCACCAACTTTAAATATATCTCGTCAATGGATACTGCTACAGAGTTTGGGGTCAACGGTTGCTTTAAAGTCAGCACACGGTTGGATACCTCCATTCTGCAAAAGCATTGTGACCACAGGCGTTGCTCACTCAGTGTGTGTCATCGGTTCAATGACGCCAATCTCTTCCAATCAGTCGAGTTCCACTTTAACCCAATTACGAAGCGCATATGACACAAGTTGAGGCTTCCAGAATCGCGAACTGACAACCTCATTCGGTTGTAGGTGACCTTGAGCAGCTACGAGATTCCTGAGCCCAGGCCCAAATATAACTTGATGTCTTTCCAAGATCCCCTCCAACCGGGAAGGAGACGGAAACAATGAATGAACACTGCAAATTATAATGTCTGCCCAATCCAGACAAATTGGGTGCAACTAGTCACAACTAAAGAGAGATGGTCCAGAACCATCAACCACATGCAGCGGCAACACTGCTTGCTTTTCCGGATAAAGAACCATGACATCCGTCAAACCTAATGGTTTTATCAACTCCCCAGTGTAGGTATGAATGGTGGTATGAACTGAGGCTTAAACCAGACAACCCAAATAGTCCATGAGCCAGGCCAGATATCGGTACCACCTGGGGTGACTAAACACGAATGGTACTAAAAATGTTTTATAGAGTGACTGTAAATACATTAAGATATGATAGCCTTCCCGCACTGGTAGCTTAGTCTGATTTTGTGATGCAATGGGTGCTACCCATAAAAAGAGATTTTCAGCGTGACGCTCGGGTTTTCCTCATTTTCTTTAAAATCAATCACACGATCAACGCGAAACTTGGACACCTATGTAGAATTTGATTCTCTACCAGAGTTGTTCCTAGGTATTTTTCAAATTTCCTCATTTTTTGGATTTATCCTAAAAAAATTAATTTTGGGTATTTCCCATAAATCTGAAAAAAATCCCTAAATATGGGAGAATTGAAAAATATATTCTAACAGCTCTTGTAGCTAATTGATTCTCTACAAGAGTTATTCTGATGTATATTTCAAGTTTCCCCATATTTAGGGGTTTATTTGATGCCATTGATGCTATGCCATGATGTCTCGACTGCCCATTGAACACCCAGAGGTCCATGAACACTTCATGCAAGTGGCTTTTCGGTCCAGATCGGTAGCAAGAATCCCTTTGGACGATTCCTGTGGACCAGACCATCGAAGAGACGATCAACAAAGACACCCAGACACCAGGGGGCACAAAAGGCTTCAGCCTGAAAGGTGGAGCTGTCGCCAGGTACTACCTGACATCGGAGTATCGCAGCAGATACTTGAGGCAGCTCAGGGCCATGGTAGTAGGCCAAAAGTATACTGACTTCAGCCACCCAGACCTACAGATGCCCAGGATTAGAAGAGATGAGGCCGATGTCCAATCTTTAGTTCAACTGATGGAGACCAGCTGGTTGAACCCCTTCAACGCAGAAGCAAGAGATCTTGTCAGTTTGTCAACTGCGACTACAGCACCACCAGAAGTTGCCAAAGACCTTCTAGGGGCCTACAGAAAGGAGAGGATGCATATCAAGCCTTCAAGGAAGAGCGCCTGGAGACCGATACGCCAACTATACAGTTTCATGACACGATGACGAAGACGAAACTGAGAACGTTCACTAACATCAGAATGAAGCCACGCTCACAAGGCCATGCCAAGGAGGCTATCTTGAAGGCTGACAGGAACCTATTTGGCCAGATGATCCTTGTTGCTGAGAACAGAAAGCTCAAAATGAGTGATGTCTGGCTCATCCCCTGGGCGCTCTTGCCATGGGCACTTGCCAGCGGTAATGGTCTCTCCGCAAGACCAACAAGGCTGCCCTAGCAAGGGAGTTGGAGAGGAATGTTTCTCCTGCAGAGGTGATCCCCGAGCCCTCTGCTACCATAATTGATGATGAGCCTGGTCCAGAAACTGAAGGAAACGACAAAACTTTTTCACAGCTTGCAGGCACAGCACTGAGTCACGTTGTCCATGAGGGTGCTAAGAGCAGGCGCATTGATGTTGTGTTTGACGTCTACAAGGAGACATCCATCAAAGATGCAGAACGAGCCAACAAAGAGGCAGGCACAGGGATCCATTTCAAGAACATTCAACCTGGGCACAACATCCAGCAGTGGAGAAAGTTACTCGGTAGTCCTTCAACAAGGCAAGTCTCATCAAGTTCCTGGTAGAAGAATGGAAAAAACCACAGCACAGGGACAAGCTCGAGGGCAAGGAGCTGTATGTCACATGTGAGCAGCTCTGCTTCAAGATCACCAAAGAGCAGTGGGAAGAGGCTCCTGAGCTAAAGTCAAGTCAAGAAGAAGCAGACACACGCCTCCTTCTCCATGCACTTCATGCAGCAGAATCTGGGTACAAGTCTGTCATCATCACTGCAGAGGATACAGATGTCATGGTCCTGTGTCTGGGCATGTGCCACAAGATCCCATCCCACCTGTTCCAGAAGTGCGGGACGAAGACCGGACAAGATTCCTGGATATCACCACACTGAGCCGTACACTGGGAGGCAGCGTGTGTGATTCATTGATTGGTATGCATGCCTTTACAGGCTGTGATACCGTCAGTGCATTCGCTGGCCGGGAAGATGACGACACTCAAGCAGGTGAAGATGGACAAGACATACCAGGATGCTTTCCACGAACTTGGGCGCTCATGGGAAGTGTCTCCTGAACTATTTGAGAAGCTACAGGAAATCACCTGCCACATGTACCTGCCATCTACCCACACAACTGAGGTGAACAAGCTTCGGTATTAGCTGTTCTGTGCGAGACGTGGAGAGGTGGAGTCAAGTCAACTCCCTCCTTGTGAGGACTGCCTCTTCATGCATGCACTACGTGCAAACTACCAGGCTGTGATCTGGAGGAGAAGTCTGCAGAGCCAGCCATTTGTTGCGAACCAACAGACTGCGGCTGGATGACAGATGAGGACGGCAACTTGCTGTCAACTGGATGCGAGGCTCACCAGCACCAGATGCTGTTATGCAGCTACTGTCCTGCAAGTGTGTGCGGTCATGCGAACTCCCTAAGTGCACTTGCCTCAGCAATGGCCTGAAGTGTACGGAACATGTGCAGGTTACAGACATGCCAGAACAAGGCTATTGAAGAAGAGCCGGTAGACACAACAGTCAGATTCCGAGTCTGACGTCGATGATATTGAGGATGAGTAATTTGCCATAATAGTAAGTACAAGCCCATGGCATGCTTAGTGTGTATTTACAGGATTGTATTAAATGTTGACAATTACTATATTCATTTTAGTGACATTTAGGCATTCCTGTCCCCAAATTAGACATTTTAAATTTTTTTCTGAATTTTCGGTGGGGTGTGTCTATTCAAGAAGTGATAACGACCATTAAGCTACCAGTGTGCAA
>CM068954.1:79529094-79542199 GCA_035128595.1 Eptatretus atami | reverse complement strand
TAAGAGAATTAGTCACCCCGGGTGGTACCGATATCCCAAAATTCGGGTCTTGGCTCATGGACTAAAACAACACCTGCTTACTCACGAGACTGACTGATATATCCACCACGAAGATGGCTGGCCTGCCATTATTTCTAACAGTCACCTCAAAGGGGTGATTTGCAGCTGTCATCAGAAATATGCCATGTTGATGAACGTCACTGCTAGCCTTGAGCACTTTAATCGATGATGGTGCCTCTCCCTGACCGACTTTCAGCACATGACCCATTTTACCACACCAGTGACACTGCATTCTGAAATGGACAGTTCCAACAAGAGTGTGAACCATCACACCCTGGCAAGACTGCTGGGGCAGCTGATCTTGCAATGCACTGCTTGCATGCAGCCAGGATGAAAAATGTTCCTGATAATGTTGACCAAGATGGGGAATTTTGAGCATGTGACCTGCCACAGCTATGGCGTTGACAGATGGGTCCTCCCCAACAATGGTGCAAACATCCTTTCTAGTTTGTTCCACGACAGCTGCAGTTTCAATGGCTTTAAAAACGCAATTTCTTCAATCCTCATCCGAAGAACTGATGTGGCCATCTTCTCATCCTGCAACCCAGCGAAAAAAAACGATCCTTCAATCTATGTGACTGTTCATTGTCATCAAAACGGTAACCCCCTTCCAAATGCTTGAGTCTGGCAACAAAATCAGCTACCCTCTCATCGGTAAGCCGAACCAGGTTATCAAACTCGTACCACAATAATTGCGTCGACTTTCCCAGTTTAATATGGTCATGCAACGTCTTGACTGGATTCGAAGGTGATAGCATCATCCGACACCTTCGCAGGCTAAATCAAGTCAGACAGCAGATGGGACACTTCCACCGGCAGCGACGACAGAAGTATCGCTTTCCATTTCCCAGCATCAGCGACGTCGTTAACGATGAAATAGAAACTGAATGTACACAAATGCAACAATAATCATAATAATAATTGTATAATTCCTAATGTTAATACATATCGATATTGTTGAGGAAATCCACACGACAATATATTGCGTGATCACAAAACAATCCTCATTAGTAAATGGATTAACACATGCACACGGTTGAACATTGCAGGTTTATAAAATCAAAGCACCTGACTTGGGGATGAAATTTAACTACCCCAGCAGTGCTGAAAAACGGGTAAAAGCAACAAAATGGGGGAAAGGGTTGAAAATCACCCTAAATTAACTTTTTTCACAACACCAGCAGCAGAACTGGGAAAGGGTTTGAGGCTGAGTACATGTGCTGGGGTGTGTTTTTTATTTTTTTTTTGTATACCTTGTCGAGGCTCGTATGAGAGCTAACACACAACGCACAGCAAGGGGGCATGAGACAAGAGGGGCGGGAGTGGGAGGGACAAAACAGTGGGGAACAGAGACATTGGGAGATCTGTGGAAGGAGAGGGATGGGGCGGGAACATGGGGAATACAAGATGGATATTACAGGGACTTTCAGGAAGGAAAGCAGGGAATTTGAAGGAGGTGGGCTTGGGTTGATTAACGGGGGTATAAAAGATCGTGGATTTGGATGGAGTGTTTGATTGGGGGGAGGTGGGGGGGATGGGGTAATCAAATAGGTGTTCGATTACCAATCAGCTTGTAGAGCACTCACTGTAATGTAGTCATTGCACAGGGACGAAGACTCTGAAGTGGGAACAACAGGTTTAATCTGGACACAGGCACAACACAGCACAGCATCGGAACATCGGAACACGTGACTCCCCTTAACCACGCTCCAGTGCACCTGTGTATGTATGTATGTATGTATGCATTAGGATAAACTACTGATACATCACACTCACCAAGCGGCTTAACCTAACCAACGAAATAGTTGATAAGGAATGGCTGGCTTGGCAAGCGAGAGCTTATAGCTGCTGATTGGTAATGGAACACAATGGAAGTAATATTGCTGGTGGTGTCGGGTGAGATTATGGGGTTACCATTATTATAATCGCATAAATTAATTAGAAATTTATCTACGAGAGCAGCCGGGGGGATAAAATTGTTATCCTTTTTATTACTGCCAATTATTGTACTATTATTATTTTACAAAACTATTATTAATATTATGCTATTGTCATTATTCTTACGAGCAGATACCTGTCTGCGATGGATATCGGAGACAGGACGGATCACAATACTCGGTTACGGTAGTTTCTTTGGATGTTCTGCGCCGCATTCAACAGCTCCGTTCATATTGGTGGCGTGTCTGGGTGCCATTGGTAGCGCTTGAGACCGGTCGCTTTAGATTGTTGGCCTTGACACAAAGTGCCGGATGAGTAACACGAACGATTTGACATATTCATCGTTTTTATATTACCTCCATCAACAGATTAACAACATGGCCGGATAAAAGTCGTAAATGCTGAGTTGAACAAACGTCCTGAACTCATGGACTTAGTTAAGTAAAGCACGTCGTCTGGGACCCGGCCGTCGGTTTTCCGCCGAACGCTGCCGATTGTGACGTCATAGATTCCCTCTTTGAAAATTCTATCTATATTCGATTTTTTTTTAATCCGCTATCACCTGCATAAATACATGGAACACATAATTTGAAGATTTCGGAAGTATAACGGAATATGTTCGGAGAAAAGTGTGTTAGAAGTTTCAGGCTTACGCCCATTATATTATGTGATGACTTTTGTCAATTGAAATGGCCTTGGGAAAATACTACGATAAGGTGGACTGACATTCAAACTGCTGTGTATATATACACACCTTTCCAATGCAGAAAAAGGTAAAATAACGTGGGAATTCCTCCGGATTTTTTGCAATTGAGTCGAAAGCAACATTGGCTGAGAGGGTGTGAAAATAACATGGAGTCCTCTTCCGCCTGATACAATTGAGGGTTCTGAAACGTCACTCGTAATACCCTCTCCCACCACCACCAGGAGCAGTGCTACACGGTACACATTTGCAAAGATCATTTGCATCGCCCCACCTTCTGAACTCCTCGTAATGAGTGGGGGCCGGGGGGGGGCATATTGATTCGCCACAACCTTTGCCATATGACCCGTAGTTCCCTTGGTAGGTTTAATTGGTTAACATTGCAGAAGTAACAATCGACGTCAGACAGACGGACACCAAAACTAATATTTTAGTGTGATGACAGATTGACAGGGCTCATGGGCCGGGGGCCCCAGTGGGCCATTATAACGTTTTGCATGGGGCCCTCAAATGACTAACGTCACCCCTGCACGCATGCACAGACACACATGCACACACACACAACAAAAGGGATTCAGATATGCTACCTGAACATTCATATCATATATAGCCTTGATTTAACTACTGCCTCATTCCCCCCAAATGTAACATTATTGTATGGCATTCGGTGAATGTATCATGGAGTATGTATCCCTACTTGACTGGTACATATTCTTCCCATCTTGCTCTCATAAAGGCTATCAAGTCTAAGGCTCTATGTATTAATAGCATACCTTGGCAGGAGGCCAAATCCCTTTGTCTGCTTCTCAGTCACTGAAGGTACATTGGTGACCTCTCAGATTTTGTATCTTCTCACATCTGGTCTTGCTCTTCCCACCCTCTCATTCCTCTATCTTCCCACCCTGACCCACATGGGTTCTTCTAGATTTCCACAGCTGGTTATCCTCCTAAATTGTAAGCTGAAGGTTCACCTCAATTCCTTTATTACTGTATTTTCTTGTCTGGGGAAACGACTCCCTGTTTCTATATTGTCTCACTAGCCATCCTCTTCCAGTCCTTCAAAAGCGCAGTGCTGCCCATATTTCCACATGATGCTTCTTCCTTACCCTCTAACTGATCCTCTCCCCCTCTCCCACATGCTCCTCTCCTTTCTGCCACTCATCCACTAAAGGGCAACGTCTTTTCATGTCACCAAGAAAAAAACAACAGCCTATCCTAATCAATTATAGAAAGCATACAGTA
The DNA here is from genome assembly GCA_035128595.1 of Eptatretus atami. Taxonomy (NCBI): domain Eukaryota; kingdom Metazoa; phylum Chordata; class Myxini; order Myxiniformes; family Myxinidae; genus Eptatretus; species Eptatretus atami. Next base: position 79,538,256 of record CM068954.1, on the reverse strand, counting down.
CTCCAACCAGTGCTGCTGCAAGATTCGACAACAAACCTTTTTGAAATATAATTTGTCCTCATTTAGACTTCCTATTGTGTTATTAGAGGAATGCTTCAAATCATTGTCCTTGGGCAGTGGTAACTTGGTTGTGCCTGAACAAAACTGGTCATATTTGGTTAATGTATCATGATAGTCGTGTCGGATTGGGCTTCATGAATGGAATTTCCATGGTTTCACAGCTTAATATGGCACAGTGAGGAGGTGCCCCATGTGCTGTGGGTGGGACGAGATTGTCACTACATTTCAGAGATAAACTGTGTGATGTGTCACTCCGTTTCCCTTATGTCAGTACAGTTAGCAAATTGGAATTGAGGCTCATGAGCCACCTTCCTAGATTTGAAAAAATATAGCCATGTGGAACAAATAATAATATATTATTTGTTATATAACAATCCTACAATAACAAAAAGAACTCTAAATTTAAACTTTTAGGTGTTTTCTTTATTTTTCGGTATCCTTTTTTTGGCATTTCTTATGTTTCATGCTCTTGTTTTGTTCTTAATTGCATAAGCCTCAATCTTGCCCCTCAAAAAAGTTTTGGGATCCGAGCTATGATGCTTGGATAGAGAGCACTTGTATGGACTTAAGGGATTGTTTCTTGCATATTGAATACACCATGACCAAATGGGAGACCAAATTTTCCCCCTACATTTCCATTTTCTTTTCCATCTCCTTCCTTCCCTGCCCAAAACTTTCATTTCATTTTCTCTCCCATCCCCACCCCCTCAAACTTACCCACTTTATAATCGGTACACATCCCTGAGTAATCATATAAAAACAAAAATAGTTAATTAATTTTTGGTGATACATTTGATTAGCACGTCCTCCAGGTGCTGTGGGTCTCGGGAGACGGTTCTCGGCAGACGGGGTTTTGCAATCACTTCTGAGTCTTTCTGTCTGTGTGTCTGTGTATCTGTCCGGGTTGTAACTTTTTTACCATTTGAGCTTTTGTCATCAAATTTTCAACATAGGTTTATTAGGAGAATATGGAGAAGACAAATTAATAATTTGGTCAAAAGATCAAAGGTCAGTATCACAAATCGTCAATTTTAATGCAATTGACCTGAAAATTTAAGAATTTGCATATTTGGTCATTGAATTGGTCCAGCAATCAAAATCTAGAAGCTGTTTATTTTAGATCAATAGGTCAAAGGTCAAGGTTGCATAAAATCGTCAATTTTCATCTGATTGACTTGAAATTTAAGCATGGTCTGCATATTGGGTCACTGAAGGCTATTGTGTTTGCAGTCAAAATGTCAAGGTCACCTAAAATCAGTCAATTTTGTTTTTTAGCTGTTTTTGCCATGTTTAGTATACAGAAGAAGATTCCTGAATACAAAGCAGACGTGGACAGGCTTTCATTTTCAGACGCATTCTAGTTTTAAACTGTATGGGGGCATGTGGGGCGTGGGGTGATTGGGCGGGAGGGGGGGGGGGCGGTGGGAAGTGGTGGGGCAAATTGATTTTGTGCTTGTGGCTAGTAATACTCCTTCCCTCTGGTAGGGGTCACGAAGCAACATGCACTGTGCCATGTGCACTGGTGAAAATTGCATGTCGTCAACCCACCCTCGTGGGGAAAGGGAGAATTATTTGGTGCCAATGACCTGACCCTGAGTACCCCCAGGAAGTATGCAAAATGTGGTGGGGATCGGCCAAGCCGTTTTTGAGTCTCTCTCGTGAACAGACATAAAAAACAAATTATTATGATTAATTATTGCGATTATTTCTTAATTTTACATAATAATTTGCAAAAAGCGAATTCAGGTAACCTCACGCACTCATACATGATAAACAATTACATACAAAATCAGGATTCGTGGAAAAGCAGACTGAGAATAAAAAACATAAACACAAAAAATGCCTACAGTGGTGAGTCGCGTATACCCCATGCATATCTGGTGACACTTGCTGCACCACTGAAGATGTGGATGATTAGTCGATGATTGTCCTTGAAGGGGATTGTAAGACTATTGCAACGCTCCAGTGTGTGTGTGTGTGTGTGTGTGTGTGTGTGTGTGTGTGTTGTGTGTGTGTGGTGTGCGCGGTGTGTGTGTGTGTGTGTGTGTGTGTGTGCACATCTATATATGTTTACTTTAAAAATGTTTTTCTCTGTAACCGCTTGTCTGATCGAGGTGAAACTTTAAACATAGGAGGGACTCCCTATGGAGAATATTGTATTGATAACTCTGATGCCATAGATCAATGGTATGGCAGCCATATTTGATTAAAGGAAAAAATTGGACATTTTTTAGCTGCGTCGCGTTGCGAACGCTGGCTCTAATAGCCTGTATCTCACTGGGCTGCGACAGCTCGCGACTAGTTGGAGACACCAGATTGCGATAAAACAGCGATAATTTTCACTTGGAATCACACTGAATTTATACTAAAACACATTTGCGATATTGTCTCACGAATATCGCACGAATGTCCCACGAACTCCCGGCGAAATTTGGGATGAACTTCGCCTGGAGTTCGCATACATGTCGCACGACATTCGCGCGACGTTCAGGTGACAAAACTGAGATTTTTTTGGCACATGCAACTGTCGCGCGACGGTCACACGACGGTCGTGCGACCATCACGCAAATGTCGTGCAACGGTCGCATGACAACTGTGCGTGACAATTGAGAAATCGGGACCATATATATATATATAATATATGAAAGGCTCTCCCTTCCAGCAATCATATTGTCAGTTGGGAAACGAGTAAGAGAGTACCTGACTGAGTACTACAATGGTGTGGGAGCTGTGCCCTGGCAGAACAGGATGGTGGGATTACAGGAGAATGCTGACCAAGCCTGATTGTTCAAAGTGTTCTGTTACTTGTCAACGTTGCACCCACAAACATTGTGTGTGACCCAATTGTTCATCTGCCTTGATAGGGGCTTGTGGGTGTGACCATATTTTGTGTGTGACCTAATTTATGTAAAAATATGTGTGACGTGATTTATGAATGATGGGAAGGTGAAAAGTTTGCATTGAAGGCCATTACTCAGAACAGGAGAGAAAGAGGACAGACAATGCTGGTTTTACAATATGGACTATGAGTTTTTTTTTTTTGTTTTTTTTAGTCATATTGGATTGACTATTGTGAATCTATCTTCATTACATTGCATGTCACATTTGTCGCACCTTCTGACTCACGGAAACTAAATTGAGAAGGGTTCGAGACCGGTTCGAGACAACCGCGACGACTCTGTGACTATTTTGAGATAAAATTTGTCGCACGAATTTTTTGAACATGTTCAAATTCAGTGACAAGAGCGACGTCTGCGACTCACGCGAGGAAATTAAGAACAACCGCGAACGTTTCCAGACATTTTGGAGAATCCGTTCGCATTTTGTCGCGAGCTGTCGCAGCCCATTGAGATACAGTCTTAGAGAGCTCGCATTGTTCTTCTTTCTTCTTGTTCTTCTTCTTCTTGTTGTTGTTCTTCTTCTTCTGGTGAAGACAAAACCTTTAGGATGCGGCTCTTGGACACATTTGTCCTTGTTTTTTCAAAAACACTCAATGAAAAAAAATTGAAACTTAGCATATGTCATCAACTCCACATGGGGCATATAGGGAATTGTGGGAATTGTGTTATTGTGTCATATAGGGAATCGTGCATAGGGAATTGTGTTATTCCAGCCAAAATTGGTTGAATAAAAAAATTTATCTGAAAAGCTGAAACTTCATATATCTGATGTACGACCCGATGTGAATAAAGAATTAAAGTTATGACTTCATCGGTCACGTGGTCCGGTGGCTATATTGTGTTGAAAATAAAAACATAAAAAGATCTTCTATTGAACTGCTTAACAGATCATAGCAAAACTTCATACATATGATTGATTAGCCATGAGGAATATAGTTTGAATTTTTTTCATATTCACCTTTATGAGCACAATTTAGCTGAAATGTACACAAAATTGGTCACTCAATATCCTAATAATCAATCAATAAAGGAATGGATAATGGCAATGTATATGATATAATAGGGTACATGGATGATTTGGGTAAATGGGGCATAATAGTAGCGTGTTCAGTTAACGTTGGTATTTTTGTTCAGAATGAGTACGTGAGGTGAGACTATGCACTAGACAAGTGCCATTTTAGTTGTACTTGAAGTTGTAATGGGACCACAAAATAAAGAGTTTCTAAAGAAGAAAATAATGATGGAGAAAAGGATGTGAGAAATAATATGGAAAAACATGAATTCATAGCTGCACAGCAGGAACGAGAATGGCACTCAGGAGAGCGCATACCTCTGCCAGGCTGAACAGTTTACGTTTTGTATCTCACTGATCGGGATCTGAATCCAGACCATTCGTCCTTGTCACACAAACATCTAATTCACTTGTGTCACCTAACTCATCCACCAAGTTTTGTCATAACTCATTCATAACTTTATGAAATATCATGCTACTAGCAGATTTATCCAGCATTGCACCAGAAGAGAAACATGAGTAAGTGACACTTTGTAGCCAAAGGAAATTTGGAATGTGAAATACCCTCTGCCACCACCAGCAGGTGGCGCTACACGGTACACATTTACATAGATAATTTATGCCCACCATCGCCCCCCCCCCAACTCCTCCGCATGAGGCCACGGCCACATAGCCTTTGTTACCCCCACACAAAGTTGTATTTGTGCCCTAAGTTTGGAGTTTGTGACTTAAATGATATGGCCATGCATAGAACACAGAGAGACAGACAAAGACGGAGAGATATTTTTGCCTTTTATAGGGATGGATATATTATTTTTGCCCCCATCTCTCAATGGTGAATATTCACTTAAAAAATAAATAAGTTCTCATATCCGGATCCAGATCTTCACCAAAATCTAATAATTTCATCCTTGTCACACACCCAATATATCCACCAAATTTCGTCCAAATCCTTAACAACTTTTTGAGATATTCTGCTCACAGACAAACAAACCAAAAGAGGTGAAAACATAACCTCCTTCCACCTTCGGTGGCAGAGTTAATGATGAAGATAATTGTATAAAAGTTCAGCAAGTCAAGGAACAACGACCCTGTATTGAGATGTCATGAGGAGCTGACTCTGCAAGGATTAAAAAAAATATACACAAGGAAACCTGGATACTGCAGGAGAAGGCCATTATGTCTTTTTCAAAAATAGACCTCATTAACTTAATTAATGTTTTTGTTTTCTATGTAGGAACCCATCATTTTCATACACTTATTCTAACTTAACATCCATATCCCTTTCATCATTAACTTCTATACTGTGTTTAATCTCTCGACAGGGAATATAGCAAGGGAACTGGTGTACTTTGGCATAGTCTTTTTGAGATACCATTGGATATTTAATATGTACAACCTAAATTCAGATGGGACAGCTGGTTTGAAATTCCCGTCGACAGGAAGTATTGGTCTAAGTTGAAGTGCCCTCTGCTGGCAAGGCACCAGGAGGGCAGCATTTTATTCAGATTTGATTTCACAGGGAAACAAATCCATAAAACAATAGCTCACAAACTAGACTACATAGTACAATGTAATCTGCCCTGCGGTCCCCCAGCCAGCATCATCTGGGCTTCTCACCGCATCTCTCAATGGTGAAGACAACGAAGGACACTCACATCATCCAGTACTCTCTGCATGGACATCTCCCATCAAAGTATAACTGGTTCTCACTTTCCTTACCTGCAAAGACCTGCATTGTAGTCTATAAGTTGTATAAAATAGTTGGTATTGAGAAAGTGAGTACTTGTTGGGAAAATGTGGTGGTTTGTGTCTAGACAACATCCAGATGGAAGCCAAGTAGTATAGGCATATTTAAGATTCCCACCTGAGCACAATATCAGTACTGGGATCTGAGTTTTAAATCCCATACGTTGACTTAACTCTTGTTGTCTCTTAATGATCTTTAAGGTAGTTTAAAAGTAAACTGATGTCTTCCAATGTACTTGTCTTCCATGTAATATAAGCCAAAAACATGATGTTTTAGTGATGGAATTCCAACACCAACAGTATTACCGTTTCTGAAGTGAGGTGGTTCAAAAGCTTTCGCACCGCAGGCAATGTTACAAAACGAGGGAACACCCGACTCATGGTAGTAGAGCAATGTCAGACCAAACAGTTGCCTCTGACACCTTGTTTTTGAAGAATACATCATATAATTCTCTTAATACCCTCTTAGGTAATGCTTACTGTATTTTTATACTGAAAGTTTCAAACCATGATGGGAATTTTCCAACTGTGATGGGAATTATAAAAGGCTGACACTTTGCATAGCCTACCATCATTCTGTTCTTCATAATGCTCGCTGGTCAAATGCAACCTTTATGAAGTTGTGATGAGAAAATAGGTCACATAGAGACTGACAATGAATCATTGTTTATTTTTTTATCAGTCACATATGCAGTTATCCAAGAAAATCTTCTTAGTTTCTCAATACGACTCAGACACATAGGTCGGGAAAATCCCATTTCACACCAAACATGCTGCGAGTCACCTCATTTTTGCAACCTTTCCTCCATATTAAATCTTGTTACTGCTCATTTCATAATCCGTGTTATATATATATATATATATATATATTTTTTTTTTTTACAGTCACATTCCATATTCACTCAATTATTGAAAAGCTCATTTTCTACATCATTACTGAATTCCCTCTTTAATCCTTTCTCCCTCTAATTATAACCATTTCTTTATAACAAGGATTTATTTTAGAAGCCACAGATAAAGCATGTGTGATGATAACAAACAAACAAAGATGACAGAGGACAATTGGAGTTTCAAAAAGAGAAGTCATGAGAGTGAGAGGACAGTGGAATCGATGTCATTGAAACAAACTCAAAAAATGTACTGCTAGTGCAACTACATAGACAGCGATAACTTGACGGCTCTGGACATATTCTGTGAAATGGGACAAGTGGGAGTGGGGAGAGAAGTTACATATTTAAAATCGATTTGAAATCGATGAATTATGGAATCTGTATTTCATTTCCTGAGAGAAGGGGGGTGGGGCACCTCACTGTATCCTCTTCTGGATATTGTCTGAAACACATACTAATAGATGACCTCATGCTGGGACACTTGATGATTGCACATATGTGGATTACCTGCAAGACAATTAGCAGTAGTGCACAAGTTAGTGTGGTGTCTAAATTTATATGGACAATTTGCATTATCATTGTTAGGAAAATCCCTCGGTGCATAAAATGAATGAGTTATTAAATGTAGGTTGTGTTGGTCAGCTTATTAATGTGGTGAGGTTTATTGGTAGCATTATTATCCAGGTTCTAAAAACCTGTTAATTGATTTGCTGGAATAAAGGAGTTTTGGAAGCCGAGTCATTCTTAAAGATACATTTTATTTTATGTGTATCCAGGCATCAATTGTTTTGTTGACACTTGTATTCGTATGTTTTGTTACTCTCATGACCTAAAAAGGGGTCATTGAGTTAATAAAACACTATTATAAAATTTACATGTGCTTTTGTTTCTTTTTTTTAATGAATAAGCATTGACAACAAAAACCAGTGCTCACTTATACCATGAAAACAAAATATCAAAGTGCAAATGAAAAAAAGGAACCAACAATATTGTTACGATTGTGGAGTTAGATGGAGGAATTTCACAGCAAAGTTAGGATTGTATTGAGTTGCTTGGCCTGCGGACGAGCGTAATGGTTGTTACAGGAAGGTATATGTATATGTATATGTATATGTTTGCATGATGATCATGCAAAGACTGTGAACAATTATACATTGGTGAAACTGAAAGGAATTTGGAATGACTGGATGAACAAGATAGAGCAATTAGGCTTGGAAAAATGACCTAGTCAGCCATAGCACATCATTTCCTGTAGTCTGGCCATAAATTTGACTTTGATGGGACCCGTGTCTTAAACACTACATCTAACAAACGACACAGGTTGATTTTGGAAGCATGGCATGTGAAGAGCCAGGAGGGTGGCCTAACTGGGGAGATGGTGGACATACCTACACAATACACACCTCTCATGCAAATGACGAAAACTGGATGGTGCAAACGACTGGATAAGGTGAACAACTAACACCCAATCCCAAACACCACATCCACATGTTCACACAACCAACACCTCATCATACCCAACCCGGACACGAAATCAGCCGTGTTTGTGCCCCGGAAGCATAAACACAAAAACAACAAGTGCACACACGTGTTCACCCCACACATACACCACCAGATCACGTGTAAATAAAAACAAAAAAAGAGCAGAGCACCCCTTCAAATGATTTATTTGATGTTTGTTTTTGCTTTTGCAAAATACCAAGCACTTATCCATTTGACCTCGAGCACCAGCACATGACCGGAACTGAGCGGTCTTATCGATATAAAAACCGGACACATGCTGAGGCTCAGGGTCTATTGTGCCTGATGAAGCCGGCTGTGAAGCTGGCAAAACTTTGCCCTGAGACCGGGTCTGCTCTCGCTTTTTGCTCAAATTAGCGGATTTGATCTAGTTTTTACTTTTGGTTGGAAGCGCCTTCTTCTTCTTAAAAAAAAAAAGTATATCTATATATACATACACATACATATATATATATATATATTATATATATAATGTATGGAGATATATGTGTATATATATATATATATAGAATATATATATATATCATACATATGCTGTTACGGTCCACCCCATCGGAATAATTCCAGACAATGGTGAGTTTTGATGACCATACTCGTCTTCATACTGCAAACCTCGAGCCAGCTTCAGGTCCACAGCCGTATTACCATTACAAATGATGAATCGTGCCAGCAGTCACGTAACAGATCTTTACTGATTGGCCGAGCAGAACCAAAATCACTTCCTGCATTCTTATCTCAATAGCTCAATCATTCTTGATTAACCAATCAGCAGCTGCCATCAGGACACAAAATGGTTTGAAGCATGTATTGAAACAGTGACAAATTTACAGGGGTAATTCGCAAGGCTGGTATTTACAAGGTAATTAACATTCCCCTTTTCCCCGACACAAATATTCCCGCCATCATATTCCTTATGCAGTCACAACACGTTTACATCCATGGCATTAACCATACATATGGACAAGGAAATGAGTATGTATATATATATATATATATATGTAATTGTAATGGGGCATTTATAACACTGAAC
>CM068954.1:79507882-79529084 GCA_035128595.1 Eptatretus atami | reverse complement strand
AATCAGAGCAAACCATCGACCACAAGCGTACCGTGACTGTGCTAAGGGTCGTGACGTGCTGGGGATGTGCCCATATTAAGAGATCCGACGCGCTCAAGGGAAGCGGACCATGCATGATGTGGAATTTCACGGACTTGGCTCACCAATCAGCACCAGCCATCAATCCACAATCCATACCTGATAGGCCACCTCAGTCAATGGACATGCACCGAGGGCTTTCTGGTACATTCTGCAGAACTTTAGAAATTCCCTCACACTGTAATTGTTCTGAGCTTCCCTGATGCTTTGTTCTTGCTTTTTGTTTTATCTGCTTCCTCTCTCATTTGTGGTTCCTGTCTGCTGTGTAGTGGTGCCTGCCTGATACAGTATTGTTTGTGGTGTGCGCTGGATAACTATGGTATGGCTTGTGGCGTGGGGGTTGGTGTGCAGTGATGGTGGCTGGGGAGACACGCCGGGCTGAACGAAGACCACCACCTCATCTGTGGAACAGGTTTCTCTTTCTCTCTGTCTCATCTATTCTTTTTCTGTCTTGTCACTCATCTAGTGCATGCGTCAAGATATTTGTTTAAGCCTTCAAGATCTCGAGGGCACACTGGGGCATTTATAATTAATTTGTTGGTCCTGAGCACTGCTTTTCCACAGTGATATTATTCTCCCTCCCTCCCTCATCATTTTCCCTGTAAAGGAAAACTTGTGTGTGCTCATTGGGAGAGGGCTGCATCGTGCATAGGGAATTGTAAACTTAACTCTTTAGATGGGCAGTTTGGGCATGTAAGATGCTTTTAAAGGGAATCACTTGAGTGCTTGCTCGGCCAATTCTGTCAGGCAAATTTGCCGTAGTTTTTTGTTTTTTCATTGCCAATACACGCCAAATTAACCTGGCAGACGCGGAGACCTCTTTCTCCTATTACCACATGTGGTGTGACAGTCACTGTGTGTGTGTGTGTGTGTATATATATATATATATATATACACATATATATATATCTTTCCTTGAATAGCAATGAAGTGTATCTTGAAAAGACATTTGATATTTTGAGCATTTGTCCTTTGTATAATTCCTTGCTCATTTTACTACTATATTTACTCTGGTTCTCCATCAAGTGTTTGTGCAACATATTTAGGAGAAAGGAAAAGACTGTGCAAACAATACATGCCATGATGAGCAAGTAATTCATAACAGACATGGCCTTTGCCCTGTGGCGTATTTTGCCTGAACGTCAGATTGCACGATTTAGCATTCCTTCATCTTTGTTTAAGATTGCACTCATTTGTGACGTACTGAAACTGTCCCGATGATGTTTTGTTTGGGCCTGTTTTGTTTTTGTTTGATCATAGCAATAAATGTAGTTTTGATGATATAATTATTTTGAATTTGAACGTCCTAAGCTTTCCCTCTGCACCAAAAATTGTCGCAAGTCCTCTAGGCAAAACTGTTTGTTCATTGGCGTTATTCGGAATATATTATCATCATTATTATCAGACATTGAAATGTGGTCTTGTCGAAGAATATCTCACAAGAAATTCACCAGTGCACCAACTTAGAATTGGAAGCAAACTTAGACATCAGAAAAAGGCATTTGGTGCATCAATCGTCTCAAATTCCAACACGACTGACAGTGTAGGTCAGCTGTTGTCTCGCCTCTGAGTTGTCTGGCTATCATCTGGTTCCAATTCCCAAGTGAATGACAATGAATTATACGCAGTCATCCTGTTGGTTCACAGCTTATTCACCTCATTAGTAATATTGTCATCCATTAGAGAAAATGTTTATCAGTTTGACTCAGTTTATCAATTATAATTGCAGACGTTAAGGATTTCCTGGGAATTTATTGAAAAGCGAGAATAGATGAGATTTGTACCACGGCCAGTTTTCTACATTATTTTCTTTTGATTTTCAATGGCACTCGTCTTTATTCACTGAGGTTGGCAGTTACTCAAATCTTTTTTTCTGCCAAGGTCACGTTCTTCATTAAACATGCTGCCTCAGCCTTAGTTTAAATGGAAGACTTTGTAAAATGTTTGCCTGCTTGTATTCCCATCTGAACTCCGGCCTCATGGTGAGGGAGCCCAGGCTTAAATCTCAGAAAGCACCTGTGTTTGTCCATTGTCAACTAATGTCGTTATATTTTATGGAAAAGTAACAACAGAAGACATTACTTTTGGGATGGCCCTCATAAATTTTCCAAACTTAGACATGTATAATGCATATGATGTTTTATAGTCGATACGTGTCTGTAAATACTGTATGTTGTGATAAAAAAACAACCAATTATCCAGAAATAAAACAGGAGCCATTACTTTTTGGGATAGCCCTTGTAAATTGTCCAAAACAATTTAACTGTCCTTATCAGAGCTTGATATGTGATCATATGAAGATGGGTGAAATAAAGCTTTTTCAAAAAAAGTTTCAAAATTATTCCATTAGGAGAATGACTGTGATGTCTTACACATGATTGCAGTATTTTAACCGTGGTACTTTTATAAATCCGTGCCAGTTTTTTTTGAGCTACACCGATAATACCTCCGGGACTATGGTAGCTACATTGGTCAGCAACAACACACCAAAACGAGCATGTAACCAGAAAGGCAGTTCACTATATTATGTTTATAAGCAAAGAGTTCAGATGCAGATAAAATCAACATGAAGAGCACACAAACCAAAATATTTCCAATGACTATAAATGGTTTTGCTGCAATGTTTTCAATTTGGAATAAATAACTTTTCTGCGTTCAGAGTAATCAGTGAGCTCTAAACATTTACCAAGACATCTGACAAAACTCCGTATTCAGCGCAGTTTTAGTGGGGAGTATTTACACGATGGCCTGCCTCGAGGTATCATATTTTCCATCCCGAGACTGTGTAGCTCTGCAAACTGTTTTTACCTGAATCTACGTTACAATGTTTGGCATCAACAAAACTCTTTTGAAACTACCCCGAACTCTCTCACTGTGTTTATTAAACATTCTCTGTCTTTGCTCTCTCGACGCAACTGGGTCTCTATTAAAAATAAAACCTGACCATGGTTCGTACAGACAAAATGATTAAGGCTGTTTTATACTGATAGGGCCTTCTCATAATTTTTCATAATCTATATACCCAGGGGGCAAAACCCCATTTTTTTTTCGAAAAGTAGGGACTTTGTGCTGTAAAAGGTCAGTGCCCCCTCATCTCTTTGGGGAATGTCCTGGAATCGTGCTAGAATGGATTTCTCTGCCAAATGTTTTGCACAAAGTTGAAAAATTATCTTTAAAGTTGCATCATCGTAATAATTTTGAGGCCCAGAAATTAGGGGTAGGAGAAATTAAAAAAGTCATAGCTTTGCACAGACAAAAAAAGATGTACTAACAAATTACCACTCAAAATGTTTGTCTTGAACTGCTCCGTAAGATAACATATAAAATGAAAATCAGATCAATATGTAGGTCACCCGATGTCAAAAGGTCACCAAATTTGACGAATGCTTAAAATCAGAAAACTCGTCAAATATTTTGCAATTTTAGCTTTGAAATTGGATTAAAAAGAAAATTTATGACTGCAATGTTTATAATAGAGATCCTACGAAGTATTCAAACCTACCCATGTTAAATTGTTTCTTAAAATATTTAATCATCAACAAGTGGAAGAAGGTCATTCTTCAAAAAGGCAAAAACGCCCATTTTCTCCAGGTAATTAAGCATTCATACAGTATATCTGCATTGCCCAATTCCCCCAAAACATTATATTACAGAGGAAATGAGTTTTTAATGTACAAAACTAGATCAGTGGAATACTTATGAGTAAATCTCTCCCGTGTTTTTTTCAGGGTTGCCCATCTGCAGATGTGAAAAGGAAACATGGCTGACCAACAACATGACACAAAGTGGCCCCGGAGAGCAGCGGTTGGCATCGACCTAAAGACAAGCAATTCGAAGAAGTTAAAGAGTGATAAAGGGACAATATACTCTGTGTGTCATATGTCAGGACAAGTAAAAAAAAACTGTACAGGATATTAGTCCCAGTCAGTAAATACACTCAAGTCAGCTTTGAGCTCTCTGGCTGACTCTGTGACAGAGACTTTCATCTGATATTGAACAGAATGACAGGTTTGACTGTAAACAGCCAAAGTGGCATCCATAATGTAGAAATACCTACACTCATCCTCAGAGTTGCATCCATACATCCATTGGGACCATACTCTGTGCAGAGCGTTGGTGCTACCTCAGCAGTCTCCCTGGCTATTGGGCACAATCCTGGATGGGTCGCCACTCCGACACAGTATACCAGCAAGCTGCATTCATTTTGCCGACATCGGAGGGATGACAGGCAGAGTCAACCCCACCTGGTATTAATTCAACAGCCGAGTGGGATTTGAACTCCGGATCCTGGGATCCCAAGCCCAACACCCTAACCGTTAAGCCAACACCAGGAATAAAAGTTGCATGCAAGCACAGAAAAAGCAGCTAGGCAAATCCCATCACCCCCCACAGATACAAGTCGTGGTTCCTCTAATTCTAAGCCAATACCTCTAGGGTAAGATAAGGTCTGTGAGGTCAAATTCTTGTCGTGTTGAAGTTACAGTAACCTGTGTTTTTTGTCATAGATTCCGTGACACTTGCTGACCTTCAGGTAAAATTAGCAAACCACACCAAAAATCATTTCAATTGAGAAAGCACAACAGCTGAACTGGCAAGATGGTTTGTTCTGTTTGCAGGGTGCGGGGCATGACATGGTTGCAAACGAAGATGTTATCACACCAAGTGCATGGATGCATTCAAAGCTACTGGGGTACCAACAGGTAAAACCTATCAGAATAACTTTGATGATCATTTTTTGTATTTGTTATTTGGTGCGGAAATGATTTTTGGTATGGATTTTTGGTATGATTATGGATCAAGGGGGGTCATGTCAATGCCTATTTTACTCGAAGGGGTCCCAGGATTACACACCCCAAAAATGGTTGCGATCGGTTCAGCCGTTTTTGCGGTACCTGGGAACAGACAGACGGACGGACGGTGAATTATAGTAAAATACTGATCCGTAACACCATTCACAACTTTTTGATAAATCAAACGGGTTCGACTAGAGACTTTTCAAACACAAAACCTTATTCTGAGCACGTTTTTCACGCTTTTTGCTCCAAATCACCATACAAATGCAGAAACGCGTTTTTCATCAAACAGTGTGTATTTTAGCTTAAGTAAACAACACATTTTATACTAGTAACCTTATCCATGCAAAAATAGTCTTATTTGCTTAATTGAAGCATTTTTAGCACAAAAGCTTGTTCTGAGCACGTTTTGCACTCCTTTTGTTACAAGTCACTATTCTAATGCAGAAATGTGTGTTTTTCATCAAGTAGTGTGTATTTTAGCTTGTACTAGCATAGTACCCAAAGGGGTGATCCCCCCCCCCAACCAACCCCCCAACAGTGACACGCACACACAGCTGTGGCCAGTTACATTTTGGCTGTGAGTAAACTTACACATGCAATTCTGACATGTGAAAAAATAGCACCACCAGTCCACCACTCATTCCTTTTCCCTTTATATTCATCAGAGGATGAGGTACATGTGTTGTATAGCATGCATTACATCTTGACCAGGGTAACAAATATTGATGATTGTACACGTATGCAATAAGACAATCAATCAAACACTCACATCCTACTTTATTGGAGTTAGTGCATTTATTGGCATTAATATTTAGTCATATCAGTGTGGTTTTGAAGACAGAAAGATATGCTGTTAATCTCACTTCTAATATGTGGTTGATGGATCAAAGCAGAAAGCAATTCTTATAGAAAAGTATCAAATATGGCTTTTGGAGATGTATAACACAGTATTAGACATCTGAATGTCGTACTGTAGTACACACAGGAAGTGGTCTCTTTTTAAATTATGTCATGACAAAGTCTGCCTGTGAATTATATTATATATCGCAAACTACATTACAAACTACATGTACATCACCTTGCTGTAACTGTTTACATGCAGCAAGCTACAAACACATTTTACCTTATTGGAGGTTTTTGAGGAAATCAGTATCAATATTAAGTCTTTCTTTAGCCCTGAACTGAAAGGCAAAATCCACAGTATTTCTCTGCTGTTTGAAATGTAGATTTGTGATTTATTTTAAACGAGCAAATACCACCTGTCGCTTCATTGAAGGAATTACTAAGGGGGGGGTGGGAGAGAGAAAGAGTGGGATGGGAGAGAGAGGGGGTATGGAGAGAAGAGAGAGAGAGAGAGAGAGAGAGAGAGAGAGAGAGAGAGAGGGTGGGTAGGGGAGAGAGAGAGGGGGGGTTGGAGTAGGAGAGAGAGAGAGAGAGGGTGGGGTAGAGGGAGAGAGAGGGGGGTTGGGAGTAGAGAGAGCGAGAGGGAGTGTAGGGAGAGGGGTGGTAGGGAGAAGAGGGGGGTAAGCAGAGACAGGAGGGGGTTAGAGAGGGAGAGGGGGTAGGGAGAGGAGAGTGGGGTAGGGAAAGGAGAGGGTAGGAGAGAGGAGAGGCTAGGAGAGAGAGAGAGAGAGGTTGGGTGGAGAAAGAGAAAGAGGGGGGGGGTATGGAGGAGAGAGGGGGGAGGTAGAGAGAGAAGGAAGAGAGGGGTGGGCGAGGAAATGAGCGGGGGGGGGCAGTGGAAGCAAAGGTGCCTGCACCAAGGGGTCTCTCCTCCACCTGCCTCCTCTCTCCTCCTCCTCCTTTCCTGCCTCCTGCCACCCTACCACCTCCTATGTCCAACTCCCACCCCTTCCACATGACAGGTGGTAGCTTGTTGTTTTAAGTTATGAATTGTGAGAAAATGATTTCAAAACCCCTAGTAAGGTGTATCATGGTTAAAAAAACAATGTGATCCATAAAGTTTTCGTCTTGATTAACCTTGGGAGCTCAGAAGAGTAGCGCAACAAATAACCAAACAATGTTTCATTCACTTTTATAGAGAAATACCATCGCTCCAAAATCCTAATGAAATTAAATAACATCCAAAATGAAAGCAAATCACACAAAAAGGGGAAAGAATGCGATTTCGTGTCAAAAAAATAAAATAAATTGCACCGCACGATATCACGGGCCCTGTACTTTGTACTTTGATACATAGACCGGTTATCGCAAAGGAGAATAGGATGTACTCGTTGTTGTGTTTAGAAAGCGACAGAGTGTGCAGTAGTGTGGGTAGCACAAGTGACTGAACACACACACACACACACACACACACACGGGGGGGGGGGGGGAGCTTGTCCATGAGTTTGTGTCCCTGCTGTGGTTAAGCTGGATGCTTCGAGACATGGGATGGCTCCATTGGTGGTCACATGAATAAGGACGCAAATTGGTCCTGAATCATAATTGCTTACTGTGGTTAAGCTGGATGCTTCGGGCCGCGGGGGTTGTGGCGGGCTCTGTTGGGTGCGGCATGGTTGGGAGACGACTTGGTCCAATAATTCATGTTTCGTTGCTGTGGTGAAGACGGAGATGCTTCAGGACCGGGAAGGGCTCCGTTCGGCCTTGGGAACTTGCAGGGTGTGGTGGTGGCTAGTTGCGGTGGCACGTGCACACGTGTGTGCATGGGTCATGGTTTGCACGTTTACGATTGTGATTTGTATACATGTTGTGCTTGTTATTATGAACACACATGTTGTACGTGGCATGTTGCACTTGTTTACACACATGCTTTGTGTGACATTGCACATGTTATAAAATATAAACACACATTATGTGTCACATTTTGCACATGTTATACATGACATAATAATAGCATGTTATGTGTGACATGTTGCACATGTTGTATACACACGTTATACGTGACATGTCGCACATGTGTTTAATACTACATACACAAATATTACACAGAAACACACTCAAACACACAAATGGAGATGGATACTTTAAGACCTTGTAGGTTTCCATTCCATCTCCTGAAACCCACCCATGTGTGGAGGTAACAGTCAACAACAGCAACTTTCATGTGTCGGTCATCAATATCACACAGCAAGTTGTTCTCGTTTGCAGCTTGAATAGCTTCATTGGTGAGATCCTATTGTTTGCAGCGGGAGTGGAAATGATGCATGACATCGTCAAGGTGCTGTTGGTACAGGTGGAGCAGTTCTGTGGTCTCACAAAACAGCAGGATAGTAACAAACAAACTTCTCATGCTTACTGGCCTTTGTGCATTTGCACACTTAGCCCCTCTCTCTCTCTCTCTCTCTCTCTCTCTCTCTCTCTCTCTCTCTCTCTCTCTCTCTCTCTCTCTCTCTCTCTCTCTCTCTCTCTCTCTCTCTCTCTCTCTCTCTCTCTCCCTCTCTCTCTCTCCAAAAGGACCGTTCTGCAAACCCTCCCATCTCGGTACTTTCTCAAAAACCATCTCAGAGGTTCAGTCACTCAAACTATTGGGTTTTGCTCTCAGCCATGATCTCTCATGGGCAAGCCACATTTCCAAGTTTGCTCCAAAGCCAGACATTGACTGAGCATCCACCGTAGTGCAATGTCCTTCCGTGGCATGCCTCAGCTCTTATCCACCTAAAAGGCTTTCATCCATGGCTCTCCCCTCTGGGCTAGCTACCCTGCCTCACATCTTGCCCAGCTTGTCATCGTGGAAACCAAGACTTTCAAGATCATTGGAATCTCTCATAATGAACCTGAGTCTATGGGCCTATCACTTCACCATTGCCAAAAGGTCAATGGTCTCTACTGTCTTCTGCCTCATTTCTGGTCTTGCACCCTCTGCCCTCTCCATGACCTGAGCTTTTTGCATCTGACATTGAAGCAGTCTGTCGGAATGCTGTCACCCATCTCCTTATGGCTTTGTCTGTTGGTGCTATTCTTGCATCACGTGTTCTTTGGAATTCACACTGTGCACACACAACACTGCATCCATTTTGGTAGTAGAGTTCCACAATCAGTGCCCTCTGCTGAAGTGTCCACTTATCCATGCAACAGAAAAACAAACAGTTAGTATATTGCCTTCAACACAATATACAATGCAAATACAGTCAGGACTTTTGGCAGACCCTGAATAAAATAAAAAAATTCCAAAGTGTAATAATTCTGGGGAGTTTTAGAGGGTTCTAAAGGGTAATTCTTAAGTGTTCTAAAGTGTAGTGCCAAAGGGTAATTATATAGGTTTTTAAAGGGTTCATAGTTTTATTTTATTGACTTCTCGAGGGTTCTAAAGGATTCTAAGGGCTAAAATCACTCATGCCCTCTTGATGTCACCTTTTTTAAAAATTCAAATAAATCCACACTCCACAAGCAAGAATTCATTTTGACCAAAAGACGTGGACCTTACAAACAAGCTTGTACGTAATACATTTGAAACCAATCATTGAAGGCCATGCTGAACATTCCAACATGCCATCAAATAGGATCAAACAATACAGATTGTTGAACAATGACACGGGTCAAGATTGTGGCCAACAGCACATTCCCGTAAGACCACAATCATGGCCAACAGTACGCAAACAGTTAAAACAATGTCATCTGTGACTTGTGGATGGTTTGAACTCTCTCAACAGACACTTATTCCTCTCTTTTCCTAATTTAGCTGTTGGAACTACATTGCATGTAGTGAACAATTTTGGTGAGATCATGTCTCTCTGTTTATCTCTCGACCTTGACTTTGCCATTGTTTTGGTGCAGTTTCAAGGTCACTGGTCCACCATTGTACAGCTCAGATGTAACTGTAGTTGGCATTTAAGTGATGTAGAGCTTGTATGACAGCATTTGTTTTTCACATTGTTTTAGGCCTTTTCATAATCGATTAATGTGAAACACAGATAAAGTATATATTCTGTTCATTTTTTCCAGAATATGAATTACTGTATGGAGAAATTGCCACACCTGCAGAAAGATAATAAAACTGTAAGCGGTGACATCATTGTTGTGTGGTAATTCTTGGGAAGGAAATGTCACATGACAAGTATATATAAATCAAACTCTTACCCAGTGAAAGCTACTCCATGTGGCAGATTACAGCCCATCCATTTGTAAGACTGAGGATTATACGCCAAACTGGCAATGTTGAGTGTTGCCAATAGAAAGGATGGAGGATGAAAGTCCAAACTCTCCAAAAGTAATGTTTAAGTATCTCAGGGATAAGCCTGTTGTTGGCTTCGTGGTTCGGGTGTCTGACTGAGGATCTTAGGGTCCTGTTGGCTGCTGAATTAACACCAGGTGGGGTTGACTCAGCTTGCTCATGGTCATCCTTCTGAGGTTGGTGAAATGAGTACCAGTGTACTGTTAGAGGGGCACAGCATCAGCGACACAGCTGTGCTTCCAAGAAATGATAGCTACCTGGCAGCAAAGCTGCCAAGTGCAAGAACAGAACATACAGAACAGAGTATCACAGGGTTTGTGTTGTATGTGATAAACGACAATCCAGTAAAGGTGTTGTGAATTATCTACCTGAAAGTATGTGTGTTGGCATTTCTTCAAGAACAATAAAAGCTGTACACTTTAGTGCAAAACAACCTCAATGGATATGTAGCTGCCAGAAGGCCTTTGCTGACTTCTCCTCTCCTCAGGATCATTATCAGTTTCTTCAGTAGTTGGAAAATGATTGGCAAAATGATGATGAGATTCAATTGGAAGTATTAACAATAGATTTGATACAGTAAATGATGTTCTTTACTATTGCGTTTTGTTGGTTCCAAATGGCAGAAGTCCATCGATTATGGAGAATTGAAAATAAATACATCACATATGTGTGTTGATGCCTTTTCAGTTATGGTGTCTTTGAAGGTGGTTGACATCATTCCCTTGGCAATCATGGATCATTTGGTATCCTCATAACTGTATAACTGTACAGAGACGTGGCTCCTTGTTTCCTTAGCAAATGATGCCATCTGCTGGCTCTAGAATCTGCACAGTATGGACCTTGATGAGGACACCTTTTTGAAGATGTTTTTTTCATCGCTAACTTGACATTTTCAGAAAACGAAAAAATCGATTCTTGTCAACCTGTAATATAATTTAAGCTATAGTTATCATTTCACAACGCTTAAGGAAAATTGGCAAAAGACGGCTAAATAAATTGGTGTTTCTCGTTTCATCTGGGCTAATCTGCATACAAATAAAAAACTTAGGATTTCAGAAAATGACATAGGGATTCAACACCGGTTTCTCCTCAATTAACATTCATGGTTATTGTGCTGTTATCTTTTTCATCAAGAACATCACGTTCCGTTCTGGTAGGGCCTAAAACTCTTATACATCGATTTTTATGACAGTTTTGCAAACTTTATCGCTCTACTTCTTGTAAACTTTATCATTCTACGCAAAGCATTTTTCGACCAGAAATATGTTTACAAATGAAGTTTATTTGAAATACTATTGTCGTGCTGCTTCGTTTTTCATTTAGTTTTTTTAGTTTTTTTTAATAAATATGGTTTTCTGTATCACATAAAGCGTAAGGTTCGTCTCTGTTAAAAAAAACACCAAAACTTAAGTACTTTCTTTAAAATATGTAACCCTTCGATTTCCTTCATATTATAATGTCTGATTATGATATGTTGCTCATTCTGATGAGTGACCTTTTGGTGACTGAATGAATTAAACCGACGATTTATATTAGTTATATACATTTGTCCGTTTGAGGACTTTATTTCTTAATATGATGTTTGATAATAATAATAATAATAATAATGACAATAAATAGAGCGAAGTTGATGGCGTTCCATTGCAAATCCTCACACTTCCCACTTAAAACAAAAGTTCCACAAGGAATGACCAAATATCAAATTTTGAGTTTAAAAATTCTTCTGTTTTGACCCCCTGTGACCCTAAGTCCCCATGCCCTGGTTCATGCACCAGGGTTTAACACCAAAAAATCGTTACATATTTCATGCGTCCCCAATGTTTATTGATTATACAAAGTTTCATTAAAAAATGTTTTAAAATGTGCTCGTAATTGAATTTTTTATTATTTGACCTTTTCACCCCATCCTCGAGCCCCAATGGGGTTGGACCAAAAATGATGCTGCTCTTCCACCTTCTTGCCAATGTGGTGATCATAACTACCAAGTTTGGTGAATTTCTGCAGAACCGTTTATTTAGGAGGGGATATTGTGATGGACAGACATACAGATGGAGCCAATTACAATATCCCCCGATTTTTTTTATTTTAAAGAATGGGGATTATTATTATGATTATTATTATTATTGGCTGGTTTCATGGCAAATTATTGGCTGGTTTCATGTGTATTTAATTATTAACCCTTTGCTTTGTTGGTACACCTTGTAGAAAATAAGTAAAAGTGTAAAGGTAAATATTTTATGCCTCTCCATTATTTGAGGGCTACAATCTGCCACGAGTTTGCTGTTTAAGATTTTTCATCTCTACTCTCGTCCAAGTTATGGTCGCTGGGTTCTCATAACCAATGCTCCCGCTGGGCAGGGAGGGAGCGAGAGGTCCCGCATCTACCCAAAATTTGCGTGTGAGTTGGTAGTTAAGACCACATGACGATGGTGAACCCGCTTGTCAAAATGGCTTGGCTGAGCAAACCGTGACAAGCATCACACTTTTAATGGTGATTTAAGGCATGAATCCAATTTTCCTGGATAACAGGTATATAGGCCGATTATAATCGGATTATTATCAATGTAAAACGGAATTCCCATTCCCTGATGGCTACAGGTTCTCATTAACAACGGTTTATGAGAGAGACAGAGACACAGAGACAGAGACAGAGACAACACGAGAGAACACGACCATCAACTGCATTCGATAGATAAATAGTAAAATACCTCAGCCATTGGTGGATTAACTCACGGGGACGCAGGGCCCATGCCCAGGGACCCCAAACTCAATGTGGGCCCTGGGCAGAGGTGGCATGAGAGCCATGAAACCCATGCAATTGCTTGGGCCCCCCAGATAACATGGGGCCCCACATAACCAATTGTGGTTCACAATCTTTCGAGACTCCCCACCCCCGAGGGTGGGGTCTCACTTTGTTGACAAAATATTAACTTGTGGGTGGTGAAAACATACAGCACAAAGGAAATGCTCCATATCAAGGAAATAAAGCAGTCACGTAATGAATCGATTTAAAAAATGTTTTCCTCTGATGTTTAACGAGACGGAACTATTACAAAATTAGTGGGTAAGGTGAGTCGAGAAAGCAAGTGGAATAATAACTGCATTTAATGCATGCCAATGCAACAATAATCACAATAAAGTTTGAATAATTCCTAGTGTTCATAATGTTCATTATTGCACAATCACAAAACAACCCCTCATTCCTAAATGGTCTCACCCATGCACACGACGGAATGCTGCGGTTTTTAAAATCAGAAGAGTGTCAAAGCACCTGTCCTGGAGATGAAACAAAACGACCCCAGCAGTGTTCAAAAGAAAAAAATAGCTCAACAAAAGGCAAAAGGGTTGAAAATCACCTGAAATTTACTTTTTTCGTTACACAAATTTCAGAACAACAAAAAGGTCTTTCATTGAGCACACCTGGGGTGTGTCCCTTTACCAATTGGCTTGTTTGCGCTTGGTAAGCCAGCTGTTGCTTATCAATAGTTTCTTTGGACTGCTTGTTTGAGTGCTTAAGCCACTTGGAGAGTGCTCCACAAGAAACGTTTAGCTCTTCCAACGAGCCTCGTCTACGTCCACACACACACACAAATTTTTTTTTAGAAAATAAAAACTTGGTAACTGAACACACCCCTGCCAGTGCTGGGGTGTGTTCCATTACCATCCAGATTTTCCTTGTGTTTGAATCACAGCGAGAAGGTCATTTCGACAATCGGGACTACAACGTGTAATTCCTTCTGGATCATCAATTGGACCATGTAATAACAAGGAATAACAAGGAAATCTAACACAGGTGGAGACCATTCAGCCCATCATGCTTGCGTGAACACCACACCAACCCATATATACAAGATCCAAGCAAGAAAATGCAAAAAATGTTTTTAATTAATGAAATATATATTTTAAAAAAAATAGTTTTTGTAGTTTTTATTATTATTCTTTTTTTGTAGTTTTTGTAGTTTGTGTATTGTTTTTTTTCATTTTCTTCCCCTCAGAGGAGGGGGCATGGGCTTGGTGAAAAACATACAACATCAACCACACAGCACCCCTTGACGAGACCCCCATCAACAGCACTCCGTAACCCTAACCCTAACCCTAACCCTAACCAATTAAACCCTCTATCTCCATAACTTCCAGGTACCTATCTAATTCTAATTTAAACTTATCTACTGTTTCAACCATGCAGTTCTGTCTTGATCAGTACAGAATGCCCTTTCACAACATCTAGAAAACCCTGAAGAGCCAGCCCAGCAGCCATCAGCTCTCGCATGTTGATGTGAGCTAGAGATTCTAGAGGGGACCACTTGCCAGACAAAAAAATTGCCTTGACAGTGTGCCTTACAGCCCTTCTTGGAGACATATGTTGTCACGACCATTAAAGGCAGATGTAGCATGAACAGCTTTCCCACCAGGAGAGGCTGTTGGCTGCCCCAAAACATGAAGAGCTGCTTTTGCTCCTGCGGGAGGATGGATAGGTTCAGGGGATCCCCTTGAAGGGAGTAGTGATGTCGAAGGTAGGTCTGTACTGGCTGCATATGAAGCCTGCAATCCGGTATCAGACCCACGAGACTGGTGAGGAGGCCAGGGAACTCGAGCCAGGCCTTTGCCAGAGCTAGCTTCAGAAGTTATTCAAGATGACCTCGATTGGATCTTCTCTTTCCGATGGGTGGACGTTCGAGCCACCTGGGCTAGAATGTCTAGGTCCGCCTCTACGGAAGGAGTTTTTTTTTTTAATATACAAGATCTAAGCTCGTAATGGAGCTGCCACTCACACATCTCTCACGTATGGACATAAAGACGATACAACACAGGACTATTAGACGAGACAAGCACAGCCAATGAGTTTGGGGAAAGTGCAGTCACTTCCCAAGATACTCTTTGAGTACCAGTGATGTCACAACAATGTATCTTTCTCACTGTACCCAGAGGGACATTTCCCCAGGAGAAATTTTCTCCTCCCCATCAATACCAACCAGTAGGAATATTCCGTGCTCTATCATTTTAAATGCTTACATCAAGCGAAGAAACGGCAGTATACCATAATGAAAGTCTTTGGTATGACTCGGCCATGGTTTGAACCACTGACCCCCCAGACTCGAAACGGATGCAAATTGGACTTCTCCCAATACGATACTTTTGAAATGATGCAAACCACCCCAGGATGCTCACCATGCATGCGCAGTAACCCATACAAAACAGCAGGTTCAGGGCACCCTGGATAGCACAGGGTGTTCCAGAAAGACCAAGACAACTTTGGTTGTTAATATATTTAGTACCACAAATGATATAACGATGCTCTTTATTTTATAAGACAAAGAAACTCATAAAGTTTTCTTTTTTTCAGGTCTGGTGGTTTAATATAAAAGAAAATGGTGACTCCATAGGAGAGAGCTCAGTGCCTCGAATGGTTAAGAGATGAGATCTGACACAACCCCCACCCCTTGACAAGACCCCCACAAACAGCACTCCTTACACATATATACAATCACCCATCAATGCTCAAACGACCTACGAGTCTTATCCACATCCCAATACCCCTCTATCTTCATAACTTCCAGGTACCTATCTAATTCTAATTTAAACTTATCTACTTTTTCTGCTGCCACTACTTTTCCAGGGAGGCCATTCCATGCATTAACTACTCTCTGAGTTTAAGTCCCCTGTCTTACTACCATCTAACTCTCCTCTTCTTTACTCTCAGGCTATGGCCCCTGGTCCTATCACTGTCTACTTTGTTGAATAATTCATCTGCACTTATTTTATCTATACCTTCATTATCTTAAACATCTCTATCATATCTCCTCGTAACCGCCTTCTTTCTAGTGTATAAAGCCCTGTCTCCTTCAACTGCTCCTCATAGCTGAGTCTAGCTCGCCCGGAATCAATCTAGTAGCGCTGCGCTGAACCTTCTCTATGGCATCTATGTCCTTCCGGAAATGTGGTGACCAAAACTGCACACAATATTCTAGATGTGGGCCTCACTAAATTCCTGTACAATGTTAATACCACCTCTTTGATTTATAATTGATCCCCCTCGAATAAAACCTAAAACCCGATTTGCTTTACCTATAGCTGCCTGGCACTGTGCTGCCTGCTTACCTCCCCTTTCTATTACCACCCCCAGATCCTTCTCTTGCTCCCCAATTACCACTTGCATCCTGTAATCTCTATTTTCATTGTTCTTTCCCATCCCCAACACCTTACACTTGCTCAGGTTAAATTCCATCTGCCAATCTTTTGTCCAATCGATGCAAGTATCAATACTTTCCTGAATCTGATCACCACCTCTTCTGCTATCCACCTCATCTCCAAGCTTTGTGTCATCTGCAAATTTGGAAAGCTTGCTCTTTACCCCATTATCCAAATCGTTGATGCAAATAATGAATAGTAATGGCATGGCTTATGGAAATACACAGTGATAGGTGATTACTGCATAAGTCGGTTAATTTTGAGAGGCACAAACTTCATATTGTAACTTGAGAGTGAATTTCAGCTCCTGAATACATCTATAAGTTGGTTGAGTAACCAGCTTATTTGGTGTATGCATTAATGGTGCATACGGCTGGAGTTACATGGGCTAATATGACACAGAATGTTACCTTATCATCCAAATTGGCTGTGGTCCTTTTCCTCTAGCCCTTTCGTAGGTATTGTGCCGTGTGAGGCCAAATAGCTTCATTCATTAAATGCTCTCTGGCACCAACATTGAGATGAGCAACTTCTTCACGAGTTGAAACTGTGGATTTTGTAAGATTTGAGAGATATCAGTTAAAATTAAAAGACTCTGCATAATCCTTTTCCTTTTATGAAAACTTTTCAAGTAGTGTTTATATAACTAGTGCAAGTGTGGAGCATTTCTGGCAGGCACTCCTTCCTGGGAGGAGTCGTAACTTATAGATAAGTGTTATCTGGAGATAAATGTTGGGAATTTTAAAAGTCCTCACAGACATAATTATATTTCTAGATGAAGATTGAATCTGCACATCAGACTTTCAAATATTTTGCTGTATGATTCAATGTGACCATTTCTCATTTGGGAAAGAAGGAAAGTTTCGTTTTTTTTGAAAGCGACACGTCACAATGGTGGATTAAACATTTATGCACATGAGTTCAAGGTAGAATGATTGCGTCGTCGTAGTGGGGGCAAAGATCATAACGCTGCCATTCCGATACTTCCAAATGCCATGGCCATGCTGTCTGCACTTCTGTGCTTTCTCGTACTGTTTACCAGCAAAGGTACCTATAAACAGGCCTGTTTTCTCTTGTGTTATTACTTCGATAATTGTAGCCATACCTTGCTGTTTACAATGTTGCTGTTCTATTATAGTTTTTGACTAATGTGTTTCTCCATTACAAACGCCTCGAATGGATTTCTCATGAGATCTGATGAGAATATTATGAGATCCGGATGAGATCATAGGAGAAATCGCTGGAGATTCTTGTGAGGGTAATTTAAATATATATATATATATATATATTTTTTTTTTAAGCAAAAGTGATTCAAGGACTGTGACAACGACATCTGTTGGAGAAATGATGTTGTATAACTTTATAAAAATTTTGTCTATAAATAATAATTAGCTTGCCACAACAGAAAATGAAAACAATGTCAGCACTTTAACCTTTCATCCCATCACAGCAGGTGGCATGGTTGATTTGACCTCTCCAAGATCACAATCAATCAGCCCAACCGTGCCCGACATTAAAAGCAGCACGACTGAAGAGGAAGTTTCATTCTCCTTTTCCACCAGCGTGACTTCACCTGCTTCACCTGCACAGACAACGACTGGCTTCTCCAGGAACGCGACATCACCATCATCTGATGCTAAGCCTGACAGACCGAACGCAGGTAAAACGATTCCATTGACGTTTTTGATAAGAATGAGCCCAGATAACATTCAACATTCCTGCAACGTTATGATCAAATAGCAATGGCTTGCAATGTTTCAGAATCGTTGCATGTTAGCTCGGATTGGAGAGTTGGAAAGAAATATTTGGTGGAATGTCTTTGTACTGCATGGCAAAACATCAGTTACTCTCATACAGTGTTGCAAACAAATCCCTGCAAACAATAGTCCGAATGTTGTATCGTCCTTGAAGTTGTACTTGCAATTCTCCAATGTTCAGGACAGTGTGTGTAGAAGAATGAACATTGAACAGCTTTGCAAATTCACTTTCTCTTTTTATGCCAATATAGTAGGCTCAAGATCCTGTGTTGAGCATCCAATTGGAGTTTGCTTTCGTACAATATGTACATTATGCCCCCTCACCTTCTCCAACCAACAGCCACTACGTTCCTGTCTCCCCCCCTCCTTGCTCAAGTATATTTAACACCTGGTGTGATTTACTCACACACTCCCGGATCAAAACGACTCAGTGGTCAAAATGTTAGTCTTGAGTCAACCCTCGGCAATTGCTATAGTTAGTGGTGCTTTCACTTTCAAGCACTTAAGCCTTACGTGTGCAGGCCGGAGTCTTGTGTATTTCAAGGTGTACCGACCAACAATAATTATCATCATCAATGTCTTGTTCTCTTTACAGACCATCGATGCTGTCTGTCATCGTGTCAGCGGTTATGCTGGGTAGTTTGCCATTACTTTGCTCAAAACCAACAATACGAAAGTTTTAAAAAATCCAAATAAAGTGACGTACTTTAGTATTCTTTTTACCTTCGCCACCGAAGCTGGATGGGAGGTAATGTTTTCACCCCTGTGTCTGTCTGTCTGTCTGTTTGTGAACAGGATATCTCAAAAAGTTGTGGATGGATTCTGACGAAATTTGGAGGAGAGCTTGGGTATGTGACACCAACAAAATGATTGGATTTTGATGAACATCCGAAACCGGATCTGGATATGAGAATTTTTTCAGTGATTTTTCACCATTGAGAGATCGGGCCAAAAACGACAAATAGCAGGATATCTCAAGTTGTGGACGGATTCAGACGAAATTGGTGGGCAGGTTGGGTATGTGACGAGGAAGAATTGATTCGATTTTGGTGAAGATCTGAATCCGGATCCGGATCCGAGAATTCTTATCGTGATTCTTCACCATTGAATGATGGAGCTAAAACGATATATAGCAGGATTTCTGAAAAAGTTGTGGAGTAGCGGCTGAAACCCTAATTCTATGCAGGTTCCTCCCGATGACTCCATCTTTGCTCTTTACTTCTTCGGGTTCCTTCTTGGTCTTCCATTCAATCCATCATTTTTGGCCCCATCTCTCAATGGTGAAGAATCACTTTTAAAATGATGAAATTGTCACATCCAGATCTTCACTAAAATCGAATCCATTTTGTCCTTGTCACACACCCAACCTGTCCAACAAGTTTTTTTTCCGAATATGTCCATAAATTTTTTGAAATATCATGCTCCATATCGTTTTTGGCTCGATCTCTCAATGACGAAGAATCACTTTAAAAATTCTGGTTTCCACATCCATATCTTCAACTGGTATCCGCATCCAGATCAAAATCTCATCATTTCGTCCTGTCATACACCCAACCTCTCCACCAAATGTCCTCTGAATCCGTCCAGAAGATTTTGAGATATCCTGTTCACAGACAAACAGACAGACAGACAGACAGACAGGGGTGAAAATATAACCTCCGCCCACCTTTGGTGGCGGAGGTACCTCCACCTTTGAGTAAATTATTTGTTTTATTCATGTTTTTATCTCCACCATCAAAGGTGGAAGGAGGTTATTTTTTCACCCCTGTCTGTCTTTGTTACTTGCAAAAATCGAAGATTTTTCAAGTATATTGGTTGGTTGCATGCTGTCTGTTGCATTCTGTCTGTCTGTCTGTCTGTTTGTTTGTTTGTTTGTTTGTTTAGCGCCAACTGGTCACAATTTTAAACCGATCATCATGAAACTTTACCAAGTCAGAAAGGAAGTCTCAACTGAGAAGCCTCTTGATTGATTTTTGTTTCAAAGGTCAAAGGTCTTCTTGAGGTCAAAATTCTAAAAATCGTCATTTTTCATCCGATTGACTTGAAATTTAAACAAGATTTGCATATTGCATCACTGAATTGGGAAGCTAAATATTTTTGAGGTCAAAAGGTCAAAGGTCAACTCAAAGTCAAACTTCTAAAATCATCAATTTCAATCTGGAAAAGAATCAATTTTCATCCGATTGACCTGAGCTTTGATTAAGATTGTCAATTTTAATCTTAATGAAATGGAGAAGTTGATGAATCCATGACAACCTTTGGAGAGTGGGGTGGATTTTGCAAGTACCGTGCTCTGCATGACGTCTTTTTCTTGTTTGTTTGTTTTCAGGATATCTCAAAAAGTTATCGACAGATTTGGATGAAATTTGGTGGGCCAGTTGGGTGTGTGACAAGGACAAATTGATTTGATTTTGGTGAAGATCTGAATCCAGATCTAGATAGGGTTTTAAAAAAAATATTCTTAAAGTGATTCTTCATCATTGAGTGATGGGACAAAAAACGATATATAGCATGATATTTCAAAAAATTCTTCCCCCGATATGTTCTGCTGGATCAAGCATTGCGTGGTGCAGGTATGCGCTCTACTTATAGATAGCATTGTGCTTACTTTTGAGCTGCAGTAGTTAATGCACTTACCTATAGATCGGCTGGTTAGTTTGCGTTCAATTCCCCCATCCTGTTAGTTTGGCAATAGAGTGTCAGACTGTTGCTTTGCCAGCAGGATTTTTCATCAATTAGCATGCTGTGCCCTGGATGGTGATTAAGATGGGGGCCTGTCTTCTCGAATTAGCTGTTGGACAGAAAAGGTGCCATGGCATTACATTTTGTATTATATTTAAAACACCAATGACCGCACATTAGTCCCAGTCTACGACACAATATATATTTTTCGCCTTCTCTGGCACTCAATTCCCTCATCCTTGCTGTTGAACAGCTTAGCTTGCATTCTTCAATCTGTGTCATTAACATTGTGCAGTGTCTCTCCCATGTTCCCTGTGAATGGATAAAATTAGACAGAGTGGTGTCTGTCCTGTGTTCCCATGTGAATGAAGAACATTAGACAGAGCCATGTCTACCCCGTGTTCCCATGTGAATGAATAATGAATAGATAGAGCCGTGTCTGTCCTGTGTTCCCATGTGAATGAATATGAATAGATAGAGGCCGTGTCTGTCCTGTGTTCCCATGTGAATGAATATGAATAGATAGAGCCGTGTCTGTCCTGTGTTCCCATGTGAATGAATATGAATAG
>CM068954.1:79475382-79505382 GCA_035128595.1 Eptatretus atami | reverse complement strand
CCACCAACAAAAATTCCAACAACAACAACAACATCAACAATGATATGACAACAACAAGAACAACAACGCAGAGCTCTTGTACACCTGCCACATGTTGCAGGTAAAAAGAAGAAGAAATTGAGGCTCATGGAAGAGCTGAATGACAGGAGGTGAAGTTGACTCAGCAATAATAATACAAGTTCACTATCAAGGAATTTAAATTCAGGGTGTTGCCATTCGGTCCATCAAATCCTGCACTGGTGTTGCCAACTTATGGTTGTTTGACCATGCTGTATCCTTTTAAAATGTTGTGCATCAATCAAAGAAGCAGCACATACTATTTTAAAGTTTTTGGTAGGACTTGGCTGGAGTTTCAACTGTCGACCTCCCAGACTCAGAGTCGATGTTCTGACTATTATGCCACCAAGTCTGGTTAAATTAAGCAGAACGAATTGGCTTACTAGGAAATATGGAGAAATGGGGAAGGATTGTACACACACAGAGCACAACTAGTAAGGGCATATACAGGATAAGGGAACCAAAGATGCTGACAGCTAACAAGGTACATGGAAGCAGACAGGAAGAGCTGATAAACAGGGTAAATAGGAAGAATGTGGTGGAGAGAAGAGGAGAGGAGGGAGTCAATGACAATAGTAAAGATTTGCAATAATCATTGTCATTCAATGGATTGGAGAAAATAACATGATTGGACAGATTAAGGAAAGTAATTCCAATTCCCTAGTGAGTCTGGTTGACATCATGAGGGACAATTGGCAAAAAGCGCAGATCTAGCAAAACCAGAAATTATGCGATAGAAAAATACTAAGTCATCAACCTGTCTGTAGTAGGCAAGGACTTGGCCTCACCCCTCAGCTTCCTGTTGAGTAACTCGAGCCTCAGTGTCTTGGATTCAATTGCTTCCAGGGGCACAAGGTGAACTCCAGTGGCACCATCCCACGGACCATTTCACTGTGGATTGAGGCTATCATGGCTGAGGAATGGCTTAGCTCTGCATACAATTATAAGGTGCCTCTGCCTAGCCTTAGAGGGCAGCTTGTAATTGTGATCAACTTAGAAAATGTCATGGCAGATTGTTTTCCAAGAATCTCCAATGACTGCACCACTTCCAGAGACTTATGGCAGAACTAAACTGGAGGGTTCTGGAATATGGTCTTTATAGCTAGGGTGTGTGAAGTGTGGGATTTGGAAGCATTGAATGACATATTCTGAATGACTCACTAGCTTTGTGTGTTTTTCAAATCAGTGGGGCATCGTTACCTATGGACTGTTCTATTTCTCCCTTCTGTTTTGTATGGCTACCATCATGTCATAATCAAAGTTCACGAGCAAAACAAACATAGATCGTGCTCGGAAACACAAGGCAATAGTTAAAAAAAACTCTTCCCATGTCCTTTTTCTCAAGACTGCATGGGGTAATGTTCTACGAACTCTCGTTTTAAGTGGTTTTTTTTTTTTTTTCATTATCGTGAATATAAATAAATTAGAAGAGGACCATCATCGAAATATAAACATTAACTACATAGATCCATGCATATATACATTGATAATAATCCTTTGGGTTTATTTTGCTGGAAACAGTATTTGGTGCTTTTAGCCTTTCTGTTGCTTTCCAACTGGTTCTGTTTTGGGACTTACAGTTGCAGTGCTGGGCCTTGTAGTGCTCGTGTGCATCATCCTGTTCACTCTTTCTATCCTGACGGTGACCTTCAGCTACAGGTCAGTACCTTTATCACATAACGTTTTGGGTTCGGTCAGGTTAATGAGCGAAGAAACATAATTATCATCGGCCGTCCGTGGAGGGGTCGACGAAGACTGGAGAGTAAACTGACCTGTGTTTGAATCGACAATGAGCAGCAAGACTAGCTCTGTTTCCAAATTTCCTGCCATGTAAGGGGGCAAATCAAGGTGCCGGGGCAAAAACTGCCTTCTCCAACTCTCCTGCTTTCTTTTGGTGTCCACAAGTTTTGGGATGGCAGAGAGTAAGGCTTGCCAGGATTTGCGTTTTAGGGATTACTGCTTCCATTCAGTAATTGAGATATTTGACATAAGCAGGTGACTCATCAAAACATCCTTAAATCAGAGTTTCTTCTCTCCTCTGGAACATGTACCATGTGCTACTCTCTCTCTCTCTCTCTCTCTCTCTCTCTCTCTCTCCCTCGTGCAGCCTGTGGCTGCTGGTTGCATCATTGGTTGGGACGTGGCTATGCCACTGATGCAGTGTCCCCCTTACCAGTACACTGGTGCTCATTTTGCCGACCTCGGAAGGATGACAGGCTGAGTCAACCTCCTGGTGTATTTAATTCAGCAGCCAACTGGGCTTGAACTCAGGACCCCAGGATCCCAAGCCGCCACCCTAACCACTAAGCCAACACCAGGCTTCATGTGCTACTACTCCGTACAGAGCTATCTTTGGGAGCTGATCATCTTCCATTCTGACTACATGGCCAATCTAGTGCAATGGAGTCTGGTTAAAGGGAAAGGGAAAAGGGAAAGGGTTAAAGGGAGAGGGTTAAAGGGAAAAACTCGTTTTTGTTGTGTTCATCATCATCATCTGACAAATGTTTGTCAGATGATAAGGGCTTCTGCACTGAGTGATTTCAGCATTTTCAACACCTTTGAGTTTGTCATTTTGTCATGCCACTTGATGTCTTGCATAAGGGGTGATTTTGAACTGTGTTGAACTTATTTGCGTGTCTTCGGTAGAGAGTGGAGGACTATTGGAGATATTGAAAATAGAGTGGAGATATTGAAACAGTCAATACAAGGGTATTGTTAGTACCACAGCTTGATAGAGTTTGCACTTGGTAGAAGCCTTGATGTCATGCCGAGACCAAAACGTGGTCTTAAAATTGGCTGTTGGCAGAAGATCCTGCTTGTACATGCTTAGTGACTTCAGCATCAAGAGAGTTGGTATCTGTGACAGTACTGCCCTGGTGGGTGAAGTTATATGTACAGTCTTGAGCGCTTCTCCATTCAGGAATACTTTTGGTGTCTCTACTGCAGGAGTATTTAGTGAGGGCTGAAAAAGCATTTCAGTTTTTTTTCACATATATTGAGAGACAGAAAGAGGTGGATGCAGCCTTGAAGGTGTTTAGCAACCTTTGGATATCTATCAGGTTGGTAGACAGCAGTGCAGTGTCATCGGCGTACAACAGTTCCTTAATTAACTTTTTGTGAACATGGTGTCAGCTTTGAGTGTTCTGAGATTGAAGAGGCCACCATCACAGCTGTTTCTTAAGAACACCTCACCAAGTTGTGTGTACTCAGTAAGTTGCCCTCGACACGACAGTCAATATAATGCAAAAAGGGTAGGCAGCGCACAACCCTGCTGCACACCATGGATTGACACCAAAATGGGTCACTGCATTCATCCCAAGAGCTGACTGTGGCCCTCATGTTGTCGTGAAAGCTTTGAACCAGTTATTTATCTTCCTCAGGAGGCCAAATCAGGAAAGGAACTTCCAAAGTGTCACCCTATCAATGGAGTCAAAAACCTTTGTAAAATCATCAAAGACTAAATCCAGCGGTTGGTGTTATTCAATGGCCTTCTCCTGCAGCTAACCCAGGTAAATATCATGTCACTTGTGGAATTATTGGCTCTAAATCCACGTTGGTTCTCAGGAAGGTTAACGCTATCAGTTTTTCGATGCGTTTCTGGACTATTTTGGCCAGGACCTTGCCCGCAATGTTAAGAAGGGAGATTCCTCTATGGTTACCACAGTCGAGTCAGTCACCTTTCTTTTTGTAGATGGTCACTATAATAGCATCTTTGAACTCCTCAGCAATGCATTCTTCTACCCAGCACCTTTGGATGAACAGCAAGAGCCTCTGTTTCTGTTCACTCTTTCTATCCTGATGGTGACCTTCAGCCACAGGTCCGCACCCTTATCGCATGACGTTTAGCGTTCGGTCGGGTTAATGAGTGAAGCAACACACCACTCGATTTCTGCTTGAAACCCTCGATGGAAGAGTGTTATTGCACAGCGTCAGTAAGATGGTTCACCAAATGGGACAAAGGAACAAAAGAGTTGAAGTGTGCAGTAAGTCTGCATTTGGTGAGTTTAAACAGGAGGTCTCCCAAGAGTAATTGGTACATGCCGGAGGAGCTGTGGAGGGTCTGAGAAAGAAAGAAAGCAAAGGGAGCAAGAACGGAGAAGATGCGGTAAAAAAATGGAGACGTCCCTGACCTCTCTGCTATGTGATGAGGGCAATTTCCTTGTATTTCAATTATAATGTTGTCTATTTTGAGCAAGTTCTCAATATGAGTAACGATTTGCTATTGGCAATGAATTTTTTCTTGGTGCAGCACAGCACTCCATGAGTTTTTGCAATGGGAGAAAATTATTCCTGAAATTATGCTAATAGGCATCCTATTGGAATTTGTGGGACATTTGCATAAGGGTGTTGTTGTTCAGATATTCATCCATATTTGAGGATAATATGGAACTTGAGAGCTTCCATGTTGCTGCAATAATTTGCTTCATTTAAATCGGCTGCAACAGCCTTGAGCAACAGGTGTGGCAGGTGGTGCTGATATCACGGATTTTCAATAAAATAACCATTTCATGGAATAAATCTGTTTATCATAATAATTGACTGCATTCAAAAATTTAACCCAGCATGCACCTTTATACTTTCCCTCTTATCCTTACTTTTAATCAATGATGGAAATTTAATTTTTTTTTTGTGCTAAATTGAAATATGACCATTGCTCCAAGCTAAATTGGAGGGTCAATCCTTATCTCTGAACAGAAGGGAAGAAATATTCTGAGCATTATTAGTGATGGTGCTCATCTTTACATGGATTGTTATGTGACTGTATTTGTAACTGCTTTGTGTGTGTTTACAAAGGTCCAAGTTCTACGGATGGAACGCAGGACCCAGTGGCCGACCATGGAGTAACTTTGCAAACCCTCTATATGCTGGTGATATTGAATAAGGATTCTGAAACAAATAGGGTGAATGTACACGAACGCTATTGGTGTGTATTCATGATTTAAGTAATCTTTCTCCATGAACAGTGTGCTTCAGTGTAATTATTGACAACTTAAGGTTATTGAATCAGCTAGCATCTGCTGAAATTTATTCCTCGTCTATCTCTTTTGAAATTAATTTTTCACTGATGTATTATAATCTTGTCTTCTTAGCTATATTTGACCGATTCAGTTTTCTCTTTCTCACTATTTTAGCAGATACATTTGTTTAATCTGTTGATGCATTGCTTGTGACATTTGGCTTGTTTAATTATTATTTGGACTGTTTAACCTAATGGGGATTCTTAAAGGTGATTATTATTATTATTTTTTTAAATTGTAAAAATGATCTCTCACTAAATATTCAAGTGTGCAAAAGGAAATGAAAGGGTGTTTGAGAGCAATAAAATTGGAAAAGGAATTAGAAAGAGGATATAATTCAGAGGAGGAAAATGAGATCATAGTTTAGGAAAGACAAGAGGATATGAGGAAAGTAGAGGTGAAGGGGGAAGGAAAGGGAATGTTGGGGTAAAAACGCAGCCATTTTGCTTGTGTCATAAGTATATTGTACATATTTATTTATAATATGTAATGCAAGAAAAACTCGTTTTTGTTGTGTTCATCATCATTATCATCATCATCATCATCATCCCCATACTTTCAGACCTTTTGGTGCTGCTGAAGCAGTCCCTTGGCAAGGGTTATGTTAGGTGGTTAACGCTTGCCTTCCCAGCAGTCAGTCAGGGCAAGAATTTGTGATTTGTACAGGGTGTCAGGCTGTCAGCAATAACTCACCTACTCCTTATGAAAAACACTGAGGGATCTTAAATGCTTATCAGCATTGCATCAGCGGCACAGCCGTGCTCCCAGAAAAGATGCAACCAGCAGCCACAAGATGCATACAAAATGAATGAATAACACCCAAAGCATTGTGGGTAAGGGGATAAACCTATATTCCGCAAATATAATATAGCTCCCCATGTTCTTCCTGAAATGGACAAAATGCATTCACATTATGAAAGGGAAACCCATTGCTATTGAAACAAGTAAAAAGGTTGGCAGCTGTAATTATGATTTTCATGGAATGGATATTTAAAGCACATGTTATTATTATTTTTATTATTACTAGTGGCGGGCCGAAGGTGCGGGCCCGAAGGTGGGGCCCGTAGTGGCGTGCCCGTACGTGCAGCTTTTTTCCTTCGCTCTCGTAAACGACGACTGGATTGGGGCATTGTTTCAATTAGATTGGACCAACCGTATCATAAATGGCCATAACTTGGGAAACACCTGGGAAACAGCTGAAACGGATGAGAGAACGATATCAAACCTTGAAAAGGCACATACTCAGGTCCCCAGTGTCAATTGTGACGTCATATCAAACAAAGAAGAATTGTGACGTCAATCGTGCAAAAAAAAAGGATTTGTGACGTCATTCGTGATGTCATAGCACTGTATCCTGTCATTGGTTGGCATTAATATGGTCGTAACTTGGGAACCACTTGTCCGATTAATATCAAACCTTGAAAATGCACATACTCAGGTACCCAGAATATACGTGGCAAGTTTCAATTAGATCGGACCAGTGGTTCGAGAAACAGCGGTCGCAGACGAACACAGACACACAGACCCGTATGTGCGTGCTGCCCATTCGTGTGTGCCGTACATGCAAAAAAAAAAAAATTTATAATTTCAAAAGCTGTTTCCCTTGGGAAAATTCAAACCTTGGATTAATTAATAATTTGAACAATTAATTCAAACCTTGGGAAAAACAGCTTTCAAACCTTGGGAAACAGCTTTTTCCCTTGGGAAAATTCAAACATTGGGATTAATTAATATTTGAACAATTAATTCAAACTTGGGAAAAAACAGCTTTCAAACCTTGGGAAACACTTGGGAAGCAGCTGAAACGGATGAAGAAGAACGACATCAAACTTGAAAAGGCACATACTCAGGTCCCAGCATCAATTGTGACATCATATCAAAAAAAGAAAACAAAAAAGGAACAATTGTGACGTCATTCGTGACGTCATAGCACCGTGTCCTGTCATTGGTTGACAGATAAATGTCCGTAACTTGGGAACCGCTTGTCTGATTAATATCAAACCTTGAAAAGGCACATCCGCGTGTCCCCGGCAATATTCCTGGCAAGTTTCAATTAGATCGGACCAGTGGTTGTCGAGAAACGGCGGTCGAAGACACACACACAACACACAACACAACACACACAATTGCTGGAATTATAGATAGACTAGTACGTGCCCGTAAAAAAAATATATATATATATATATAATAAATATTCAACCGTGAGCAACAAACAACAACCACACAGGCCGTTTCTTCGCTCTCGCGTGCCCGTACGTGCATGGCCCGGAAATTCGCATATTATTCGCAGTTATGATTATTCGCAATTTAGTTTTAATACCCAATTATTCAATTAGCGCCAACGTATTTTCCTTTTGCAATGTCGTGGCAAGGAAAAACAAAAGAGAAGAGAAGAGAGAAAAAAATTTTCCTGGTTCGGAGCATACCAGCTCTGATGTTACGAAATTTATGCACCGTCTAATATGAAAACGATCATAACTTGGGGCATTGTGTTTATCTATAAATGCGCATAAGAAATCGAGAAATTATTAGAATACACGAAGTCATCACTCTCCGGAAGCCCGTACGTTGTAACCCGTAATGGGGAACGCGGCTGAGGTTCCCTTCCCCATCGGCCACGCCACGCAACAACGTGTCTTGTCATTGGTTTGGTAAATAAATGGCCATAACTTGGGAAGCACTTGTCGATTAATATCAAACCTTGAAAAGGCACATCCTCAGGTCCCAGCATATATCTGGCAAGTTTCAATTAGATGGACCAGTGGTTGTCGAGAAACAGCGGTCACAGACACACACAAGACACGACACAGACACACCAGACCACACAGACGCACACAGACGCACACAGACGCACACAGACGCACACAGACGCACACAGACGCACAGAGACGCACAGAGACGCCAGAGATTTCTGGAATTATAGATAGATTATATATAAAAGGAAGAACACAAATGGGTGAAGGGGTCCGATCGTTCGCGTGAACCATCCCAACCCCTCGACCCACCCCCTTCCTTCCTCCTCTAATAGGCCCTCTTTAGTGAACCAGCATTAATTTTTCAAAAGAAATTAATTCCAGAGATTAATCTTCTAACATATATATACTGTATATGATGTTATTGTATTTTTCAAAGAAATGATTTAAGCGGTAATCATAGGTTCTAAGTTTAGTTTACTCAGTTGTATCAATTCAGTTGAATGAACAGTCCAAAGTGCTATGTGCAGGCAAAAGATTGTGAGAAAGGAAAATGTTTTGAATGCTTTGAGGATGGGTGAGAATTTACACTGTGTAATAATGTTTATTTTGCTGTATAACATGAGAATTATAGTCATTATCTGAATATGCAACACCAAAAGCATTGTGAGGGTCGTTTATTAAACTTTTCAACACCAATAGAAATTTGTGATTTTATTTCTTTTCTCTCCAGTGAGACATCAGTCAGGAATGGCTGTTTTGTTTTCACTTCATTTATTTTCTCTCTTGTTTTTCCACATACGATTCCAATTTTTTTCTTTTTTTATCCCCATGGTGGAACTTGTAATATGTATCAAACAGGACAAGGACATGCAGGGATTGCAGGGACATCAGTGTATCTTTATATTAATTACAAGGACTTTAGAAGATGATTAACCAATCAACACAGTTTATGGAATTTAACGTTATAGGATCCCACCATATTGAGTTATGTGTTTAGATGGAAGTACCAAACAGGCCAACCGACAGTGATAAAACCAATATCAATTTGAAACGGAAGTCCATGCCTCCATTTTGTGAAAGATAAATACATGAAGTGATCATGACATGGTAAAGTAAAAAAGAGAAAATCAAGTGAAAAAGACCATAAGCATTTCCACAAAAATCCTCCATTAACTATGTAATGGATGCCAAGATGGGGTGGATGGATGGTTGGCAACTCCTGATGGTCAGGACCCCCTTGCGGCAAGCACTGCAGTGGCAGAAGGGTTCATGGTCACCACTCTTGTGAATCGGTGAAGGATACAGCTGTATGCTTTAAGCTGTATGCAATATATATATATATATATATATATATATACATATATATATATACATATACACATATACACAACATGTATATACACACCCCTCTACATGGAGTACGACTGTACTCTCTTATAATAATAATAAATGTCAGTTAGTCAGTCAATGTGTCTCCTCCATCACTCCAAAACCATGAAACCCAGTGACCCCAAATATAGCATTCATACTAAGGGAACTCCAAGGGAGTAGATGAATGAAAACTGGGTGTTTGGGTAAATTTGAACACCCCTTTTGAGGATAAGTTATGTGGTGCTCATCACAAAAAAAAACGAAATAAGCCTCACCAAGATGGTGGCATGCCATCTTGATCAGCCCTTTGTCAGCTCACTGGGGTCTTAAGCCGTCATTTTGTTCGGCCAGCTCAACAATGCCTTGACTTGGAACAGGCCGCAACAGTTTCCTAACTATAAACCGCTCAATTTTTTTTCCACTTTCCTAACTCATCATTGAATGCCTGATCTGCATACCTGTGAATCACTGTGTACATCATTTTTGTTGGTGTTATAAGTTTTCAAATTAGGAGCTTGGAGCGATTTCATGTATTATATGATGTTATTTTCCATTCTGGATTGTCATGGGCGAATTAAAGTATACAATCAAAATATGATTTCGGATTTGAGGATTGGATCTCGTGGACTAAATAACTGTCAAAATCTGAAAATTTAAAGAAATTAGCGATGGTTTTGTTTTTGCCGGTGTGTCCCATCACCAATCATCTTGCTATGGCTTTCCAAGCCAGCCGTTCCTCATCAACAGTTTCGTTGGAGTGTTTGCTTGCATATGAGTGCTTATCCACTTGGCGACAACTCTATAAGCTGCTTGGATGTTCATTTGCAGGCCATTGCGATACATGGCAAAAGTACTCGCACTGTCACTCTGCACTGTCCCCCTGCGAAACATAACCAAATATGTATCTATCCACGAACAAAGTTCAGGCCCCACCCAAACCTCTGCACAATCGGATGTGATCTGTTTACCACATGTAGGGATACCACACAACTCTGCCATGACGCTATGATTCTGCCATGATGTGAAAACCTGTGGAGGAGAAGGCTGGAAAGCATTATTGCAAAATATTTTATCAACATTAGCTCCCTTACATTGACATTTGTAACCTTGGCTTCCACTCGGTTCCCCTCAGACTGTCTGAGCCCCTCAGACTTTTTTCTCTGTAATTTTGGCACCTTGGATTCCAGTGAAACTTGGATTCCACTCAGAATGTCAGATTACATCATGCTGCCTGATAACAACAAAAACTATAGAAGTAGATTTTTTTTCCTCCACTCCGAGCACCCCAAGTGCATCACAATATCATCATTACCTCACCATTTTGGTCTGGTCACGACGTGGTGTCACGTAACCTTGCATAGGTCATGACAGCGAAGCCACTTAAAATTTTAAGCAGGAAGGCAAGCGAGCGAGGGAGGTGGGTGAGCGTATTATTAGTGAGTCTCTATCAGGTAAGTATAGAAGGAAACTTAAGCTCGAAAGATGTATGTAAGGAAACTAAAGTTTAAAATATTTTTTTGGCTCATCATTGATACAATGTCCACATAGCTGGTGTAAAATTGTCTCATACATTGGCCCAAATAATCACCAGAAAATCTTAATGCTTTGTGGAGGCAGCCATTTTTCTGTATGTATGCTACCATAGTGATAGAAGGGCATGTATGTTGACAATGGTGTATAGTAATTATGTATAGTAATGCAAATTTTATGTTTTCAGAGCTGATTATTGGTTTTGTTGGTGGCCGTTTTGGATTTATGCGAATTAGCTGAACTCAGAATCAATATTTTATGGCTACATTTGATTCAGCATACACTCAAACATGGATGTATACACCAACATCATAGTTCGAATGCCTCAGGTTGAGCAGTTATGACATTTTTTTTGGTGTTTTTTTGTTTATCACGATTTGCGATGGTGGCCATCTTGAATACTGAAAATGCCACGGTATTGAACATGCGGAACTTTGCATGATGGACATGAATATGATTTTCTGGAGCTCTCCTGAAAATTTCAGCTTTCTAATATTTGTTTTGAAGGTTCAAGCTAATGCTCCTGCAGTATTAAAGTGGTGGTGATAACTCAGCTGCTCTTCCCCAAAGCAAGAAGATGGGAACTCAGCTTGAAGTCCATCCGAGGTTTGGTGCACTTTGCGCACAACACCTTGGCTACAAAGCACAGTTCTTAAGAGTTTACACTCAGGTGAGAAATCAAACTCAGACTAGACAGCTCAAGAATAAGTGCACTACCAAGTCCAACCATTTTGTTTTTGTTTTTTGAAAGGAACAAGTCCAACCATTTTGTTGGACTTGTTACATTCTGTAATCTTCCTCAAATTCTGAGCTGATCCAGCAATTTTTCTCGAGTGCCTTTTCCATGGACATACAGTGCATTCAGAAAGTATTCACACCCCTTGACTTTTTCACATTTTGTTGTGTTACAGCCTAAATGTTAAATTGATTATTTTTTTTACCGAACTACACAAAATACCCCATAATGACAAAGTGAAAACATGTTTTTAGAAATTTTTACAAATTAGTTGAAAATGAAAAGCTGAAATGTCTTGCGTCAATAAGTATACAACGACCTGAGTCAATGCTTTGTAGAAGAACCTTTGGCAGTGATTACAGATTTGAGTATTCTTGGGTATGTCTGTATCAGCTTTGCACATCTGGAATTGGGGATTTTCTCTTATTCTTCCATGCAAATTTGCTCAAGCTCCGTCACATTGGATGGGCAGCGTCAGTGAACAGCAATGTTCAAGTCTTTTCACAGATTCTCAACGGGATTCAAGTCTAGGCTTTGGCTGGGCCACTCAAGGACTTTCAGGTTGTTGTTCTGAAGCCATTCCAGTGTTGCTTTGGCGTTGAACATTATTGAACTTTGGCGTTGAACATTGAACATTTTAAGCTGTATGCTTGGTGTTATTGTCCTGTTTGAACGTAAATCTTCACCACAGTCTGAAGTCTTTTGCATTCTGGAGCAGGTTCTCCTCAAGGATTTGCCTGTATTCGGCTCCATTCATTGTTCCCTCTATCCTGGCAAGTCTCTGAGTCACTGCCACTGAAAAGCATCCCCATAGCATGATGCTGCCACCACCATGAATCATGGTAGGGATGGTGTTAGATTGGAGATGAGATGTGCTCGGTTTCCACCAGACATAGAACTTTGCATTCAGGTCAAAAAGTTCAATTTTTGTATCATCAAACCACAAAATTTTTGCCTCATGCTTTCAGAGTCTTTCACGTGCTTTCTTGCTAACTCCAGGTGTGCTGTCATGTGTCTTTCTGAGGAGTGGCTTCCGTCTGGCTACTCTCCAATAATGCCTCGATTTGTGAAGTGCTGCAGAGACTCTTGTCATTCCGGTAGGTTCTCCCATCTCAGCCAAGGAACTCTGTAGTTCTGTCCGAGTGGTCATTGGGTTCTTGGTCACCTCCCTGACCAAAGTCTTTCTTACTCGGTTGCTCAGTTTGGTCAGATGGCTAGTTCTAGGAAGAGTCTGGGTAATTCCATATTATTTCCAAATGGTGAAGCTCACTGTGATCTTGGGAACTTTCAACACTCTAGAAATAGTTTTACACCTTTCTCCAGATCTATGCCTCCTCACAATTCTATCTCGGAGTTCTATGGACAGTTCCTTGGCCTTCATGGTCGAGTTTCTGCTCTAACATGCACTGCCAACTGTTGGACTTTATATAGAAAGGTGTGTTTCTTTCTCACTTTTGTCCAATCAACAGAATTGGCCACAGGTGGACTCCAATTAAGTTGATGAGGCATCTCAAGTATGATCAAAGGAAATTGGATGAACCTGAGCTCAATTTGGAGTGTCATAGTAAAGGGGTGGAATACTTATTGACGTAAGACATTGCAGCTTTTCATTATTAATTACCAATAATTTGGAAAAAAATAATTCCACTTTCACATTATGGGGTATCGTGTGTAGATTGGTGACAAAAAATAATCTCATTTTAATCCATTTTTAATTCAGGCTGTAACACAACAAAAATGTGAAAATATCAGGGGACGTGAATACTTTCTGAATGCACTGTACTTTGCTTTTTCACAAAAAGGCACACTTGAGG
The DNA here is from genome assembly GCA_035128595.1 of Eptatretus atami. NCBI lineage: Eukaryota > Metazoa > Chordata > Myxini > Myxiniformes > Myxinidae > Eptatretus > Eptatretus atami. Next base: position 79,492,160 of record CM068954.1, on the reverse strand, counting down.
ATAGATCAATCTGTTTTGGAAAGGCGATGGAAATCTGTTTTTATGTGTGTGTATGACCTATTACAAATATCACTGCAAGCAAGTGTTGCTGTCTGATCTTGCAAGCAAATTGCAGCTTTCCATTTCAAAGGTGACAATCCTGGACAGGTCACCACTCTGACGCAGGAGGTCAGAGCAGGAATTTGGAATTTTTCCATGGTACCGGCGATAACTCTCCCACTCTTCATGAAAGGACACTGTGGGATCTTTAACATCCACCAAGCAATTCTTGCAGATGGGAAATCCATTTTAACATCCATTTGAGGACAGCACACATTGTTGCCTTGCCCTTCCTGTGAAACATCAAGGTGACAGTTTGTAGTTGGGCTAAGATTGAAATTGGCTGAGTTTATAGTTTGTAGCTGGGCTAGACAGCGCAGAGGTCAGTGCACATATCTGTAGGGCCTTGGCCCACAAGGGAATCTCTTGATATTTTAAAGTTTTAGTGAGTTCAAAGAATGGAGTATGATTTCTTACTCTGGCAGGCTCTCATAATGTCAACCAGGACTTGTAGCCTTAAGCGCTGATTTAATGTCCATCTGGATGTATCTTTTGGGAATTGTAGTGAACCGTACACTTGTTAGTAGATCTGCTTTTTTTTTTAGCACAAGTCGAAGCCTGGTGTTGGCTTAGTGGTTAGGGTGGTGGCTTGGGATCCTAGGGTCCTGAGTTCAAGCCCCGTTGACTGATGAATTCAAATACACCAGGAGGTTGACTCAGCCTGTCATCCTTCCGAGGTCGGCAAAATGAGCACCAGTGTACTGGTAAGGGGGACACTGCATCAGCGGCATAGAGTGTCCCAACCAATGATGCAACCAGCAGCCACAGGCTGCACTCAATATGGAGAGAGAGAGAGAGAGAGAGAGAGAGAGAGAGAGAGAGAGAGAGAGAGAGAGAGAGAGAGAGAGAGCCCAAATCTCTCTTGTTTCTTCAATTGCTAGCAATCTACTTCGACTCTTTCAAACTAGCGAACTGAGACAAGTCAAATCAAAGACGATATAATGCTACCTTCCAAGTTCTTTGCACTCCGACGTAAACCACAGACACTGTGTAAAAATAACAAGTTAATGAAAAGATCTAAAGACAGTTGATGGGTCTCTCACATCCATATTTAGCTGTGAGAGAAAATTAACAAAGGATATTGATCGGAACATTGAAATTAATATTGGAGTGAGTTTAAAAAGTTGACAATTCGTTTTTCAGGATGATCGTGTTGCAGATAATATAGCATAAGGTCATAACCTTCTGTACCATCCCGTCAGACTTGGTTGGTCTCTGGACTCTTCCTCCACATTCCAAGTTGGTCCAGCAATTGCTTTCGTTTATTGGCAACTGCTTAACAAGACAAAGTAAGTCTTCCTCAAATTATATTGGTGCAGAAGAATGAGAGCACCATGATCATTTTGTTCTTTTATTTTCCTCCTCATTGATTTTTTCACTCCCTTTACTTTCTCTACATTCCTTCGCACATATTAAACGAGGAGCAATCGGAGATTGCAGACCCTCACCAGAACTTGTTTTATTGGTGTTTGTTTATTTTTATGTGGTGTATTTTGTGTGGCATTTGTGTGCTGGTGTGTTACGTAATTAATTAGAGACAAAATTAGAACTGCCACTTTATAACTGCTGGTAGTGATGACCAGGTACCAAGACATCCCGCTTTGATGCAACCGCGCTTTTATTGGCCACCTGACCATGACCCATGACGTTTTTCATTATTATTCAATTGAATTCAGAATGGGATTAAAATAAATTCAATTCAAATCAAATGGAAGACCAAATAGGTACAGTCCTGCATTGGAATCATCAGAAGGAACCTGAACAAGCAAAAAGCAAAGATGAAGTCATCAAAGGGAACCTGGATGGGATTTGCATTTCAGCTGCTACTCCTCTACCCTCAAACCCATCCAGGCACAGTCATGTGAACCTTATAACAACAACAAAAAAAAATCAAAGAAAAAATCAAAAAGAACCCAGACAAAAAACATAAATAATTATGATTGTCAGACTCTGTGTCCAATCAAGTTTAAATTTAAAACATGTATTCCACATCATGACTCGATCATAAGCCTGAAGTTTTATTTCGATTGATTAAGTGGTTCCAGAGAAAACATTATTTAATATTTTTCTTCAATCCAATATGGCTGCCAAACCATGTGACCTGTCAATTATTCCTTAACAAACTTATACACATGAAGCATGGGGAACATCTGTGTGAAGTATCCTCTTGATCTGTCCATCTGCTCGGGAGAAGATTTTTTTAGGTTTTAGGATAAATCCAATATGGCTGCCAAACCATGTGACCTATGACACCATATGTGTGACCGTTTTGTTCCTCATGGATAGGCGGTCACATGTGTAAAGTTTCACCTCGATCTGTTCAACCACTTCAGAGAAGAACATATTTGAAGTGTTTTTTTGGAAAAAAAACAATATAGCTGCCAAATCACGTGACCGATGACGTCATCAATTTTTTTTTCTGTGGACCATTTTAGCCCTAGATAACCCACAAAATTTTTCATACTAATCAGATGTAGCGTTTGATATATGTAATGATGACGTCATAACGAATGCACTCAGTAGATCACATACCTCCACCGGGCTGAACAGTTTACATTTTGTATCCCACTGATGGGTCAGATCTGAATACGGACCTTAAGCAAAATCAAATCGGCTTGTTCTTGTCACCTAACCAACTCATCCACCTAGTTTTGTCATTACTCCACAACTTTTTGAGATATCATGCAATACATAATTTTTGGCCACATCTCTCAATGGTGAAGAATCACTAAAAAAATTATCATATACAGATTCAAATCTTCAATTTTTTTTAAATAATTCGTCCTTGTCACACACCCAACCTGTCCACAAAGTTTCTGTGGAATCCATCCACAACCTTATGAGATATTGTGCTATATATCGTTTTTACCCTTATCTCTCAATAGTGAAGAATCATTTAAAAAATTCTCAGATCCAGATCCGGATTCGGATCTTGACCAAATTTAAGCAATGCTGTCCTTGGCCGGTCACCTAACAGACAAAAAATTTCAGACCGATTGCTTGAAAACTGTGGCCAAAAATCGTGTGAGAAACAGACAGACAAACAGACAAGCAGCCAAACACTACAGACCAACGAACTTGGCCAAAACATTTTTCACCAAGAAACAAACAAACGGACCCAAACACAATACCCTCTCCTCCGGCAAGGGTAATAAAAACAGGTGTTTCTAATGTCATGGTAATATGACTTTATTTCACTGTATTATCGAGACAGTAATATTTTCAGGATGAATAAATGTATGAACAATTTTTCTGAAAACATTGAAGATTTCATGCCATGTTGCTGGCGTGTAGCTGCACACCACAATCTCATTCTTCGATGCTTTCCTGTGCATCAGTACGAGGGCCCATCTTCTCAGCTGTGACAGGAAGAAGACATCATTTCAATCAGTGATATTCTGGAAATGATGGCATCTGCCTTTATTATTATTTTCTAAGGCTCATGGAGAAGGTTGCATATAAAACAAGAAAAAGAGCAATCAGAGATTGAAGACCCTCATCAGAACTTGTTTTGTGTGGTGTATTTTGTGTGGCACGTAATTAATAAGAGACATAATTGGAACTGCCACTTTATAACTGCTGGCAGTGATGACCGAGTACCAAGACGTCCCGCTTTAATGCAACCCCGCTTTGATTGGACACCTGACTCTGACCCAAGACATTTTTCATTATTATTCAATTGAATTCAGAATGGGATTAAAAGAAATTCAACTCAAATCAAATGGAAGACCAAATAGGTACAGTCTTGCATTGGAGTCATCAGAAAGATCCCGAAGAAGCATAAAGCAAAGGTGAAGTCATCAGGAGGAACTTGGAAAGGATTCACATTTCAACTGCGACTCCTCTACACTCAAACCCTGTGATCATGTGGTGTTTGTGTACAGGAAGACAAGTTTGTGTTTGTGTGCAGGAACATGCTGGCATGACTATCAAATCATTGAAATGAGCACAGCCAAATGAGCCTTTTTCAAAACATATAAAATAATAATAAATAAATAAATAAAAAAGAATCAAAATCAAAAAATAAATAATTTTAGCTGTCAGACCATGCATCTGATCAAGTTGAAATTTAAAACATACATTCCCTATCAGTATTAGATCATAATTGTGAAGTTTCACGTCGATTGATTAAGCAGTTCCAGAGAAAACATTATTTAATATTTTCTTCAATCCAATATGGCTGCCAAACCATGTGACCTATGACATCATATGTGTGAATTTTTTTGTTCCTCATGGAGAGGTGGTCATATGTGTAAAGTTTCGCCTCAATCTGTTCAGCCACGTCAGAGAAGAAGATTTTTGAAGGTTTAAAAAAAAAAAACCCAATATGGCTACCGAATCAAATGACCGATGACGTCATCAATTTTTTTTTCTGTGGACTATTTTATTTCTAGATGACCCTCAAAAATTTTGATACTGATCAGATGTAGCAATCTACATATGCAATTATGACATCATAACGAAGACACCTATAACCTCATAAAAAATTGAACATTCCCCATGTGGGGTACGTGCTGTGTGCCAAGTTTCAATTATTTACTCGGTGCGGTTTCAGAGATACAGAGGTCCAAACTTTTTCCGTTTTTCCAACATGGCTGCCAGACCATGTGACCTTTGACTTCATAGTTATCATTAGAACATTCTACATGAGTTGTCACATCTATGATGAAAATTTCGTGTCAATCCGACAAGCAGTTGCGGAGAAAAACACGAAAGTTCTGTGCGGACAAGCAAACAAACACGGACCCAAATGCAATACCCTCTCCTTCGGCGAGAGGTAACAAATGCAGGACGCAGACATTTGGAGACATCAATGTGCCTCCATGTGAATTGCAAGGTCATTAAAAGACGACAAACTGTGGGATTGAAACCTGGGATCCCAACATCATGAGCCAACTGCTGAGATGGGAACGATTTCAAAGAAAATGTTGCAAATGTACCCGACATTGTAATTTTTTGTCTTTAACCATTTATTTCATTATAATTTTGCAACAAGCGGCATGAGCTTTACACCCTTTATACCTCTTGGTGGCACATTAAAATAAAATGTTTTTGACCCCGAGGACTCGGTCCAAGTACTGTACACTGTACCAATGTTTGTTGATTACGTTGGATCCAGAAAATACAACTTAGCATCTTGGGCGACCTTCATACCCTCCCATTTTCACATTGAGGATCTCTAATTAATTTATATGATTAATGCTAATTTAGCATCTTATCGAGACACCCTCTATGCCACAAGTAAACCATTTAATTCCCTTTATAGTGGGGCAACTTAGCTAAATATAGCATAACAATTGTGCATTTCGTGAGGAAAGCACCAAATTTGGCACACTAGTAGCCTATCATATTATGAACAGATTTGGATATTGGGCCATCTCAAGATCAGCCGCTGATGGCTGTGGCAGCCATTTTCCACTGCCATCAAAAATTTTGAGATGGCCCAATATCCAAATCTGTTCATAATATGATAGGCTACTAGTGTGCCAAATTTGGTGCTTTCCTCACAAAATGCACAATTGTTATGCTAAGTTTCCCCACTATCACTGTAATTCCATCACTGTAATGTAATTACAGAGAGATTGTAACTGTTGAAAACTTTATCTTTCATCGATACAGATTTCATCTAACAAGTGTGAGCTATACACTGACACCATGTGAATACAATAATGTTAATGAGGTATGTTGTTTTGTTGATCAAAATATCTTAGTTGCAAAAAAATTGACAAAAAAATTCTCAAAACATACAAACTTTTAATGTCGCTTATGGTTCTCTATCAAATAGAAATACATTATATCTTATAAATTTTTGACTCAGGAGGCACGTTTTTATTTCAAAAGTAACCTGACTCTTCCTTTACTCGGATGAAGTGTGAAATGTTCACCAAAATCTTTCGGATATCTTTGGTGCAAGGCCTTAGAAGATCACAAATGTAGAGCTTAGATTCTTTTAAGTTAGTATCACTGTTCATTTGTTTTCAATGTTCATTGTTTGTTCATATTAGGCAGGTGCTTGTGTTGATTTACCAGGCACCAAGCACAATTTTCTGAAATTATCTTTTACTGATGACCGAGGGTGTTAAAAAACTTACACATGAAGACCTCATACCAGTGCTCCGACTGTCCCACAAGGCATGCAGTCCACTCCGGCAGAGAGAGCACCTTGTTCTGGTCTTTGTCACATGACCTGGCTCAGTACACAAGATTTGGTTCAGGGACAAAGAGAATATTAAGGCTTGTTTGAATATATTAATGACAATGCTTTCTTTTATTTCATGTTCATGGTTTCATGAATATGATTATTTTATTTCTCAGCTCTGAGTTTATCCAATAACCTCCTGTTTGCTGACATGACTATGTATTTACGAATTTAATCATTGAAATGAGTTTTCTATTTATGAGATGCTTTGATTATAATTGGAGTGCCCTTAGTTAGTAATCTGCAAGCATCTTTTAGATGGATAATGGGGATATGCAGGTGCCGTGGAACTTTTTGCTTTTTCACTTACCGAAAAAACCCCTTGGAACAATGCTCCAGGGGCATGAGGCGAATGCGTAATGCTCGAAGCTCCTGCTTCTTCAATTCACCATTGCCATCGTGATCCAGAACTGAGAATTGCCACTTCGAGTGGATGAGGATAAGGAAAATAATTGAAAAGGAAAGCAAGACTTTTGGATGAGTGGAACAAACCAACAAATAATTACGCAATGCCAGAGCTAAATGCAACGTTTATGAAAATAATATGACTCATATGTTCACATAGCGATGTAAAAAAAAATTAACAACAAAGTAACAATTTAATTTTTTTTTTTAGATTGGAGATAGTTGTGTTTTATAATTGCATCTTAAACATCAAAATTTATTTTTTATCCTCAGAGGCCTTTCATGGACATGCGGTATTAAATATCCAGGCTTAGGGAGGAGGGGTGTGGGCATATACTAGATAGAGAATCATAGAATAAGGGAGGGTAGGAGACCTGGGGAGGAGGAGGTGGAGAAAAATGAAAGGAGGATTGGGAGAACATAGGAGTCAGGAGAGGGAGACCTGGAGGAAGGAGAGTAGGGTTACACATCGTTATCTACAATGTAAAAATTGTGCTTTGTTTGCATGCATAATATTTAAATGACTTGAGAATTAAAGTTACGTTAACATTGAAAGCTTGGAAGTTAAGCAAAGGAAGTGTTCAATATTATAGGGACATCTCGACAAGAAATACAACCTGAGCAAGATCCAAGCGGTTTGGATGAGTGAGATTGGCAGGCGATGAGGAAGGGTTGATGTGTCCTTCAGTTTCCATTTCACGAAGGTGCAGGAACCAGTCAAGAAGTCTGAACGGAAACTGATCCGATTCTGAACCCTTACATCGGATTTGTTTTGCTGGTAACAAAGTGTATCAAAGGAAATGGTTTGCAAAAGTTAACGACGGAAGAAATTTGATCATAGTACATATTATACGAATGGGAGAAAGTTCCTGTGCACCAGTAAAAAAAAAAATAAAAAAAACTACAAAAAATGATACTGACATATTCCCCAGTTTACCCGTGAATATCTGAAATTAGCACGTGTGTACTGTGCACTGCATGCACAAATTGTCATGCACGTGCACTGAGTCACGTGACAGTGTTACGCATGGTACTGAGCAAATTACAATACAGCACGATTCGGTGAATCATCCCAGCTGTGAAAAACATTTTGTATTGATGTCTAAATGTTGTAAACGTGAGGCCATGACTTTCTGAAAATGAATGTCTACGGCTTTTGGCATGCTTTTTTTTATTGTATGCAATGTCGAGGTTCGTATGAGAGCTAATAGGCTGGGCAGAAAATCCAGAAACTGAGCACCTTAGGGCATTTTTTGTTAAAAGTTGGTAATAAGCTGTTTTAACATAATGAAAGTGGCTGAATCTAAATTTGCTTGTTACCAAGCATAATTTTGAGTATTAAAGCTTCAAAATAGCAACTCACATCGATACGTCAAAACACGTATTTTTTGCCAGAAAATGATTTTTCACTTGTACTGCAGTACTGCAGCATTTGTATTTGATGGATATATTTTACACTAAAAATCATATTTTGCAGTGGTAAAACAACATTTCATAAATACCCAATGTGCTCTGCAACTACAGAACTTGCAGTACTTTTGATGATTACTGACTGTGACACATGTTGGAACTGCAGATTTATTGTGTTTTATTTGACATAATTATAAAGATCATTTTTTTAATTGAAATCACATTTGTGTAGATATGAAAATGACCATATATTTATTGAGCAAGAAACTGAATATGATATATATCACTGATTGTGTTTAGTAAAACATTCATCATGTTCAGGTAAGTTCAATATGACTACTGCAGATTGATATGAATATCGCAGAGATAAAATAAAGCAGAATGTTTAGGGTAACTCATTGTTGAATTTAACTTATGGCAGCAAATATAATTGTAACATATTATCATCATCTAATCTATGATTTACCAACATTCAGACATGATTCTGGTAGCAAATGACACTTGCATGCTCCAGTACATAAGAGGCTTGACTTACGGCACTTGCATCGATCTGTACTACACCTTGTTTTACAAGAACATGCAGTTACTTCAATGCAACTTTCTGGCACTGCTGGGAGGGACATCAGCTCTGGAGTAAGTTTTCCATCAACTAGTTTCCACCCTAATGCAGTAGGTTCAGGTAAGTTAGGATATGCACAGCTGCTTGCAACCACACCATTGCTTGGTAATGTGATCACTGGATATGGTAGCAGAGGGCATCACTTGTTGGAGGAAGAAGAGACAATGAACGCGAACGAGTGAAGTATACGACTCTTGCCTTATCAACACTATCCACCTCCTCTAGACCATATATTCTGCACAGAAATTTATCTGCAGCTGTTATTGTTTCTTGATTAAGTTCACCTCTTCCCAGATCTTTCAGCAGTTGATGGTGTTGCTGGAAGATCTTCCATGCAGTCTTCTTACTGTGCCAGCTATGTAGGAAACTGAATCACAGCCTGTTAGGGCATGAAAGGCAAGCAGTGATTCCAATGCAGATGATACATCAGGTAAGTCATTGATGATCTCATGTATTGGAATGTACTTTGGTTTCAGTGCTGTTCCACATTTCATCCAGAGGTTTGTGCATGGTGTTTATTGTGCCAACAGTAGCACAAGTATATCTGTGCCCCGTGCTGACACAACTACATCCTGTGATTCACTATGAAGACAATGAAGTATGAGACGTGTATCAGCTTCTTCATGTTTCGCTTTGAGACGAGAAACATCTATTGATGGATTTGTACACTGGACCTCATCTTCATCATCAAATCCTCCAGCAATAGTGCAGCAGATTACTGAAATAATCTTTCACTTGGTGGTACAAGCACCAAATTTGGTATACATGTGCTCCAGGACCTATTCTCTCAGAAAAGTACGTTACCCACGTTGAAAAACAAAATGGCCGCCATTTTTCAAGATGGCCGCCATTTGAAGTGGTTTGAATCTGTGTTTGAGCTAAATTTTGATGGGATAATGCTATTTTAACGTTCTATGCATCGAAATATATGTTTTTGAGTTAGAAAAATCCATTTCTGCAATTAACAAATCGTAATTATTGAAAACTAAGATGATATGGCCGGAATTAAATGACGACAGGCTCTTTTCGCGCTACATTTTGCAAAAAGAAAAAATGAAGAATAATATAGCATATACAGCAGGAATTTATTATCTTTTGATTCCAGTGGTGGATTATTCAATCATTTAGTCCTCAAATTTGCATGCACACAACTGTGTACACTTGAGACTGAAGCGATAGCATTTACATCACCCTGCGCATTCCGTCTTGCAGCAACATTTTGTTAACTGCTGACAACTCTGGGCAATGGGTGGAAGGTCATCAAAAGACTTGCCAGACCTCACCATCTTTCTGCCACCCCCAGTTAGCAGGGCTTTCAGTTTGCATTTTGCACACTGTTGCCTGGCCCATATGCAGCTGCTTGGTAGGCAGACGTTGACTGCTGTATGAGAGCTGCGCTTGTCGGTGGAATGGCATCATAAGACCTTTGCTTCCGAGCGAACAAGTCCAGTCTTGCCTCATCAACTTTGTCCATAGTGCTGTTCTTGTCATACATGGTGATGACAACTTCTCAAGGACGTTGTAGTCTGCATTTTCCACGACTGGTGGGTACTGACTTAACTTCTTGAAGACGGGAGTCACTTGAGGGTAAACCTCCCATGCCTGCCATGCAGTTTTTTTGCCTTTTCCGCGAAAAGCTGACAGAATATCAGCCAGTGAAGGGGTGAAAGAACAGCATGCCACTGGATTTGTCTGGCCAAGATTCGCCACCATGTCATGAATTGGCAACCACTTAATGAACTGACCCTGGCCAATTCAACCCACAGCATTTCCATGCCTGCGTCTTGGAGGGTAGCAAAAACCTGACTGCAACAACGAGAACATCTGTGTCACATGCTTTAATCAACACAGACGTCATCTGTTGCTTGGCTGCATGAAGAGCATGAGTGAAGATTCTGGAGTCGGCTCCTCGTGGTTGCAAGGACTTAAGCCATCAAGACTGATGGATCTTTTGGAAAGAGCCTGATCTCCTTTGGTCACAACAACGACATTGTCAGGACACATGGTCACTATCTTATACAAACTACAGTATATAGTATACTCAAGTATACTACAAACTACAGTTTAGGTTAGTAAACTCCAGCTACAAGTAGTAACTATAAGCCGACACTGAACCCCATGCTGAGTCTCACAGCAGTGATGTCACCAGTGTGCCCTGGTTGTGCTTTAACATCACTCTTATTCACATAATGTAATAGAGCTTGACCGCATCACCTCAATACATGATCACAGATGTTGCCCAGCAATATCTGTGATAATTTTGTAAGACAGCTACAAAAGTACTGATTTTAAGTCATGCAATGGCCGCCATCTTGAAAACTGGTAACCATTTTCGAATATTAGTGCCAAATATATTTCTCCAGTCAAAATACAATCTATTTAACATTTGGATCAATAGCATGTTCCTATTTATGGACGTTTAGCACTGAAAACCCTTTTTCCTATTTTATGAGATGGCATCTTTAAAATGGCGGCCATTTTTTTTTTCAACGTGGGTAACGTACTTTTGAGAGAATGGGTCCTGGAGCACATGTATACCAAATTTGGAGCTTGTACCATCAACTGAAAGATTCTTGTGGGATACTAACTTAATGTGCCCCCTACAACTACAATGATTTTTTCTTGTGGCACCTTTTCAATCAGTTGCTGGAAAGAAACCTGGCAAGATCAGCTTTGTTTTTGTGAGGCCAGAAAGTTTTTCCAGTTGATGGACAAAGGCACAGTTCAGTCTTCAAGTTTTTTACGTATTGGTTGCGCTAATTGATTCCGCCTTTCCCGTGTAGCAGACTTAATTGACACATCATAGTATCGATCGAATATGACATCTATTCGATCAAAAATTTTGACCTGCTCGCAAAACAGCTTGAATATATGCATCAGCTAGATCACCCAAATGTTTTTGCTCCTGTAGGTTTACCAAGTGACTGGACAGAGCTGGTCCACCAATGATTAAACAAGAAGATCCTGTTGGTCTGATGTTCGCTGGACAGGTTGTTTGTGATGTAATACACCCACCGGCAAGGACTTGTCTCCAACTCGAAGAGATCCATTAGTTTATGCCAGAGAAAGGGGGACTGGCATCAGTTCATGTTTAAGATTTTGGTAAATCTACTTGCTTCCTGCTTCATATGACGTCACAAGCCGCTGTAGTATATTCCTATCTGCCTTCAGTATTTGTTCTTTCCCTGCACCTTTCCTGGAGACATTGTAAAGATCTGAGAATGTTCGTGCCTTGTTTTTAGGCAGGGGGTCATGAAACGCTAATTTCTCAAAAAAAAAAAAGGCTCGTTCATTGGTCTAAAAAATGGATCTCTTTAGCCTTTCTAAAAAGGCTAGTTCATTGGTCCAACACATGTCTGCACTTTGATAAAATCCCAATGAATCTTTAACAAGCACCAGCTGATAAACAGAGCCATATCTAATACATCCTGACCTTCGCTGATCCAGTAAAATCATATCCTCAATCAATAATATATTATAATCCAGGTTCCTCCTGATGACTCCATCTTTGCTCTTTATTTATTCGGGTTCCTTCTGATGACTCCACCGCAGTATTTGGTCTTCTATTTGATTATCTTGTTACAGGGATTTATTTTTAGTTCTTTGGATTATATAAATTCTCTGTTTCCAAAAATTTCATACTGATCGTTCCCTTTTTCAGGAGCTGAGATTAAATCGACGAATTAGCCAGGATGGAGACCACAATCTACCAATGGAAGCCCCAGGCTTGGCACCACACTGATTATGATGTATGCATTATCTATTAATAAGACAAGTCTTCAACACTTCAGAAGGTCACTTCAATTGAACCTTTGCATTTTGCCAAACAGAAGAGACAATGTTTTTTGGGGTTTTTTTATGTAGATATAGTTGAGACTCGTTGAAGAGCTAGTACATTGAATGGATCAAAATGTAACAGGACACAAAAGGAACAGTGGAAAGGGGTGGGACCCCAACACCAGAATTGAAGGACAAGATAGAGGGAGATTTGGACAAACAAGAGGTGTGGCAAGGAGGGAGACTTGGACAAACAAGAGGTGTGGTGAGGAATGTGGGGTTGGAAGGGATGCATGGGGGTAGACAAGATGAATACAGAAGGAAACTCTCAGGAGGAAAAAAAACTGGAAACTTGGAAGCAGAAGGGCTTGGGGTGGGGTGGGAAAATGGAAATAGTAAAGGTACGAAAGATCATGGTTTTGGATTGGGGATGATATATGATGGTGGTGAAGAGCTGTCTTGAAGACCTGGAGGGAAGAATGATATTGAAGAGAATAGGGAAGTTGGTTCCAGATTTGGGAGTAAAAAGGAACAAATGAGTAGAGGTGAGCAGTGATCCTGGATTTAGGTAGTTTAACCAGAAGGGGGTTGATGGACCATGTGTGCCCCACAGAAAACTTGGGGGAAACAAAGAACGGAAAGAGGAGAGGGTGCAAGACCAGAAAGGGGGGCAGTAGAAGACAGAGAGACCACCGACCTGTCTGCGATAGCATAGTGATTGACCCATAGACAGCTTAATTATGGGAGATTCCAATAATCTTGAAGGCCTTGTTTTCCATGGCATTAAGCTGAGCAAGGTGTGAGGCAAGGGAGAAAGCCCAGAGGGGAGAGCAGTACTCCATCAAGCTGCAGATCAAGGTCTTGTCGGTGGATTGGAGTTAAGGTGTGCCAAGGAAGGACTTTCGATGACAGAGGATGCCCATTCAGTGGCTGGCTTTAGAAGCCAACTTTGAAATGTGGTTTTCCCAAGAAAGATAATGGCTAATAGTAAGGACCAGAGTTTGAGTGACTGAACTTCCTTAAGAGGATTAAGAAAGGAGATGGGTGGACAGCGAGAGGGGGGTTGCAAGACAGTCCTTTAGGAGAGAGTAAGAGTGTGAAATTTGGCTGGATTGAAAGACATATTCCAAGTGCTTGACCAGCTTGTGATTTTGTCAAGGTCTGAAAAGTGGAAGAGGCTGCTGCCTGCCTGTTTGATGGATGAGGGATGTCATGTCAGAGGGTGGAGTCATCAGCATATTAGAGAAAGGGGATTTTCCAGAGAGTCAGAGAGATCATTTATGAAGATCAGGAATGGGACAGGGCCCAGAACTCTGCATTGGGTTAACAGGGAGAATAGATTAAGGGATTCCGTTGAGAGCCACACATTGGCTACAAGAGTGGCGGATGTCAGGAAGCCATGTGTGGAGTTGGCCTCAGACGTTATTGCTAAAAGACTGGAACAAGACTTTCATCCAGACATTTTGGATGTAAAAACGCTTGTGGCATGGTGAATGCTGACACAGGTACACACTGAGAAAGAGCTGTGAACTCAATGAAAAGAAGAGACTCCTGGAAGAAGCCACATGCATACTCAGACCGAAGACAATGAAGAAAGCGACATTGATCAACCTGAACATTCAACTTGATTACAAAGAGAAGCTTTTAGTTATATGGCTCTGCATTATTTGTGAGCAATGTTTTACGAAGTATAAGAAGGCAAGTTTGGCAATGACGCAGAGTAGTGGTTCCACGTTGGTAAGAAAAGCTCAGGAACTTGATGACAGGGACATCATTGATAAAGTATGAGGTTATCCAGGTGCATCAGTTGACGTTGTGGCATTGAATGTGACCTATAACAGGACTTGCATGAATGCCTATATGATCTAGAACAGCACTCGGTAGAGCGCATACTTCTGCCAGGCTGAATAGTTTACGTTTTGTATCCCACTGATAGGGATCTGGATCCGGAGCATTTTTCTTTGCCACACAGAAATCGAATTGGCTTGTTTGTGTCACCTATCAAAATCATCCACCAAGTTTTTTCATAAATCATTCATAACGTTATGTAATATCATGATACGAGCTAATTGGGTTATTTTTATGACTTGTAATAACTCCTCACACTGAGAGTGACATTATATGATGCACATTTACATAAATAATTTGTGTCCCTCTCCCTACCCTGAACCCCACAGTCTGAAATATTTTTTAAGCATGTAAAACTTTTCAGTGCACAGCACAAGGAAAACCACCAGTTTTGAACTCCTTCCATCCAATGGTTTAGTGATGCATAAAAGTCAAATATAAAAATAAACCCAGAAACAACGAAACAAGATAGATGTGCACAGCATGATACTTGCAAAATCCAAATAACAAATAGTTTTCCATTCATCTCAACACCTGTTGCAAAGGTAATATTCAACTTACTTAGTTGGAAAGCTAATAATCTATTTAGAACAAAAAAATATTTATTTAATCACAAACTTGCCTGTTTTAAAAGACCGTGTTTCTGAGATTGAGGAAAAAGAAGAGGGACCATGAGCTTGAATGTAACACTTCCAACAGTAATATTAATTATTCTGTGACAGCAGGAACCGTTAAGAAGGGCACAGAGGATTTGCTTCATTTTACATCCTCATTGACACTCACATGTAGACATGCAATATGTTTGTGAAGTACAACATGCTGTCTTTTGATTAAATCCGTCAGCAATTCGACGGGATCAAGGCATGCCTCATCTTATTAAATGCAGGCATTTCCATTGTGAAATTCAGATAATTTCCTTGATCTTGATGTGTCGCTACTAGAATGTTTCCCTCCTACTACGGGTGGGAGTTTCGACCCCCTGAGCCAGATTTGAACCTCATACTTGAGGCAGCAGTGAAACACTTTATTATCCGGCTATTAATTGACTGCTCTGTGTGTCATGGATGGCTATTTGTTCGGTGATAACTGGAGGTTACTTGGTGCAAAGCATAAAACGCTTTTCGTTTTCTTACCTTTGTAGTTGAGCTAAATTCAGACCTGAGAAGGACATTGCAGTTATACGTATCACCCACTTTGGCTTATGGAAGAAAAGAATAGCCTCATTGTTTTGCTGATAAGCTTTTCAATTATTTCAAATTCATATGTGCTGTGACATAAAACATTTATTTTAAAACGTGGCTTAAGTTCTCATTAAACAGAAGGAATTTAAAATTAGCCAATAAATATTTGGGTGTATTTTTTCAGTTTATCCACATGTTTCCCTTCCTTTATCCCAGAGTAAAGCTCTTACCGACACAAGGGCCAAAGTAGGCTAGAAGGATTCGTCGACGGCGTGCACATGCTTGTTTATGCAGCCAACAAAGACTTTGGAACTGACGGCCAAAGCTGCTGCAAACTGCTTGTCCTTCACTGAAATGTAGAAAAGTAAACCATGACACACAGGTACGCAATAGGTTGAAGCATTTCTTTGCACACAAAATCGAGGCTAATTTGGTGTTGTTTTTGTAGGTGGTAAAAGGAAGGAATTAGAATTACAGGATTATTATTATTATTAGAATTATTAAAATTATATTAGAATTATTAAAGGAATTGGAGCGAGGGGAAATTGGATCCAGAGACGATCGGATGGGTAGGCTCAATTTGGTGAATATGTGCAAATCAACTGCAAATGATGATCAAATGTTTACCATAATGAAGTATTACAAGCCGGGAGGCGACGATGGTTCATGGGCATTATTGAACAATGCCACAATAGGTACAATTGAGTTAGTGGAAGCTTTTGAGGAAGCCCCGGTAAAAACCTATCTCTTCTGTCAAAATGACCCAATCAATCGGATTTTTTATATGTTGTACTTATGGACATTACGCACAGCTTCTAGGAAATGAAATTACGAGAAAAAAATCGAGAAAAAAATATATAAATAAAAAGTTCAAATGGGCGTGGCTCTGCCCACAAGGGGCGTGGCTCTGCCCACAAGGGGCGTGGCTCTGCCCACAATGGGGCGTGGGACACCCCACATACAAAAAGACACGAGACCATGATATCTAGCTTGTGTCCAAGTTTCATCAAGATCGCATCAAAACGTCACGGAGCTATGCTCTGGAGAGAGTCAACAAACAGACAGACACACAGACACAACGAAAATAGTGGTCACTGCTGGCGCCTGCGAACGCAATATCATTATTATATGGATGTTTGAAGGCAGAAAGAGACTTTCACGTCACAAACAGACAGACAGACAGACAGACACACAGACACAACGAAAATAGCGGTCACTGCTGGCGCCTGCGAACCAATAT
>CM068954.1:79441893-79475372 GCA_035128595.1 Eptatretus atami | reverse complement strand
TGGATGTTTGAAGACAGAAAGAGACTTTCACAGAGTCGAAAATGTTGACAAGCAGTGAAGGAGTTTGTAGGAAAATAAAACTCAAGAAAGTGCACATTCAGGGTCCTGAAAGTTGGAGAGAGAGAGTAGTTGGTGCAGTGCCAGCAGATGCTGAGAATCAAGCGAGGAAGCAGCACCGCCAATATTTAAAGTATTTGATATGATTAATTTGGCCAACCGCCGACCTCTCAGAATCAGAGCAGATATAATCGAACCATTATATGCCACTTGTGCTGGAAGGTGCTGGTTTCCAGGTACTTCTACTTTGGGTGGCACAGTAGAAAAACAAACACCTTCGCTGTGGCAGATTGACACTCCATTAAGGTTTTAGCGTGTGGCCATGACATAATGTCTTAAGTTTCCTCTCCTTCTGCCAGTGTGCTTTTTAGGTCTTTATGTATGTCCACCTTAAGCCATAATGCAGAAGTTTTGTTTATTCAATTACAGTTTGCTTAGATTTTTGTTTTTGCAACTTTTTCTCTCAATTTTAAATACATAATTTAAGCATATACTTAATCGTAGATAATCCCTGTCCTCCTCAGAAGTGGCACCATTTTATTCAGTAAATATATTGTAACATCTGACAGCAAGAAAAAAAGATGGAATTATATCAAAACAGTTCATGACTTGTGCATCTGCTTCAAACAAGAAAATGTAGCTTAGCTTATAGCTGTAGCTACATATGGCTGATAAAATTATCTCACCACACTAAAAGGATACCATTATATAAAAGTAACTCTCTCCTGTAATAATTATTAGTTATTTAAATGTCCCAATTATACCTATGTTATTGTGGGGTTAGACAGTGCAGAAACTTTTATGGTGCAAGTCTTTCACGAATTGGCTATCCAGGACAGATATTGTAC
The DNA here is from genome assembly GCA_035128595.1 of Eptatretus atami. NCBI lineage: Eukaryota > Metazoa > Chordata > Myxini > Myxiniformes > Myxinidae > Eptatretus > Eptatretus atami. Next base: position 79,474,467 of record CM068954.1, on the reverse strand, counting down.
CAAAAGTGACAGTAATTTGTAATTTGTTGAGTGCCGAAGAGAATTTGCCGAATAGTTGTGAAGACAACGTGGGAATTTTTTTTTTTTTACATCCACCAACTCGTACAACAGTATATGGGGTCCTCTGGGTTTCATTTCTCTGCATACAAAATACCAGAGTGACAATTCAGATATGAGTCCATATTCAAACACAGGGTCTATAACAAAAGGTGATTGTGTATTCCTCTATGCCATTCTGCCAATCATGTCTCACCACTGTAAAAAGTGACCATTAAAAAAGTCATGCATTGCTGTATTAAGGTCTGCAATCAGTAGCTTACAACTGCATTGTCACTTTATTATTAGCAACCTCCTCCAGACACCACCAATGGACATCTCACTGTGCCAACTACTTCGAATTCATCATTTTTTTCTCTCCGCTTTTTTCACTTATTGGTTGTTTACTTATCAATATAATTTTTCACAGGCTAAGTCCCTCTGACTCCTGACTCCTAATTCTTGATCCTCCTTTTCATGAGGAGTAAAAATGAATGAGTCATTCCCACACCGTGTTCACCTTGATCCCTGATACAGCTTGAACACACCCATCTACTGATTCCCTCCCACTGTATATCCAAACGTTTCCCCTATCCAGTCTCCCTTTATTGCTCCAAAGAAGGCGTAATGCCCAAAACATCAGCTTCTTGATTCCCATGGCGGTGAGCATAACTCGGTCAACAATTTGTTAACTTCATCCATTCTACCATTATCAATCACAAATATAACATTTAAGGAAGTATTTTTCTTAAGAGGACGTCCAATTTTCAATGATAAAAATGGAATCATTTTATTAGAAACTAGCAAAAGTACCTGTCCCCAGTGACAACAAATCAGGCACAAATACCCACCCCCAGCCATGCAAAAAGTTTAAGTTAATCTATCAATTTAAATTATTTCATGGACTTTATTATTTATTCAAAAGGTTAATTGTGTAGGACTCAAAAAAATCCAGCCTTTTCAATTTGTGACGAATTGGTCATCCTGCTTGCAAACAAATTGCTATTTTGGTCACTTTGGCCTCATTATGCAGCCTAAAATGGAATCCGAGGCTATGACCACATAGCCCATGACACTTCCTGCACAAAGATGTATATGTATCCTGAGTATGGAGTCTATAGCATCAAGGAAGTGGCTGTGCATAAAGAAGAGAGAGAGAGACAGAGACAGAGACAGAGACAGAGACAGAGACAGAGACAGAGACAGAGATAGATTTGCATGATATGTGTATGTATGTATGTAAGTTTGTATGTAAATATATATAGTCTAGGAAACACTTTGTAAGCTGGGACACGGTGCCTCTTAAAATAATGTTGGAAGGGACATACCACCTGCAGTTCCTTTCCATACAAAACAAGTATAATGCTTCCATTGGATCAGATAAGGAAATATTGGTGGTAAAGATAATACAAAAAACGACACACTGTTTTTACCTATCAGTGTGAACAGTAGTGGAGTGTACAATGAGATTCATATCGATAATAATATGTGGTGCTTGTAGTGAATATATTTACACTTTTCCATGATGTGATGAGCAGAATGTGTGTTTGAAATTAGACAGTAACAGCTCGACAATATTGATTAAATCTTCTTTTTATTATCATAAATCAGATAAAATATATGGTTGAATTAACATTTTATCGAAAAATCCCGAAAATGAAACAATTGCTTTTTAAAGTATCATTCTTGTTTTCCCACGATTGAAACACAATAAACTATTATTCAAATGAAGCCTTTGAGACAAAATTGAATAAGATACAGCACATAGAGACAAAATTGGGAGGGAGTGGTGTGCAATAATTGATTTAATAATTCAGAATTAAAATAAATAAGCATCGTAAAATAATTTCTTAATCAATTGGCAAATAGCACACCGAAACCACCACTGTTTCATCTGAATCTATAACTATTTGAAAATGTAGTAATCAATTGAAAAATTAAATAATTAATTGATTAATTGATTAATCAATAAATCAAAAATGCCATTTATAGCCAAATCACTTTGTTACTGTCGAGTCCAAATATCAGCTTCCTTGATCAAATGGTGCCTGAGATATTGCCCAGATGAGAAAGAAAATAAATAAGTAATTAATCAATTAATTGATTCATCAAAAAATTAAAAACAAAAGTTTTTGCCGAAGCACTTGTTCACTTTTGTGGCCAAATTTCAGCTTCCTACCTGAAATGATGGATGAGATATCGCCCGGACAAACACGCAAACAAAAACAAACAAGAAAGATGTCATGCATTGCATGATTCTTGCGAAATCCATAAAACAAATTTGACCATAAAAAATAATATAATTGGAAGTTTAACTCAATGACCAATATAACAATCCTCTTTAAATTTCAAGTCAATCAGATGAAAATTGAGAGTTTAAGAAATTTCAGCCTGTGTTGACCTTTTGGCCTATGTTGACCTCAAAAATAATTGTAGTTGAATTCAATGTCCAAATATGCAAATCCTTTTCAAATTTCAAGTCAATTGGATGAAAATTGACAATTTTAGAAATCCACGTTGTTGTTGACTTTGGCCTACGTTGACCTCAAAAATAGTTGGTGGTTTAATTTTAGCGACCTGATATGCAAATCCTTTACAAATTTGAAGTCAATGGGATGAAAATTGAGGATTTCAGACATTTTACCGGAAGTTGTTGACCTTTTGGCTTATGTTATGCCTGGTGTGGCGAAACGGTGAGGGTGGTGGGGCTTGGCAACCCAGGATCCTGAGTTCAAATCCCTCTCAGCTGTTGAAGTAATACCAGGTGGGGTTGACTCTGCCTGTCATCCTTCCGAGGTCGGCAAAATGAGTGCCAGCTTGATGGTATCCTGTGTCGAAGTGGCGACCCATCCAGGATGTGCCCAATAGCCAAGGAGACTGCTTAGGCAGCACCAACGCTCTTTCACAGAGTATGGTCCAATGTACGGCTTATGTTGAACCTAAAACTAATTGGTGGTTGAATCAGTGAGCTGATTTGAAAAATCTTGTTCAAATTTCAAGTGATCGGATGAAAATTGAGGATTTTGATTAATTTGGGCCCATGTTGCCTTTTGGTTTATGATGACCTCAAAAATAATTGGTGGTTGAATTGAGTGAGGTGATATGAAAATCCCTGTTCAAATTTCAAGTCAATCAGATGAAAATTGACAATTTAAGAAATTTCAACCTGTGTTGACCTTTTGGCCTATGTTGACCTCAAAAATAATTGGTAGTGAATTCATGACCACAATAGCAACTCCTCTTCAAATTTCAAGTCAATCGGATGAAAATTGAGGATTTTAGAAAATCGTCCTTTGTTTACCTTTGGCCTATGTGACCTCAAAATTAGTGACCGTTATATCACATGGTCATGTACATGTGATAGTTTCAATTTCCTCCACTGAACGGTTTTCGATGTAGCTCTTAAAAAAATGCAGACAGGCACGACGTACGATGTATGACATACGTATGTACGCTACCGATCGCTTCACCCTGCTTTTTGCTTCACAAGCACAGGGTAATAATTGGTGGTTGAATTTGGTGACCTGATTGGCAAATCCTGTTAAAATTTCTCGTCAATTGGATGAAAATTGAGGATTTTATAAATTTGACAAAGTTGTTGACCTTTGGCCTGTGTTGACCTATTGACCTCAAAAACAATAGGCTTCTTGCTTATGATTAACTCTACCAGGTGGTGAAGTTTTATGAAGATCGGTTTAAAATTGTGACCTGTAAGTGGTTGACATGCAGTACAAACAGACATCCAGACAAATAGACAAACAGACAGACAGAATAATGGACACAACCAACAAATATACAGGGTGTTCCAAAAAGTCCTGGACAAATTTGGTTGTTAATGTATTTAGAACCACAAATGATACAATGACACCCTTTGTTTATATAATACAGAAACTCATTAGGTTTTGTGCACACCATCAATACGCTTTAAGGTGAGCCCCGTTTATCCCACCGAAGACATCAAGGCGGTACACGAGTTCTTGCCATGTTCGGCTCAGGATGTTTGCATCCACCAGTGCACATGCAGCTGTGATCCGATAATGATGATCCTGTAGGTTTGCCACCTTGGTGTTGTAGAGAACATCTTTGACAAGTCTCTACAGAAAAAAATCAAGGGGGGTTATGTCTGGTGATCATGGGGGCCAGGCGGTTAGTCCGTCTCGGCAATTCTGGCAACCTGGAAGTTTTTCATTCGGGACGGCTCAAACAACTAAGGCCCAATGAGGGGGAGTGCCGTCCTATTGAAAAATATCAGGTTGCAGGTCTTCAATCCCTGGGAAGGTGAATCCTTCCAACATGTTCATGTTAATTGTTGAGGTCACTGTATCCTCTGCAAAGAAAAATGGAGCCACCAAGTGATCATGGAGGAAGCCACACCACACATTGACCTTTGAACTATCGCATATGTGTTCAATGACCACATGGGGGTTTTCAGAGCCCCAGATCCTGACATTTTGCTGGATGACCTTTCCTGATACAGGAAAGCAAGCTTCGTCTGTGAACATGACCTTTTTCAGTTAATCTTCGTCATCCTCTGTGCGACTGAGCATTTCCAAGGCAAACGCCTTGCATTTTGGTCCACCATGAATTGATTTCCTGTGGAATCTGCACCTTATTGGCATAAAGCTTCAGTCTTATGCAAAATCCTGTGTACAGTGGTTGTTGGTAGTCCCAGTTCTCTGGATGCACGTCAAATTTATTTTCTGGGACTTTGTTGAAATGATTCACGAACTCGTTCAACGTCTGCTGCACTTGTGCTTGGTCGACCAGTCCTGTTCTGTATCTGACAACTTCCAGTCTCATTAAACCTCTTGTGCCACTCTGTGATACGAGTTCATGATGGCGGAATCCTTCCATAACTTGACGGAAATTACGCTGAATTTGCGTGTCGGATCTCGTCTCGATGAACCATTTGAGCACTGACCTTTCTCCTGTGGAGTCGCCACTTTCTTTTACATTAAACCACCAGACCTGAAAATAAAGAAAACTTAATGAGTTTCATTTTCACATGAAATAAAGGGTATCGTATCGTTTGTGGTACTAAATATATTAAGAACCAAAGTTGTCCAGGCCTTTTTGGAACACCCTGTCCTTGAAAAATATTCCATTTTCGCAAGTGACATGAAAACAAACACGAAAGAAAATGGAGTGAAAACCGAGGACGCCCTTTCTTAGAATTTAAAATTCTAAGGCCTTTGGCTTTGGCGTTGACGTCACCGAAGGCCTTTGGTGCCCGGCGATGACGTCGTGCAGCGCCTGGAGATGGAACAGGGAGGGGCGGAGTACAATTAAGCTAAAGGCTATTGTGCATGACTCCATGAGAAACCACAAGAGATTGGTGATGACATGTCCTTGACAGGTGTTCAAAATGTTATACAAATGAGATAATTCAAAACACAATTGTCCAAGACATGACAATTTTCCCAGCAAGCTGGTACTTATTTTACCAATGTGGGAAGGATGGCAGGCTGAGTCAACCGACATAGTGATATTATGGCATGGTTATGCCATGGCTGGGACTTGAACTCATGAACCTTAAGATACCAAATCAACCACCTTAACCATTAAGCCAACACCCCAAATTGCCTTAACTGTTAAGCCGCCACGAAACATTTTTTATGCCTCCGCCGACGAAGTCGCTGGAGGCATTATGTTTTCGGGCTGGCGGTCCATCAGCACATTCATATGTGCTCATTACCTCCGCCACCGAAGGTGAAGGTTTGTTTTCACCCCTCTCTGTCTGTTTGTTACTTACGAAATCTAAAGATTTCGTAAGTATATTGATGACTTTCGTCCTCTGTTTGTGTGTGTGTGTGTGTTTGTGTGTGTGTTTGTTTGTTTGTAGGCACGATAACTCGAGAACGGAAGAAGCTACCAATGTCAAATTACACCACGTAATTCAGGAGCGTGATGGCTAGCGCTGATCAGATTTTGGTCAAAATCGGTCAAAGGTCAAGGTCACAGTGAGGTCGAACATTCGATTTTTGATGGTTTGGGTACCAGAATCATCGTAGAAACTTCTGGTTTGCGTCGCTACCTCTTCCAGAGACAGCTTTTATTAGACAAGGTCAGAGGTCAAGTTGACGATTTCGTAAGTACCAGTCTATGACTGCTTGTTTGTTTGTCTGTTTGTTTGTGTGCAGGATATCTCAAAAAATTGTGGACGGATTCGGCTGAAACTTGGTGATCAGGGTTCGGTGTGTGACAAGGACGAACTGATTAGAATTTGGTGAAGATCCAGATCCGGATCCGACAACTAATATTTAAAAAGTGATTCTTCACCATTGAGAGATTGGCCCAAAACGATATATAGCACGATATCTCAAAAAGTTGGAGACAGATTCGGACGAAACTTGGTGGACATGTTGGGTGTGTGACAAAGAAGAATTAATTCAATTTTGGTGAAGATCCAAATCCGGATCTGATAGGAGAAATTATTTTGTCAAAATGATTCTTCACCATTGAGAGATGGGGCCAAAAATGATATGTAGCACGACGTCTCAAAAATGTAATGGGCCCGATATGTTCTCGTCGATCAGGCATTGCGTGGTGGAGGAATGCGCTCCACCGAGTACCCTTCTAGTTTACTCTGTTTTCTCCGCAACCGCTTGCCGGATTGAGATGAAATTTTCACTATAGGAGTAAGTACGCATGTGGAAAGTTTTAATGATAATTATGACGTCAGAGGTCACGATGTGTGGCAGCCATTTTGGAAAAAAGGAAAAACTTTGGACCTCTGTATCTCAAACCGCTCCATGGAAAAATTGAAACTTGGCACATGTGAAGTACTCCCCATGGAAATGAGTGTGATTTTTTTGATGATGTCATAGGTGGCTTTGTTATGATGTCATAATTGCATAAGTTGAATGCTTTATTCAATCAGTATAAAATTTTCTGATGGTCAAGGGCTAAATTGTATGGGGGGGGGGGGGGAATTGATGACGTCATCGGTCATGTGGTTTGGCCGCCATATTTTTTTTATCATAAAATCCTTCAAAAATTTTCTCCGAAACGGCTGAACAGATCGAGGTGAAACTTTACAGGTATTATCGCCTATCCACGAGGACCAAAAAGTTATCCTATGACGTAATGGGTCACATGGTTTGGCAGCTATGATTTTTTGAAGAACAAACCTTTAGAAATTGTCTTCTCCAGAATGGCTTGACAGATCGAAGGGAAACTTCACCCACATGTTCCCCATGCCTTGGGAATACCAGGGTGTTCATGAATAATGAATGAGTTACATGGTCTCTGGCAGTCATATTGGATTGAACAAAAATCTAAAAATTTTTATTTCTCTTGAACTGATTCATCAATCGACGTGAAACTTCACAATTATGATCTTGTTGTCATTGGGAATATACTGTATGTTTTATATTTCAATGTGATTGGACGCATGGTCTGGCAGCCAGAATTATTTAATATTTTGAATCTTGGTTCAGGGATTTAAATCAAACTTGGTACAAGTATTATAATAATGTAATAGTGTCAGTGGAGACACATCTGTCAACGTCGCGACGTCAAAGAGTGCCCTACTAGTTCTTCAATACATATGTGCAAATAAAAAAATCGAAAATATGTAAATGTATTTCTTTTTACAAATGCTTCATTCTATTTTTTTGAGTGTCTTTGACAATTGTGAATATAAAAGTCATAAAACATTTTGAATGCCATACATATTATTTCTGATTATTCGTTTTACCTGGGGCAGTTCCGAGGGCAGGTGCAGATTGGGGTGCGAGAACCATTACCATGAATCCGCACGTCACACCAAGAACCTACAGGGATTCGACAGCGTACACCTGCACACTCTCGTTCTGTGGACAACCACGGATACATGACAGCTGTGACAATATATCAGAACAATAGATTAATTAGTACGCACAAAAGCTGACACGATAGCTTATAGGCCGTATACACTCACCTTTGAGCTGTCAATGCTGGGTTTGATTTGCCATTTCCCAGGCAGGATATTGCACAAAAGGGTACATCATCTTTTATGGGAGAACTTAAGCTCGCTGTCCTATCTGCATGCGTTCACTTATGGATGTTTAATATCTCATTCAAAGAGTAAGTTGTTGTGTATTAATAACCATTAACGATGCCACCAGCAGAACAAAATGAGCCATCCCTCATTACTGATGCAAGCAGAAAACAAAGTTTTTTTTTCATGAATCCTCGTCAAGTATGCATTATAGCTCCATACATCAACTCGGAAATACTGTCAGAGGCGTCCATTGAAGTATGCAGAACATAACCAGTGTTCCATCAGAAAGAGACATGCAATAGAATGTAGAGTAATTAAACCATGAAAACAAAATAGATTTTCCAGTCAAGCATCTGTGTTGTTTACACCTATTGCCATAAACAGAAATACAAGACAACATATGAGCGCCAATCAAAAAGTTATACCAACGATATTGTCATGAGAATCTAAGACACAACATCATTTATTTTACAGTTTATAAGTTTATGTAATTATTGATACAATATGTAAATTTTCACACTTCAACCTGACATTGTGTGTAGTATGTATATAAATATTATATTATATATATATATAAATATATATATGTATATAAATATATACATATTATATGTATAAATAAATATATATATACACACACATATTATATATATATATTATATATATATATATATATATATATATATATATACATACACACGCACGCACGCACACACACACACACACAACACACACACACACACACACACACACACACACACTCAAGCAAATACCATCAGTCGCTCCGCTGATGGGAATATTAAAGGGGGAAGGGAGAAAAGGTTAGGGAAGAGGGAGGGGTGGAGGGGAAAGGACAGAGGAGGGAGTGGTAGTGAGGAGGGGTGGGGAAGCGAGGAGGGGTGGGGAAGGGAAGACAGTGTGAGGTGAGAGGAAGGGAAGACAAACGTGCGGTGGAACGATAATTACAATTCATCCTGTTTCATCAAAAAGATTCTGCATAGAATATCAGTGAAGATGGAATCAACATAATGTCTGAAATCCATTTTCTACCAGTTATACTATAAACACGGCCCGGAGACAAAATCTGCCGAACGCATCCGGAGCCAAGCCGTCCATACACAAACATTTCTCGGACACATCCAAAGACAAACTACTGTCCGGACGTGTCCGGAGACAAAGTTCCATCCAGGCATAAATACTGCTTGGACGCATCTGGAGCAAAGCTGTCCAGAGAGAAACACCACCCTCACCTGTCCAGGGGCAAACACTACCTGGACGTGTCCAGGGACAAACATTGCCCTAATGCGTCCAGGGATTAACACCGCCTGGACGCGTCCAGCGCCAAACACCGGCCGGACGCATCAAGGGACAAACTTCGCCCAGACGCGTCTAGGGCCAAACACCGCCCGGACACGTCTAGGGACAAACACCGCCCAGAGGCATCCAGAGACTCCCGTCCAGACATAAATACCACCCGGACACGTTCAGAGACAAACAACACCCGGAGGCATCCCAAGCCAAGCTGACCAGAGAAAACTCCCATCTGGACACATCTGGTGATAAACTCCCGTCCAGAGACAAACACCACCCAGACGCATCCGGAGACAAGCTAGCCAGACACAAACACTGCTCTGACAAGTCTGGAGACAAACTCCCGTCTGGACATAAACACTGCCCGGACACGTCCAGAGACAATCCCTGCATCAACACATCTGCAAACAATCACCGTCCAGACATAACTACCATATGGATAGGTCCAGAGATAGAGACAGAGACAGAGAGAGAGAGGGGGGAGGGTAGTGTGAGAGAGGTATGGGACGAGGGTGCTGCACTGCATTTGGAGGGGGTAGAATAAGGATTGGAGAGAGAGAGAGAGAGAGAGAGAGAGAGAGAGAGAGAGAGAGAGAGAGGTGGGGGTAGGGGAGTTAGCAGAAAGAATGTATTATGCTTTATGAACAACACACACACACACACACACACACACACACACACACACACACACACATGCTTGGGTGATATCGGCAATTTTTTGGGACTCAGCAGGTTGGAGTCAGTGATATTACCGACTACAGTATGTACTGTATCCAACCCAAAAACAATGAGTAGCTTTCACCGAAACACAACGTTGCATTCATGTAGACGTTTCAGAGATATGTTGATAAATATGAATCTTTATAAACAGCTGAGTGTGATGGTTGGAAAACAAATTTGCTCAGTAATTTAGAAAACAAGTTAAAACCACAAACGGCTCAGAAATCGGGTGTTATTTCACAACTCCCTCAGAGTGAATGATGGAGCATGAACCACTCGCTCAGGATGATGGAGCATGGACCACTCGTTCAGGATGACAGAGCAAGAATCACTCACTCGGGATGATGGAGCACAAACCACACACTTAGGATGATGGTGCATGAACCACGTGCTCAGGGTGATGGAGCATGAACTACTCGCTCAGGATGATGGAGCATGCACCACTTGCTCAGGGTGATGAGGCACGGCAAAAGCATCAGCAGTGAGTGAAGGATTCGTTCAGAATGACGTAGCATGGTACTGCTATCGACAATGGGTGCTCAGCAAGTGGCTTAAGCACTCATGCTAGCACTCCAATTAAATGGTTGATAAGGAACAGCTGACCAGGCTGTCACTGCATACCACATGGGATCCTTTTAATTTAAAAGCCGTTTTTCACCACGCATGCAGCAGTTAATGTAATTAAAATGATTATTTCAAATAATGACATTATCTAATGGGATCCTTTTAATTTAAAAGTCGTTTTTCACCACGCATGCAGCAGTTAATGTAATTAAAATAATTATTTCAAATAATGATATTATCTACAAAAGAGTTGCTGCTTTATGCAAAACAACCTTGGAGACATCGCAAAGTTCAATCGCCCGTGAAATAAACATTGCAGAAAATCCGCCATGTTGCCTGAACTTCTGTGCACATGTCACATGGAAGATCGGTTCGGGGTCCACGCAAGCGTTATAACTTTATTTTAAAATGTCTGTTTTTCACCAGATTTGCTGCGATTCCCTGTAGAGCACCTCACAAAACCTCTGAAAATATAGACATAGATCTGGCAGATGCTATGGATAGGCAGAACCAGTGAATGCAATATATCAATATATTTATTGCAGTGAATGCAATAATATCATAATCGCGCAATGAAGCTGGTTACTTTTGGCATGTTCCAAAAAAAAATTCTCAATATAATTCTCCAATCAGGAGAAAAAGATGTTTATGATTTGGAAATTTCAAAGTTTCTTGTGTATGTATGGAGAAGGAGGGAAATCGCCTTGCTTGATTAAAGTAAATAGGTATCTCGCTTAGTGATTAAAGACTTTATTTCACTCCAGATTTCACTCTGTGTATATATTATATATTGTTGCGGAGCCGGGGTCAGGGGCAGAAGACTACGAGTGGGTAAGCTACCTTGCATTCCACCAGACTCTCCAGAATCGCAGGCCACCACACACGGAAACTTTGTGACGTTGTGGGTCGCTAATGGACAGTGGCCCGAGCCATGCTCTGCCAGGCTCCTGGGGCAGAAGCGGTCTCATTCACACATCTGGCGCGACACAGCCCTGACTCATCATCGTGTATAAGCTGGCAACCTGGCCCGAACATGCTCCAAGTGCAGTCTGAATGCCGAATAGCCAATGCACACTCACCATCCATGCCCCTCCCCCCCCTCATGAGCCAAAATGCACACCCGGGCCCCGTACCAAACTCCCGATCACTTTTCCCGTGACCCCTCCTGCCGCCTGTCTTACCATGTTCTGCGACTGGACGAGGGTCGCATCAATCCATGTGCTCACCCGGGACATTCCCAGTGAGATGCGCTGGTGCTATTAACGTCCTTGCTCGTCTCCGCATCACACGGTTCAAGTTAGCTGAGTTATGCAGCACGCCTCTGTTTAGTGGGGAATTGTATCAATACAGAGTATGAGGAGGTGCGGTAATATTTTTTCCCATGTGCGGGAGTGTTGTTGGTCTAAGTGTGAGTTTTTGGTGAGCAAGGGTGAGCAAGGTGAGATTGGTGCACAGATTTGAATGAAATAATGGCATGCCATGTGTGTGCTGTACAGCATGTAGTGTTTATAGTGGAGAAAGTTTGTTGGTTCCAAGCCACGGAGGCATCGTAGTGTGCTGACTACTCATCGCATTTTGCATGGTGTGTGTGCTTGCTTCCTTGTTTGTACCATGGCTAAAAGGAAAGGGTTAGAATAGAAAACAGAATAGAAGAATAGAGATGTAGTTAATAGACCAGCTACAAGACCCATCAATGCACTTCGTCCCGTTAACCCACGAAACATGAGGGGCGGTCTAACTGCATGAAGACTAACAAAATAAGCCTGGGGATCACTGTATGTTGGGTGCCATTGCCTTGGAGACATACGGTTTTGCAGAACCACAACAATATATTTTTGTTGCAGTTGTTGAAGACCCCAGGAGTTACATTCCATATAAAGGAACTCTGGAGTTTACTGTAGATATATCTGTCGTATTTTATTTTGTTCGACTACCTCTCCCCTCGTATCAGTGGACAGGGAAATATGTTGTATTTGAGTAGTAGGTTGAATTCACTTTGTAATCTTTTACAGATGCTAGATATGTAAGTGGTCCGAACCGGGCGAGTGGCGTGCGCCTGTAATCCGGTACTCAGAGCTTGGGTTGGAGGATCGCTTGATGACGGGAGCTCTGCACTGGGCCGCGCTATGAGAGGGTGTAGGGCACCCGGAATCATGGCGAAACCCAATCCTTATCCCTGTGTCGTAAGAGGGACCAGGGTTGCGTCAGGAAGGGCATCCGGTAAAACCTATGCCAAATCAGTATGCGGATCATAACGGTTGATCTGCTGTGGCGCCCCTAACGGGAGCAGCCGAAAGAGAACAACAGATATGTAAGTGGTCCAGAGGCCATGTGGTGACTACCGGAGAATAAGATGCATGATCAGTCACACACAGTGATTTGCTTAGCAGTGCACCTGCAAAGGCAGCAATAAGTCTCCTTCTAGGACGGGAACGGGCAGGCGGCAAGAGATTGAGCAACCATTTGAAACACCCATCTACTCGCATAGTTTCTCCTCAATCAGCATGACAAGTAAGCTTGACAGCTCCTCCACAGCTCCTCCTTTACTGAGCTGTCATACAAGTACATCTTTGATACAGGAACCACCTTGTGGAAGCCTTGGAGGTAAGGGGGAGATAAAGTTGTCTCAAGGATGTATTCCATGAGTCCTACAGCCAATGACAGGAATTACCTCTGGCTACTGCTGCTGCATGTTTGAGGAGCTCAGAGCTTCATTGATTTACAAACTGTAAATGGTGTGGTGTGTGCAAGTTTTCATGAAGCAGAGGATCACCACAACTTACTCAGTAATGATAAAGAATGGAAGAGTTGTCTGGATCAAGCTTCAGGTGGGCAAATGTCATCACAGATGAGGCTAACATTCTCGCTGATATGCGCATTCAACCGACCAAGAGATCCAGCCACACTCTCCCAGCAATTCTAAGATAATTTCGTTGAAGACTTCATTAAGCACCACACACGTGAGGTCTCAGTGAGAAGAGTGCTGCAGGAGATTGAGGCAACTCTATGAATACATAGTCTCAGCTGCATAGAGCTGCGATTACCAGATCCAGATTCCTCACTGAACTACACACACCAGATAAATTCTCTGGAAGAATCTGCAGAATCTGAGGACAGGATTTGAAGCCTGAATCCATTACAGTGAAATGTATTTGAGAGAATACTGAATGCAATAGCCGACGAAGATGCGGAGCACCAGTTATTCTTCCTTGATAGACCAGGAGGATCAGAGAAAATGCTTCTCTACAATATGATGATGAGCTTTCTCAGAGGAAGAAGCCAGACTGTTCTTCACTTCATGACGACAGGAATAGCAGACCATTTGCTGAAGGGAAGAAGAACAGCCTTCAGTGGATTCCAGCTCTCAGTCCTGATATTGGAAACCTCAACTTCATCAATGAGAATTCCATCAGATGACTCAGCGCATACATGAATCAGCTATACTCATCATTGATGAAGCTTCAATGCTGTCAACAAATGCATTGCGCATTATCGATATGCTCCTGAGGGAAATTATGCACAGCGTTAAGCCGTTTGTTGGCAAAATCCTGCTGCTGGGAGATGACTTCTGCCAAACAGCCAACGTGATCACCAGAGGATCGAATGCAGACATAATTGAGTCATGCATTATAACTCAGCTCATTCAGACACTAAACCTCATTGTGAACACAATGATAGCAGGCCAGAATGACTTGAATAAGTGGGTTCTGGAGATTGGCAATGGGAGCTTAAGCAAGAATGCTGGATTGAATGCAGATATAGTGGAGATCCCACAAGCAATGGTTGTTGAAAAATATATCATCAGCACAATATATGGGGAAGTAATAGGTTTCATCAATGGTCAAGAAGTTGCTGACATATCAAACAGAATCATCCTAACCCCTAAAAACAGAGATGCGCTCAAGCTGAACATGGTCGTTCTCGAGAACTGGAGAGACAACAGAGTATAGAAGCGTTGATTCCATTGTGACTGATGAGGAGCAAACAGGATTCGACTTCCCAGTTGAGTTCTTCAACCAGCAAACTCCATCTGGGGTGCACCCTCATGTGGTACAGCTGAAAATGGGATCCGTAGTCATGCTCATACGCAACCTGAATCCACGAAAAAGTTTGCACAATGGTACGCGTTTGATCATTTCAAAAAAAACTTCACACACATTTTATATATGCAGAAATTCTCAGTGGCAGCAAGAAGGGAGAAAAATGTGTTAATTTACAGAATAGATCTGGCTCCCAGCGGGAACAATCCACCATTCAGCATGAAGAGGATGCAGTTCTCCCTCATCCCCATGTTTGTGATTACAGTTAACAAGTCTCAAGGACAATCCTTCAACAGGGTTGGAGTATACCTGCTGAAAGCAGTTTGGTCACAGATAGCTTTATGTAGCTGTCGGCAGGACCAAACATGAAGAATACTTGAAGCTGTTGTTCGCTGTCCATGAGAACCAGGGAAATCTTTTGAGCAATACTCGGGTATTTACAAGAAATGTTGTTCTAAAGGAACTTCTGTGGTCACTAGATGATTATTGTTTATCACCATCATTTATAAAGCATCTGAAAGAATCTGACAATGCATGACTTGCTAATATATAAATGTTTTATTTGCCATTTTGAAATTCTGTTATCACTTTGAAAATAAATGTATTTCTAAAATAATCATACTTTTCTTTATGAAACAAAAGTAAATCCACAATCCTGAGTTATATTCTTTAACAACTGTGCTGTGATGGGGGGGGATTGGGAGTGGGGTGCTCTTGGCCCCATCATTTTTGACGGGCTTTACACTAGTTTCTTATATTGCACTATTTATTTAGAGTAAATTTAAAGCTCTTTACAATGAAGGAAGTGGTAAGAAAATTAAAAAAAAGACAATTACAAAGATACGAGATTTTAGGAAAAAAGTTTAAATAAACCACAATGAGGTTGTGTGAATTTTAAAAGGCATTCAAGATTTTATAATTATTTACCCCAATGTGGTACGCTTCACATATACCATAGGTGAAAAAAACAATGAAATAAAACAATGAAAACCGGCCACAGGGAGGCAAGAAACGCATTGGTTTGTTATCCGAGTCCAGTAAATAGAAGTTTCATTTTCAGAGCTGCAAATAATGGAAGACAATTAAACATGAAGATCATATATATGTGCATGGGCTGGACGGAGCAGGCAATTACACATCTGGGCCCACACATTGAGGGCTATAATGAGAGCAGTTACTGGAAGATAACCTGAAATACTCACAAAAAATATCCAGATACAGAGGTTGTGGAGTTGGAACCTCATCGACTATCACAGGGAATATATGTCATGTATAACCATGCACAGATTCAGGTGGAAAGCTGAGGATAAGAGAGACGAGGACAAAGAGTATGGATAGAGAGGTGGAGAACAGCCTGAGTCAAGGAGTTGCTGCAACTGATGACCAAAGGCAGGAATGTAAGTGTGAGCAAGCAGAGCTGGGATTAGAGTAGTATGAGGCTGCTATCAAAAGTGAAAAAATGTGAGAATAAAATGGTTAAAGTTATCCGCTGTGTAAAAGATCGCAAAGTGCCGGTTTCAGGTTTTACCCGATATCGGAGCAAGAATGGTAAAGCTCGAAACGTCAACCCTTTGTGATCTGTTATCGCTTACCAATGGAGCCGTTCCTTCTCAACTATTTCATTGGAGTGCATAAGCCACTTGGCGAGTGCTTTACAATATTCGCATTATCACTGAATAGTGGATGTCTATCAAATGGAACAATTTTCAGGAGGCACTCACCTGCGTTGACCCCACATTGATCTGTGGTGTATCGGGCGAAGGCTGGCTCACTGAAAATGTGCAATTTCCTCTTTTTATATGATTTTAATTCCCTAAATGCTACCCATCACTTCGGCATAGATCAATACAAATTTTTTTTTTTTATAAAACATTTCATTAACATCATGGCAGGATAGCCGAGAGGTATGCACACTCACTCAAATGTGTAGGCCTGGTTTGAATCCCAACCCAGCTATACAGTGTCATCCTGGTGTTTCACAGGCAGGGTGATTTATCAATGTGTGTGCCATAAACTGGACATCACATCTGCCAGAATCCCCCCCTGTCCTCCTCCCCTCCCTCTCTTTGGTCCTGCCCCTGTCCTCCCTCTCCTCCCCTCTCATCCTCTCTCTTCCCTCCCCTCTCCCCCCCCCCCTTCCGATATCTCTTCACTGTCCTTCTCTCTCTTCCCTCCCCCACCCCCCTCTCTCTTCGCTCTCTCTCTCTCTTGCACCCCTCTTCCTCTCCCCCCTCTCCCTTTCTCTCTCCCTGCTCAAAACTATCTGGACAGTGGTTATGCACGGACGGTGGTTATCTCCACAATTAACTGGATGGTGGTGATCTCTGAACATATCTGAATGATGGTTATATTCATATGTATCCGGACAGTGGTTTGTTTGCAGGTAGCCCAAATGGTTGTTATCTCCGCATGTATCCAGACAGTGGTAATCTCCACACTATCTGGATGATGGATATTTTCGCATGTATCCAAACTGTGGTTATCTTGACATATCCGGACAAAGGTTATGTTCCGTAAGGTGATTATCTCCATCCATGACTAGATGGTGGTTATCTCCGCACATATCTGAATGGTGTTTATCTCCACATGTATCCGAATGGTGATTATCTCCACATGTGTCTGAATGGTGATTATAGCCTCCCCTCCTTGTTCCCCTCCTCATTCCCCAACCCCTCCTTCCTCACTGCCCACCTCTCCTCGCTCCTCTTCCTTCCTCACTCCCCTACCCTCTTCAGTCTCCCTCCTTCCTCGGTCCCCTCCCTTCACTCCCTCCTCCTTCTTAACCCCCCCCCATCCCTTAATATTCCCGTCAGTGAAATGACTGGTTGTATTTGATAGTTTATTATATATTTGTTTAGAACTGTGATTGTATAGTCAATAGGCCAAGTGAGTGTGTACGTGATATGTCAGGTATATGACCCACGTCATATTTGTTTGGGCGTAGAAAACTGACATGTCTGGACACGACTCATGGAAAATTTTTCTTATGAGGAGGGGGTGAAGTGTGGAGGTAAACACTGGCGTGTCGGGTACATGATTCGGTGGGTACTAAAAGCTGGGGCCATTTTAAAAAGAAATAAAAAATAAAAAGGGCTCCTCCTCCGTTTAAAAAATAATCTGGACGATCAACTGGTATTTTTTTTATTATTATTATTATTTGGCCTTACTGAAATTGCAGCAAGTGCATAGCTTAATAAATGTTATTTTTTCATCATTGGACTGATTCTTTATTTTACTATGTGCTTTGTAATACAAAAATGACAATTGCATGGTTTAAATTAATAATAACAATTTAAAGGGCCAATCCCCTAAGCTATTCCTGCAAACATATCACAGAAAGTGAGGTATTTGGGACCAATGGTCACAATTTCCTCATTTGGAAGACAATGTGATTCATAAAACATCTTTCAGTTGGACTTCTGATAACATAGATCGAAAAGATCTTCAATTGGACCTCCGGGTCCATACCACACTCTAGGCAAATGAAAGGTACAGTGCCAATAGAAAGTCTACACCCGCTTTCAAAATTTTCACGTTTTGTTGCCTTGTAGCCTGGAAGTAAATTACATTAAATCAGACTATTTCCACCTTTATTTAGACATCATAACCCACAACTTCAAGTGAAAAACAAATTCCATAAATATCAGAAAATTTATTAAAAATACAAAACAAGAATATCTTGGTTGGATAAGCATCCATCCTCCTTATAATAGCAATTGTAAACTAGAAGGGCACTCAGTAGAGCACATACCTCCGCCAGGTAATGCCTGATCCACGAGAACATATCTGGCTCAATACATTTTTGAAATATCATGCTGTATATCGTTTTTGGCAACATCTCTCAATGGTGAAGAATCACGTTGGAAATTAAATAATTCTCGTATCCAGATCTGCATTTAGATCTTCATGAAAATTGAATCAGTTGGTCATGGTTGGTGGACCCAACGTACCAACCAAGTTTCAGCTAAATCCGTCCACAATTCTTTGAAATATCGTGTGATATATCATTTATGGCTCTATCTCTCTCAAAGGTGAAGAATCACTTTAAAATTATAGTAGTCTGATCCGGATCCAGATCTTGATCAAAATCTAACCAGTTTTTCCTTGTCAGAAACCCAACCTCTCCACCAAATTTAATCCGAATCTGTCCACAACTTTTTGAGATATCCTGCACACAAACAAACAAACAGACAAACAAACAAGAAGAAGACATCATGCAGAGGACAATATTAGCAAAATCCCTAAAACAAATTTGACCTCAAAAATAATTGGTGGTTGAATTCAGTGACCTGAAACATATCTTCAAATTTCAAGTCAATCGGATGAAAATTGAGGATTTTAGGAAAACCACCTTAGTTGTTGACCTTGGGCCTATGTTGACCTTTTGCTCAATGTTGATCTCAAAAATAATTGGCTCGTTGAATTTGGTGACCTGAAATATATCCTCTTCAAATTTCAAGTCAATCAGATGAAAATTGAGGATTTTAGGAATACCACCTTAGTTGTTGACCTTGGAACTATGTTGACCTTTTGGTCAATATTGACCTCAAAAATAATTGGCTGGAATAAATTCGTTGACCGGAAATATAAATCCTCTTCAAATTTCAAGTCAATGCGATGAAAATTGAGGATTTTACAAATACCACATTAGGTGTTGACCTTAGACCTATGTTGAGCTTTTGATCCATGTTGACCATAAAAATAATTGGTTGTTTGAATTCAGTGACCTGAAATATAAATTCTCTTCAAATTTCAAGTCAATTGGATGAAAATTGAGGATTTTAGAAATCTCACCTAAGTTCTTAACCTTTGGCTTGTGTTGACCTTTTGACCTCAAAAACAATCGGATTTTTCCTTATGACAACCTCTACCATGTGGTGAAGTTTTGTGAAGATCGGTTTAAAATTGTGACCTGTAGGCGACAAACAGACAAACGGAATAACAAAATCGATTGACCAATATACATTAAAAATCTTCCATTTTGCAAGTAACAAACAGACAGACACGGGTGAAAACATAACCTCCTCCACGTTCGGTGGTGGAGGCAATTAGCTCAGGTGTATTCAGTCAACTTCAAAATCACACGCCAAGTTAATTGGCCTCCACCTGTGTTAAATTGTAGTGATTCTGATTATTTCAGAATCTAATCAGATGATACTGTAGGTTTCCTCTGCTGTGTGGTACATTTCACAGCAAAGACTTAACCATGAGCACCAAAGAAGCTTTAAAAGATGTCTGGGATAAAGTTGTGGAAAGGCATACACCAGTGGATGGGTATAAAATATTTCATAGGCCTTGAATATCCCTTGGGGCACAGTCAAGACAATAATTAAGAAGTGGAGGGCGTATGGTACCACCAAGACCCTGTCGAGATCAGGCCGTCCCTCCAAGCTGGATGTAAAAGCAAGAAGGAGACTGATCAGAGAGGCCACCAAAAGGCCAATGGCATCTGTGAAAGAGATACATGCCTTTATGGCAAAGACTGATCACTGTGTACACATGACAACAATATCCCAATGACTCCACAAGTCTGGCCTGCACGGTAGGGTGGGAAGAAGGAATCCATTACTCAAAAAAGCAGACCTTGAGTCATATTTGAGGTGTGCAAAACATCACTGTGGAGATTCTTAAGCCATGTGACAAAAGGTTTTGTGGTCTGATGAAACCAAAATGGGAATTTTTAGCCAAATTGCAAAAAGTTGTTTGGCACAAACCCAAAGCAGTACATCACCCAAACATTACCATCCCTACCATGAAGCACAGTGGTGGCAGCATCATGATATGGGGATGTTTCTCATCAGCAGGGAATGGGGCACTTGTCAGGATTGAAGGGAAAATCAGGACAGGGTCAGGTATGGGAGCATGTGCTGGAGCAGCGCGTCACTGGGTCTACTTTACGCCGGTACTCCAGGGGCCTCCATCTGGTCATCTCCCAGGCAGATGCCTGGCCAATCCCCATCTCCTGTAGATGCCAATTGACCTGCTACAACCACAAGGCATGTGGTCAGCTCATTGGCCGCCTCCACTCATGAGACTCCCTTGCTGAGAGAATCTGGTGTGCAGGATCAGCGTCAGGAAAATGTCCATTCAGCCACAGCTGTCCATACAGCCACAGCTGAAGCTCACGGAGTACGCAGGAAACAAATCTCATTTGAGTCTCTCTCAGCAACCGCTTGTTGGACTCAAAGTCTGATCAGCAATAGCCAAGGATTCTCCGAAGAGTCCTGGTACCAAACAAAATAATTCTCCATCTCAGATCTCTGGTCCAAGTCTGCATGTAAGTCTCACATCCATAGAACAAGACTGGAAGCACAAAGTACCTGAAGACTCAGACGTTTGTCCTCCTGCACAGGTACCAAAAGCACAACACCCCATGATCTACTAAATCCATGACTCCCCAGGCCTCAACCAGACAACTATTGAACTTGGGCCCATAGCCAGCGGAGACATAAATATCACTGCCAAGGGCGTGAGTGAGTCTCCTCGTGACCTCAACTTCCTCACCACAACCTGAACGTCCTCTGACAAGATGGTAGTATCCAAGATGTCAATGAAAGCCTGGATCTTAGTTTTGACCCAGGAAACCCATAATCCCAGTGGCTCCGACTCCTCATTCAGCACCTCGAGGGCCCCAAAATGATATCCAGTCTCCACAAAGATGACTGCATCGTCTGTGAAATCAAGGTCAGAAATCATGACATTCACATGATGCACTGCAGCTTGATCTCTCTAGCATCCTCCAAAATCCAGTCCATAAAAGTGCTGAAAAGTGTGGGGGCCAGATTATGCCCTGAAAAACTCCAGTACCAACTGGAAATAAGTCAGGAATGGAACACTACATCTCACAGCACTCTCAGTACCAGAGTATAGTTAAGACATCAGTTGATCAGATTTGGTGGCAACCACGAATACCGAGAATCCTTAAGAGGTCATCCCGATTCACTGAATAGAACGCTGTGCGACATTCAATGTCGCACAGCTTTGTGTCAAAACGCGACATTCAA
Organism: Eptatretus atami; assembly: GCA_035128595.1. Taxonomy (NCBI): domain Eukaryota; kingdom Metazoa; phylum Chordata; class Myxini; order Myxiniformes; family Myxinidae; genus Eptatretus; species Eptatretus atami. Next base: position 79,452,808 of record CM068954.1, on the reverse strand, counting down.
TCGCAACAAAACTTGAAGGGAGGAGAAGGGTTACATGATGGAGGTTGTAACGATTTAACTTGCCCCCCCATCCCAAGAGGGGTTTGCACCTTGCACGAACTCCATGTTGAAGTGTATACTAGGTTATCATGGCTTTCATAGGGCACACACTTCCAGACGTAAAAAATTAATATAACCACAAACGTTTCAATCAATTGTGTCCAATGCACAATTGGAGTTTTAAAAGTCGCTGTTGAAAGGAAGAAGTTGGTGATTAAAACATTCTATACTCATCGCGTCTCCTCAGATGAGTGGATCTGAACTGTCTCGACTTTAGGCCATCAGCCATGGCTCAGAGTGCTTGAAAATCAAGTTTCGTTCCACTCATGGGGGGGGGGGGGGGGTAGAAAACCTTGATAATATGATAGTTTATATCCAAATACATACGTAGGCAAAAGTTCTCCACTCAAATAGCTGCAGTTATTGTGTATTTTCATCTTGAAAATCGATGCATTCCCAGCGTTCTCTCATTTGAACTCGGATCACGTGTGGGCCACGTGACGCCTCGACAGCCAATAGATCGCTGACATCGTATGCAAATTACGTCAGACTGTACGTGACCAGCTAGGTTGTCTAAGGTGGAAGTTTCCTGCAGGAGGAGAATCACCGGCAGCTGATCGGCGATTTTGATGAATATGGCCAGTGAGGACGCTCCCCCGTGTATTATTCACCAGGACAATGTAGCGAACGAAGAAGTCAAACGTTTTACGTCTGTAAGATGGGATAAATGGAGAGAAAGTGTCAACAAATGGCTCGTCTTAGACGCTACGAACCACGTTTAGCCGAGAGTGCCGGTGTAAAGATTTCAAGTTACCCCGGGGGTAGCTTGAAATCGATTTCATCCCTACGATTTCAGATTACCCCCCCCTCAAAACATTTATTTATGTTGTTTATTTACAAAAAATAGTAATTTAATTGATATTGAAAACTAATTAGGGAAAAACCATTGACACGTGACAGCCTTTAAAGAGTTTGCAATGAATTTTGATTTTATTATGAATGATTTTATTTAATATTGTTATTAATTGAAATCAGTATTTCTCATAGTTTATAGTTTTTGCCACATTTTTATGAAATCCTTCTTCGATATAGTTGATAGAAATAGACAACTGGTATATCTTTTAACCAACTCAGACTATATTTACAATTATGGAAACAACGCAATAAAATCATGTATAGAAAGGCAATGAAACAACTTATTTTTAATTCACAATTTCGTTGTGGTGGTGGTGGTCGTATGGCAGCTTAGCTGCCGGGGAACCTCTCATTTCTTGAAGCGCGACTGTGTCGCTGATGCAGTGCCCCTCTACCAGTACACACACTGGAACTGGTACTCATTTCGCCGACCTCGAAGGATGACAGGCTGAGTCAACCCCCGGTGTATTTTAATTCAGTGGCCGACGGGCTCGAACTCAGGACCCTAGGATCCCAAGCCGCCAGCCTAACCACTGAGCCAACACCAGGCTACGCACTCAGTAAAACGTTTGACTTCTTCGTTCGCTCCATTGTCCTGGTGAATAATACACGGGGGAGCGTCCTCACTGGCCATATTCATCAAAAATTACCGATCAGCTGCCGGTGATTTCCTCCCTGCAGGAAACTTCACCCTAGACAACCTAGCTGGTCACGTGACAGTCTGACGTAATTTGCATACGATGTCAGCCGATCTATTGGCTGTCGAGGCGTCACGTGGCCACACGTGATCGAGTTCAAATGAGAGAACTGGGAATGCATCGATTTTCAAGATGAAATACACAATAACTGCAGCTATTTGAGTGGAGAACTTTTGCCTACGTATGTATTTGGATATAAACTATCATATTATCAAGGTTTGTCTACCCCCCCCCCCCCGATGAGTGGAACGAAATTGCAAGATGCAGCTTACAGCTGATGGCCTACTTGCTAGGTTTCCAAGTAAGCGCGGTAATGGTGTTTAGGTCACAAAGCTGTTTACATGAGTCTTTATGTATGAATGATGAGGTTCAACGATGTTGGTTGTGATGATTTAACTTGTCCCTCTCCCCAAGAGGATGTTTTGTCTTGGGGAGCGGAAGTCCGTGTCCAGGTGTATATCCGTGTTAAAGATAGCTATTGGTGGTGTTCTTTCAAGGCCGCTTCTCATGCAAAAAAAAAGACAAGAACACAAATGATTATAATAAATAATATGAATGTTATGACAAAACAATATCTCCCTCCCAAGGGGTTTTGTGACGTGCGACATTGCATGGTCTATATTTCAATGACCTGATCTAATATTACAATGTCATTAACAGTCTGATCTTTCAATGACCTGATCTAACATGTTATATTGACATGCACTGTCTGATCCTTTCAATGACCTGATCTAACTGTTATTTGTCATGCATGATCTGATCTTTCAATGACCTGATCGAACATGTTATAATGCCATGCACTGTCTGATCCTTTCAATGACCTGATTAACATGTTATATGTCATGCATGATCTGATCTTTCCAATGACCTGACTAAACATGTTTATATTGTCATGCATGATCTGATCTTTCCAATGACCTGATCGAACATGTTATAATGCCATGCACTGTCTGATCCTTTCAATGACCTGATCTAACATGTTATATTGTCATGCATGAATCTGATCTTTCAATGACCTGATTGAACAATGTTATAATGCCATGCACTGTCTGATCCTTTCAATGACCTGATCGAACATGTTATATGTCATGCACTGTCTGATCTTTCCAATGACTGATCTAACATGTTATATTGTCATGCACTGTCGATCTTTCAATGACCTGATCTAACATATTAATGTCATGCACTGTCTGATCTTTCAATGACTGATCTAACATGTTATTGTCATGCACTGTCTGATCCTTTCAATGACCTGATCTAACATGTTATATTGTCATGCACTGTCTGATCCTTTCAATGACCTGATCTAACATGTTATAATGCATGCACTGTCTGATCCTTTCAATGACCTGATCTACATGTTATAATGCATGCACTGTCTGATCCTTTCAATGACCTGATCTAACATGTTATATGCCATGCACTGTCTGATCTTTCAATGACCTGATCTAACATGTTATAATGTCATGCATGTTGATCTTTCAATGACCTGATCTAACATGTTATTTGTCATGCACTGTCTGATCTTTCAATGACCTGATCTAACATGTTATAATGCCATGCACTGTCTGATCCTTTCAATGACCTGATCTAACATTGTTATTTGTCATGCACTGTCTGATCCTTTCAATGACCTGATCTAACATGTATAATGCCATGCACTGTCTGATCTTTCCAATGACCTGATCTAACATGTTATATGTCATGCACTGTCTGATCCTTTCAATGACCTGATCTAACATGTTATAATGCCATGCACTGTCTGATCCTTTCAATGACCTGATCTAACATGTTTATTGTCATGCACTGTGATCCTTTCAATGACCTGATCTAACATGTTATATTGTCATGCACTGTCTGATCCTTTCAATGACCTGATCTAACATGTTATAATGCCATGCACTGTCTGATCTTTCAATGACCTGATCTAACATGTTATATTGTCATGCACTGTCTGATCTTTCAATGACCTGATCTAACATGTTATAATGCCATGCACTGTCTGATCCTTTCAATGACCTGATCTAACATGTTATATTGTCATGCACTGTCTGATCCTTTCAATGACCTGATCTAACATGTTATATTGTCATGCACTGTCTGATCCTTTCAATGACCTGATCTAACATGTTATAATGCCATGCACTGTCTGATCCTTCCAATGACCTGATCTAACATGTTATAATGTCATGCACTGTCTGATCCTTTCAATGACCTGATCTAACATGTTATATTGTCATGCACTGTCTGATCTTTCAATGACCTGATCTAACATGTTATAATGTCATGCACTGTCTGATCCTTTCAATGACCTGATCTAACATGTTATAATGCCATGCACTGTCTGATCCTTTCAATGACCTGATCTAACATGTTATATTGTCATGCACTGTCTGATCCTTTCAATGACCTGATCTAACATGTTATATTGTCATGCACTGTCTGATCCTTTCAATGACCTGATCTAACATGTTATAATGCCATGCACTGTCTGATCCTTTCAATGACCTGATCTAACATGTTATATTGTCATGCACTGTCTGATCCTTTCAATGACCTGATCTAACATGTTATAATGTCATGCACTGTCTGATCCTTCCAATGACCTGATCTAACATGTTATAATGTCATGCACTGTCTGATCCTTTCAATGCCATGCACTGTCTGATCCTTTCAATGACCTGATCTAACATGTTATATTGTCATGCACTGTCTGATCCTTTCAATGACCTGATCTCACATGTTATAATGTCATGCACTGTCTGATCCTTTCAATGACCTGATCTAACATATTACAATGTCATGCATGGTCTGATCTTTCCAATGACCTGATCTAACATGTTATAATTTCATGCATGATCTGATCCTTTCAATGACCTGATCTAACACATTACAATGTTATCCACGGTCTAATCCTTTCAATGACCTGCAAACAATAGTAACAGTAAAAATAGGACCACACATCCTGAAGCTCACCTGGATCAGGAGCATCAGTCACTCGAACCCCCTGCAGACCCTTCCAAGACCCTGAATTTTTTAATGCCATGAAAAAACTTTGGTACATCAAGGGTGATGAAGGTTGTGGTCAAGTTTCATTGAAAATCTCTGTGTAGTTCGGAGAAGAGAGCAAATACCTATTAAAAAATTTTTGTGGGGGGGGGGGGGGCGTCAGAACCTCACCCCCACCCCTCCATAATTTCCCATCATGAACACAGATTTTGATGCAGTCAATACTCTTTGGTACGTCACGGGTGAAGAATGTTGTGGTCAAGTTTCATCAAAATTGTGTGTGTAGTTTCGGAGAAGAGAGCAAATACCTCTTTTGGGGGTCAACTCCCCTCCCCCCCCACCGTAGATACCCTTAATGAGCGTCATGACCACATCCACATCTTCGGCTATTCAGAACAAGAAGAAGACCGCACTACATGAAGAAGAGCATTGATAGGTGATTGTGTGCAAGTATACGGAATGCTGTTGGTAGGGGTCTCGTCAAGGAGTGTTGTGTGGCTGATGTGTGTTTTTAACCAAGCTCATGCCCCCTCCCCTGAGAGGAAGAAGGAAAAAAAATATACAAAAACAAATTAAATATATTTTTAAAATACCAATAATTTTTTTTGGCATTTTCTTCTTTGGATTCTGTGTTGATAACTTAGTATGGTGTTTGCGCAGACATGCTGAATGGCCTCCACCTGTGTCTGTTTTCTTGTATTTCTTTGTATTTTGTTGTGATCGATAAACTTTGGTACATCACTGGTGATGAAAGTTGTGGTCAAGTTGCATCGAAATTGTGTATGTATATTGGAGAAGAGAGCAACTATCTATTTTGAGGGGCAATACCCCGCCCCGTAGACCCCTTAATGAGCGCAGATTTTCATGTGGTCAATACATCTTCCTTAAGCATCAGATATTGAAGTTTTGTGCCAAGTTTCATCAAAATCGTGTGTTTGGTTCAAGAGATAATGACTGAAGTGTTTACGGACTGACTGACTCACTCACTCACCTACGGACACTGCTTGGTCGCATAAGCTCACCTGACTAAAGTCCGGGTGAGCTAATAATATTTGGCAATAATAATGAGAATAATGATATGACTGCTTGCTGCTCTTGTAGTGAGCTGGTGTACTAGTAATACAAAATTATTAATAAATAATAAAATGAATAACGGGTAAACAGGAAGATCATGCAGACCATCCATGAAAATCTTCAATACCTGGTAAATCTTCTCCCCTGTAGGACACCATCCTCCCATCTTTATGCAGCAGAAATCCTTGCTTGATTCTCGCGGGTTTATGTATTTTCTGAAATGCAGTGCAACAGAAGACCATTATCTTCATCTTATAGGGCTCTCACCATCTTCAGTGAAATGGTCGCCAAAAAAAAACATGTGATTGATGCTGATATTCTCACCAAAAGCCTTATGATAATTCGAAGCTGCTAGAATATTGGTGAGAACGTCCTGAACAAACACAATCAACTTGATTATAACACATTGCTCAAAAAAAGGTGCAATAACTTGCATATGATTAGCATAATGTGGGATGACGTACTCATGAAAGAAAGGAATGCAAATTGATCAGTTTGTTAATCTTAAAAGTGGATGGAAAAGGTTTTATGTGTGCAATTTGACCATATACACTGCTAGATGCAAAAATCATAGATATCTTGCATTTTACTTGCAACACGTGGCAAGTCCTCAAGAGATCCGTGTTGTTGTTGTTGTGGTTCTTGTTGTCGGTCGATTTTTGAAATGTGCACCCATTGGTTGGACAGCTGCCGGATCACACCCACATATGTGGCTTGATTTCACCAACTATGGCATTCAGACGACATGATATGGCCACCATCTTGGTTTTCTGGTGGGCCGAATGTATTTGGCCCGTCAGCCTCGACTGATTATACACTGTCCGGCTTTATTGTATCGGATTTCCATTGGCTTTGTTTGGATTGAGTGTAAATCACGATGAGGAACCCCAAAATATGTAATCATATGTCGAATGAAATTATTAGTAAGGTACGCTCCTCCCGAAAAAAACAGAGCATTTTGTAATTTTTGAACGGCCCCATATTGGGGTTAAACATCCGTGACTATGTGACAAATCAGCTCGTTCTGACATAACCGTTATGAATTAACTCTTTTAAAAGTGTTTTAAGCCAATTCACTCGCGCTTAGTGGCGAAGTCCCATACCTCGAATGACTACCTCAAGGTTTTTATGAACGAAATGTTTATGATCCTGGATTTAGGTGTTTCACCAGAAGGGGTTGATGGTGGACAGTGTGTACCCAGAAAAAACTGGGAGGGAGGAGGAAGTACAGAAAGAACAGAGGGTGCAAGACCTGAGACTGAGGAGCGGTAGAAGACAGAGAGCCATCGACTTGTCTGCGATGGCGAAGTGATAGGCCTTGGCTCGAACTCAGCGAGGAGATTCCAAACGATGTGAGTTTTGAAAGATGATGTATTTAAAATGATAAAGACAAACGGAATGGTTTTCATTTGTGTACTCTGGCTCTGGTTGACTCGATTCTTCATCGCTTTCATCTGAATTAGGTCCATGTTCTGCTTAAGAAGTCCTCCGAGGTTCATACATATATGGTTGGACTCGATTCCAAAATAAATTCGGTGACGCTTCACCCGAACCCTCCTGCATTTGTCTCAGTTCTTCATATCCACCATCATAATTCCTTTACTGTTTGAGAATAGCAGTAATACAGTGATGTCTTTTCATGTCTGTGCTCCAAATCCTCTGACCAGGGTGCGATTTGTAAAATTTAGTGTGGGAGATAACATTGACAGACATAGTTTTTTTTTTTGGTTTGTTTTGTTATTTGTCACTTTTTTTATTTCTGATTTTTCAACTTACAAGCTATACATAACAATAGCGATAATGAAGGTGAAAAGTCACATTACAATTAAAAAAATATCCCGTGGTGGACGGAGGATATTTCCCCAACAGGTGGGGTGAAAATGAATGATTAGGGGAAGGGGCCATTGCCCCTTCCTGAAGTGGTATGGTCATGGGGCCCACAACTGAAGTTAACGTCATGGTCCTTATGTTTCACGAAGAGTTTGTCTGCATCTTGACGTCGGTTTCTGAGATTAAAAAAAAAAATTACCTGAATTTGAGGTGAAACCACCCTTTTAAGCCTCTTATAGGGGAGGAGATCCTGTTGGGGTGCACAACCTCATGAGAACTTACCATTCTGATGTATCATACCAAATTTGGTCCATATCAGTTATATAGTTTGTGAGGAAAATATGTTTCAGTGAATATGAGGGATTAGGGGAGGGATGCAATTTGGTCCCTTTCCAGGGGGATATGGCTACAGGAGCACGACTTCAGGTTAGGACATGGTCACTATGCACCATGGCCAGTTTCGTCTGGATCCGGTTTTCAGTTTCTGAGAAGATTGTTCAATAAAAACCAATATTGGGGCAAAACTTCCCTTTTCATCCCCTTTATAGGGGGTGCATTCGGATGGGGATCCCAACCCCAAATCCAAATTTGGTCCATATCAGTCCGTTAGTTGTGAGATGTTCAGTCATGTTAAGGATGCACGGAACACGGGCCCACTCTGAGCTTATTTTGAAGAAATAACCTAAATATATTGCTAATTAATACATTTCTCACACTGAAAAAAACCAGAAGTAATGAAACAATAATATGGAACTATTTAAGCTCCACATGTAGATTCAAACTTATTGCAACTTAATAAAGTTTGACAGGATAACCGATATTGACTTTTTTAATGTCGCATCGAAACACAGCGACGTAATGACAATGACGTAGTCGATTTTTATTGGCTAATTTTCCCAGTTTCGTCATTACAGTTTTGTGAGATGATAATAACGGATAAGTGGAATCCCATCTTAATTCACTTTATGCACCCGAACAGCATGATCTGGATAAAGTGAAACCAAACTGTATTGCCTTTTTAAATCAATGTTTTCTACAATGTCCTACTGATCTTGTACTGTTGGCGTATAATACTGATTATATGTTGGTGTATAATACTATCTTATAGTTGCATTAACTGATTTACACTGTTGTGTATAATACCTGATCTATACTGTTGCGTGGTTAGAAATAATTTCAATGCAGTGGCAGTGATTAAAACAAAACCAAAAACCCAGACACAGGAAATCCTTCCCATCCCCCCAAACCATCAAATTGCATCCTGAATCTGACCTGTATGAATTGATAATTATTGAAGGTAGATCACTGAGTTTATGGGTGCTTTACTCCCCTTTGTGTGTGTGTGTATGTGTAACGCTTTTTTGACCAATAACTATGCAACGGAATTCTATTTTATGCTTAAATTAGAAACATAAGGGAGTGTTTTTTTTGTTTTTTTTTAAAAATCTTCTCCCTTCACCTTTAAGGTTATAGACTGATTAAACAGACCCAAGAGCTGCCTTATTGTGCCTCAGGGCCTGCTGCCACAAGTCAATATTGAAGCGAAATACACATTTTGTATCAAAAGTGTCAGCACTCAGACTGCCTAATCTTCCAGATAGGAGTGCTTTCTGTGCCATCAAATAAGTTTAAACAGGAACCTGTGTACACTAGTAGAACAGCAAGCCATCTGTGTGCAGGGATGAAAGAAAAAAATGAAAGCTGACACACTGTGCCTGACATTCATCCACCCATATGCCAACTGTTCCTTTGAACAGAATACTGAGAGTAATATTGAATATAAATAGGGGCAATACCCCTGGGCACTCACCTGTTCGGGCTCGATAAGAAACCAGGGAACCACTAGTAGGCGTGGTTAACCACAAAATATTTAACGGAGAAGAAAGTTAATACCTATGGATTTTTTTTAATGCAGTGAACAAACTTTGGTACTTCATGGGTGACGAAGCTGTGGTCAGGTTTCATCAAAATTGTGTGTGTGGTTCTGAGAAGAGAGAAAATACCTATCTTGAGGGCAACCACCCCTCCCCATAGACTCCTTTAGACTCTTTTTTTTTAAATAGCTTGAACAAACTTTGGTACATAACAGGAGATGAAGGCTGCATGTACTCAAGTTTCATCAAAATTGAGTGCGTGGTTTCGAGAAGAAAAGCAACATATTTTGGTGGGCACCCCACACCCCCACCTTCCCTCCCCTTTAGACACAGATATTTTTCATTGCTCTGAACAACTTTGGTACATCACAGGGCTGAAGGTTGTGGTCAAGTTTCATCAAAATTGTGTGTGTAGTTTCGGAGAAGAGAGGAAATACTATTTTTGGGGGGCAACCCCCCCTGTACACCTTCTAGACCCAGTATTAATTAATTTATTTTTAATGTTGTGACCAACTTTGGTACATCATGGCTGATGAAGGTTGTGGTCAAATTTCACCAAAATTGTGTGTGTAGTTTTGGAGAAGAGAGGAAATACATATTTTGAATCCCCCCCCTTACGCGTACACCCCATCAACCCGATATATATAATATATATATATATATATATATATATATATATATATATATATATATATATAATAAGACCACAAGGGGAAAACCGGTGATGTCACTTTTTATAAATTTCAGGTTATTGCACCTGCCAATAGTTGGCAACATAAGGTTTCCTCTCACAATATTACTTAACAAATAACCAGGGTGTCATATAATTTATATGGTATAAAGTTTAGCCGTGCAATGAAAAACAAGTGTTGTCAAGCTGAACAAGTAGAAACCCAGAGTTGTCAGTACTTTACTCCTGGTTATCTCCCTTTCATTCATGTTAACTGTCCCACCATAATATTCAGAGTTGAGAAACGAAAAAATGAAAGGTTGTAAAACTTTCACAGCATAAACTCTGAGCACTACAATAGCCTATTTGGTTATATCATGGATCTATTATTTTTATCACAGGTTTTGTGTTCTGCAAAGTATTAAAATTAAAGTTTTCACTCAGATAAGATTGGCTTTCTGCGTCATTCATGTTAACTGTTCCATCATAATATTCAGAGTTGAACTAAGTTAATAAAAGGTTGTAAAACTATCACAGCATAAACTCTGAGCACTACAATGCCTATTTGGTTAATCATGGGCTCCGTAGTTGGTGCATATCGTGGTTCAAGCCTGGTCAAACCTTTATTGTGACTTTTATGGGACCCACGCCGTGGCTTTTAATGGTTAGCGCGTCTGAGTACCCATCCTCATTCGATGTACCCACCGCCCAATCAACCTGCTTAGGTATATGAGGGAGTCACATGAGGTGACTTCGGCTATCGCGGGGTGGTTTATCCTTGGTTTCCTCGGTTTCCATCATATGAG
>CM068954.1:79407532-79427881 GCA_035128595.1 Eptatretus atami | reverse complement strand
GAGGCAGGAGATGCTCGTGTGAGAGCTAACACACACACAAGCGCACAACAAGGGGAGCAGGAGATGAGAGGGTGGGAAGAGGGAAGGAAAAAAAACGCAGTGGGGAACAGAGACATGAGGAGATCTGTGGAAGGGAGAGGGATCAGGCAGGGTACACAGGGTAACCAAGATGGACACTACAGGGACTTTCAGGAAGGAAAGCAGGAAATTTGAAGGTGGGTTTGGGGTGGATTAGTGGGGGTAGAAAAGAATGCGGTTTTGGATGGGGGAAGACAAGAGATGGTGGTGAACAGCTGTTTGTTTTGACTGACAGTTTTGTTTTTAACTTAAAAATGTTTCCTCATCGGGTAGCATGTACAAATCAGATTCTGAGTGAGCCAACTGGAGGGTTGCAAAGGTGAGTGTGAACATGTGTGAGCATGTGTGAGCATTATGCATACAGGCAGACCTTTGCCAGGTAGATATTGTGGTTTTAAATGCTCCTTTTTTTATGTAGAAGCTGGTTGGTAAAAAATAAAATGTTGCTGTTTGGGCAGTTTTCACCTCCCTTCCCTTCCCTTCCCACCCCACATGCCACCTTCCCTTCCCTTCCCCTCACGCTGCATACCTCCCTCCCCTTGTTCTGCCATCCTTCCCCTCACGCTGCCTTCCTTCCTTCCCCTCACGCTGCCATACCTTCCCTCCCCTTGTTCTGCCATCCCTTCCCCTCACGCTGCCTTCCTTCCCTTCCCTCACGCTGCCATACCTTCCCGCTCCCTTGTTCTGCCACCCTTCCCATCAGGTTACCTTCCTGCCACTTCCCTCGTGTTTACCACCTCCCTCTCCACCCACTATGGAACATCTCCTGGCGGTCTCGTGTGCTGTTTTAACGTACCCATTTCGTTCATCCTGGAATATCACCCCCCCCCAACCCCTTTCTCCATAAGTCGCACTATCAAACACAAGTCAAGAACTCCTCCCCTCACACTTACCTTCTCCCAACCCCCACCACCTCCCCACTTCCCCTCCTCTCTCCCCATTCCTCCTCTGTCCCCATCCTCCTCACTCCCACCCTCCTGGAGTGTAAAGTGATGTTTGTTGAGGCGTCAGCCTCCCACCCCCCCCCCTTCCTCACTCCTCTAGCTCTCCCACCCCTCCTCCTCCTCGCTTTTCCCTTGCTCCCTCTCTCCCACCTCTCTCCCTCTCCCTTCCATCCCCCTTCCTCGTCCCTCCCTTCCTTTTCTCCCTCCCGGTCCTCCTCTTCCTCTTTCTCCCCCCCCCCCCCCATTCATATTTCCATCAGTGAAGTGACGGTTGTATTTGCTTGTAATATATAAAAGCGAAAATGTTTGTTTGTTTGTTTGTATCTCACTACTTTGAGCTCCAAAGGTTAATCATGAGGAAACTTTCTAGGACCAGATTTATGACCACAGTGCACATAAATATGGGTACAAACAGTCATGAGGAGGTCATTTGGCTCATTCATGCCGTGTTGCACTCCCAAGTTAATTTATTTAGTACAGCTTTAAATGATGATCTTCTTAATGTTTTCCTAAAGTTTAATGACCCATTTAGTGGGGCAACTTAGCTAAATATAGCATAACAATTGTGCATTTTGTGAGGAAAGCACCAAATTTGGCACACTAGTAGCCTATCGTATTATAAACAGATTTGGTATTGGGCCATCTCAAATTCAGCCGCTGATGGCTGTGGAGCCATTTTCACTGCCATCAAAAATTTTGAGATGGCCCAATATCCATATCTCCTAGGGGTTTTGTCGAATCTGACAGGGGTTTCGGTATTGGTTAGCCCAATGGCACCTGCATAGCCCACGGAGCTCGATTTTTCATTTTCGTCCCAAGGTCAAGTCACAAGGTCAAGGTCAACAGGTCACGAACTTAGAAAATTTCGAATTTTGACATAAAAATCATACGACCGCCAAACTTTGAGAGCTAGATGACAATATTTTTTTATGCATAATCTTGAGGTCATTCCCCACCTAAAGTCTTGAAACCATTTTTCTCTATCTCGAACACCTTGCCGTGGCGCCCCTTCAATTTTGTTTTTACGCTGATTCATCAAAGTATGGATAATCCGAGGAGTGCGAAATGCCATATAGCCTATATGACATTATATTGTTCCTGGAATGTTCCAGAGGAAGTTTTGCACCAAAGGTCATAATCCTTGACCTTTGACCTTCAAAGGTCACAAAGGTCAAATTTTCAAAGTTGTGGGAATCTAACCGGGTTTTCGACCTTCGGACGAATAACTCCAATAGCTATAGTACGTATCCTGCTTCCTTATTTTAATGTCCACAACATTGTTTTGTGACCTTTAAAGGTTATGCAATGGTCAAATTTTGAATGTTGTTGACAAAACCGGGTTTTTGACATTTTGCAGCTAATAACCGTCACTCGTACCACATCATGTTGATCATTTTTATAACTTGGTCAAACATTATCACATTGTCTCATCCTTGACTTCTGAAACAATCTACATCGTCAAATACCGCTCGTGAACCATCGTCATCTTCAGACTTGTGACGTCTAAATTTCATTTGTAGAATGCCACATTCGATCAGTATGAAAAATTTTTGAGGGTCATCTAGGGATAAAATGAACAACAACATTCAAATATCTTCTCTGAAATGGCTGAAACGGTCGAGGCAAAACTTTACACATTTGACCACCTATCCATGAGGAGCAAGAGGGTCACACATATGACATCATAGGTCACATGGTTTGGCAGCCATATTCGATTAACCCAAAAACCTATAAAAATACACCACTCAAAAGAAGTCTTGGCAAGGGATTGCAATCTCTGATTGCTCTTTATATTATTTTTATTTGCAATCATTGAGGCTGTGTTTGTTTCTGTTTCGTTTTCCTGCGTAGTATCCATAATTACCACCACCACTGAAGGTGAAGGAGGTTGTGTTTTCATACTTGGCAAAAAACTATTTTTGCTAAGTATGTTGGTCTGTCTGTTTGTCACACGATTTTTGGCCAAAGTTTTCAAGCAATCGTTCTGAATTTTTTTTTGTGTATACTTGACTGGCGAAGGACAGCAATGCTTGATTCTGGTGAAAATCCGGATCTGAATGTGAGAATTTTCTCAGTGATTCTCCGCCATTGAGAGAGAGGGCCAAAAACGATATGTAGCACAATATCTCAAAAAGTATTGGATGGATTCATACAAAACTTGGTGGACAAGTTGCGAATGCCACCAGGAATAAGTTATTCAATTTTGGTGAAGATCCGAATCCAGATCATTTTACGAGAATTATTTAATATTTAACTGATTCTTCACCATTGAGAGATGGGGCTAAAAACGATATTGCATGTTATCTCAAAAAGTTGTGGACAGGTTGGGTGTGTGAAAAGGACTGATTCGATTTTGGTGAAAATCTGAATCTAGATCATTTTACGAGAATTATTTAATTTTTAACTGATTCTTCACCTTTGAGAAATAGTGCCAAAAACGATACATAGCACAATATCTCAAAAGGTTATGGATGGACTCACACAAAACTTGGTGGACACGTTGGGTATATGACAAGGAAGAAGTGGTTCAATTTTGGTGAAGATTCTATTCCGGATCTGGATATGAAAACTGTTTAAGTGATTCTTCACCATTGAGAGATAGGACTAAAAACGCTATATAGCATGATATTTCAAAAATGTATTGGGCCTTATATGTTCTCATGGATCAGGTATTATGTGACGGAGGTATGCGCTCTACCGAGTGCCCTTCTAGTTTGCATCTGTTTTTGGAAGTTTGTTACAAAGTGGATTAAGGATCCCTTTTCTGGTCTGTTGTTTTCTTGCTCGTGTACAAATCTCATCTGATCGTATGTTGAGCTCTTCACATACTCCGCTATTCTGACACACAATGTTCTGTTCACTTGGTTAAGCTCCATCAAACCACCTCCTCCCTCTCGCCTCGGTAAGTGCAACCTTGGTATGCATTGCTTTTTGTAGAATATATTGTAAATAGTTAGATGTTTCCTTGTTTTGGTATCTAGATTGTTGATCTCCAATTGTGGCCAGTTTATAACTGTGCAGCTATATTGGAATACTGCACTGCAAGTTGATTTATAGCTTTGGTTTTGTTCAGATTTAGTCTTATTCTGCATAGGTACACTGCTTATTGTTTTACACATTTTTTTGTGTTGTCCCTGGGGACCTTCTTCTATTCCGAGTATTTGTCGGATGCTTTGTTTTCTAGTTCCTGTTTTGTTTTACTTTGATCGATCGACGTGTTGTCTATTATTTTTGTTTTTCCTTGCACAAATGTGCAGTTGGCACATTTGTCAACACTAAACTCCATTTGGATGTCCTCTGAGTACTGCTTAACCAGTTTCAGTTGATCTTCCAATTTCTTATCATTCGGTGCGAAGAGTTTTAGGTCGTCCATATGCAGTAGGTGTATCACCTTTCTTGTTTCCTTTATCATATTCATGTTGCTTGTCGGATTGTATCCATGTCCTTGTTCATTGTTGAGGTTACTCAGTGGGTCCAGAGCCAAACAAAGCAGGAGGGGTTAAAGACTGTCACATCGTAAGATACCACGTAGTATCTTTACTGCTGGGATTTCAATCTTTTCTTCCAGGAAAGGTAGTATCAGAGTTGTGTGTCAAAGCATCATTGCTTTCTCAATCAGTGTGACGACCTGGGGGTCAATTTTGTAAACTTGCATGCATTTTATAATCCATGAATGTGAGAAACTAATAAAGGCTTTTTTTTGTAATCTATCCAGACTGTGGATAAGTTGGTTTGTCAGAGCTTGCAGTTTTCGAGGATGGTTTTGTTTAACAATAAATGATCTATTGTTCCATAGCATCTTCTTCTACATCCTTTCTGCTCTGCCTCTGAAGCTCCTTGTTGAGTGAGGTGGTCATAAACTGCATCGGTGATTATACCTGATAAAGTTTGTATGTTATTGGTCTATATTTTTTGGGAAGATTGCTTTCTTTAGATTTCGGGATAAAAAGACTGTTGCCTTCTGTGAACCATTCTTCCATTGGCTGTTCCCCTTGGATAAGTTTGTTAAATGCTCGAGCATAGTGAGGGCGGAGAGCATGTAGTTGCTTTAGCCAGAAGTTCGGAATTCCGTCTGGGCCTGGGCATTTGAAGTGGTGCTTTTGTGAGATGTTTACTGATTTTTTTTTTCTTCATCAATTGGGTGCATTTCCTGCAGCTGTTGCTTTTTATTTTCTATGTGTCATATCCAGTCTGCTTCCTTGTGTTATTTTTCCCCTTCAAATATGCCTTTGCAAAAATTTTTGGGGGAGTTGTCACATTTTGTTTCTGTTTCCCGAGCTCTCAGTATAACTTTTTTGGGTTGTTTTCAAACTGTTGATTTTGATTTCTTATACTGTTGGTGTTGTCCTGGTTTTTTATTTTCCCTGCTATCTGGTGTATTTGGAGTTTATGAGGGCAGCTAATGGGTCTAGTCCATTGTTTTCTTGTTGGATTCTTTTTTACGAGTGCGGGCCCGTAGGTGCGTGCCCGTAGGTCCGTGCCAGTATGTGCAGCTTCGTTCCTTCGCTCTCGTAAACGACGACTGGATTGGGGCATGTTTCAATTAGATCGGACCAACCGTATCTTAAATGGCCATAACTTGGGAAACACCTGCGAAACATACTCAGGTCCCCAGCGTCAATTGTGACGTCATATCAAACGAAGAAGAAGAAGAATTGTGATGCCCCTCCTCTCTCGCCCCCCCTATCTTCGCCCCCCTCTCTCTCTCCCCCCTCTCTCCTCCCCCCTCCTCTCTCGCCCTCTCTCTCGCCCCACTCTCACTCCCCCTCTCTCTCGCCCATCCTCTCTCCCCTCTCTTGAATTGTGACGCCCTCTCTCTCACCCCCCTTCTCCCTCCCCTCTCTTCTCGCCCCACTCTCACGTCCCCTCTCTTGCCCCATCTTCCTCTCCCTCTCTTGAATTGTGACGCCCCTCTCTCTCACCCCCCTCTCTCCCTCCCCTCTCTCTCACCCCCTCTCTCGCCCTCTCTCTCTCGCCCCACTCTCACCCACTCTCATGTCCCCCTCTCTCGCCCCATCCTCTCTCCCCTCTCTTGAATTGTGACGCCCCCTCTCTCTCCCTCCCTCTCTCGCCCGCCTCTCTCGCCCCTCTCTCGCCCCCCTCTCTTGCCCTCTCTTGCCCTCTCTCACCCCCTCTCTCGCCCCTCTCTCCCCCTCCTCTCTCCCCCTCCTCTCTCGCCCTCTCTCTGTAAATGTATTCACAAATGTCTACCAAGCACAACAATTAATTCAAACCTTGGGAAAAAACAGCTTTCAAACCCTTGGAAACAGCTCGTTCCCTTGGGAAAATTCAAACCTTGGGATTAATTAATAATTTGAACAATTAATTCAAACTTGGGAAAAACAGCTTTCAAACCTTGGGAAACACTTGGGAAACAGCTGAAACAGATGAAAGACGATATCAACCTTGAAAAGCACATACTCAGGTCCCAGCGTCGATGTGTCATACCAAACGAAGAAGAAGAAAATTGTGACGTCAATCGTGCAAAAAAAATATTAATTGTGACGTCATTCGTGATGTCATAGCACCGTGTCTTGTCATTGGTTGACAGATAAATGGCCGTAACTTGGGAACCGCTTGTCCGATTAATATCAAACCTTGAAAAGGCACATACTCAGGTCCCCAGCGTCGATTGTGACGTCATACCAACGAAGAAGAAGAAGAATTGTGACGTCAATCGTGCAAAAAAATCATTAATTGTGACGTCATTCGTGATGTCATAGCACCGTGTCTTGTCATTGGTTGACAGATAAATGGCCGTAACTTGGAACCGCTCCGTCGATTAATATCAAACCTTGAAAAGGCACATCCGCGGGTCCCCGGCAATATTCCTGGCAAGTTTCAATCAGATCGGATCGGTGGTCGTCGAGAAAGGCGGTCGCAGACAGACAGACACACATACAGACAGACACACACACAGAGATTGCTGGAATTATAGATAGATTTGTCTGATTCTTTTCATGAGCTTTGGATTTCTGTTTCCCGTCTTGAATTGTTCTATTTGACCCGTTTCCATCCTCAGTCAGTCTCTCTGCTTCTCAAGTCTCTGGTTCCAAGGTGGTATTTGTTTCTGGTCAAATTATCAGATCGATATTTTTTTGTCGTTGTTTGCCTGTTATTTTCTCTTGGACATACAGTGCTGCTGCAAAATTCACATCGTTAATTTCTCTTGGATTAGGTGATTTTGGGAGCATTTTAGTGACTTCTTGGTTTACTCTCCTGACTTGTGTCTTCAGATGTTTATTGTTGTTTATTCGATGAAGATGTGGTCTTTGCTTGGGTGATATTAATTTAATTTCCTCTATTTTATTCGCCAGCTCATCTTGTCGCCCATGCTGTTCATTGGCAATCTCGTCTTCCTCTTCTTCATTCCTTTGTCCATTATTTTGCTCCTCATTGTAATCTATCCTTTTTGCTATTATTTGGTTTGTTTCATTGTTTGTAAAGGTGCTATTTGATCTGAGTTAGTAACTTGAAGTTGATCTTTTTCTCGGGGTGCTGCTGCACCATTTCCTTTTGTCATTCTCTGGTTCTGTTGTGGAGTTTTCTGTTTTGTTTCTTGATTCAATTCTCCACTCTTTTTCCCAATTTCTGTTTCTGTTGTGATTAAATTTGAAATCTCATCTGTTTAACTCATCCGTGGTAAATTAACCATGATGGCTTGTAATCTAATCAATACATAAACAGTATGAGCAACAAGACAAGACAACATGCGAACAGATAAGTGGTAAAGATGTTAAGTGTGAAAATGAATGGGTTGTGATGGAAAAATAAACAAAAACATGAGGTTAGGGATGGGATATCATTGTGATGCAAAACAAATTTAAGGCCATTGGTGGATAATCATGTCTTGTCTCGTGTGCATCTTGTCCCAGGAAATACAGTTAGAACTATCCACCCCTGATGTGTTTGTGCAGAAGTGGACCAAAAACCTTCAGCAATCCCTGTCTACTTGTGGCTCAGTTCGGGGTCACATCCAAAATGTTGACACCGTTCCATAAGGAAACATGGCCAACCCTTAGCCCATGTTTGGCGATGGCAAATGTTCCAGAATGGTTGTATTTGAAGGCTTTGCAGTGTTCATTGATGCTTTGGCCCAAGGTCCTTCCTGTCTCTCCCACATATTCAGCCCCACAGACACAGGGAACTGTGGAAACCACTCCTTCCCAGTCATTATTGGGCAGCTTATGTTTGACCTTGCTCGTTGCCTGTCTGATGGTACATACATGTTTGAAAGTCGCCCGAACTCTTGCCAATCTCAGCACTCAGCCAATTCATCGTGACACTCCAAGCACAAAAGGCAACGTGGTAAAACGTTTTGCTTGTTCCGATAATCTGATCAAAACGCTTTTGATGTCCGTCACCCCTCTCCTCTTGGTGTGACTTTGACTATTGTATCTCATTGGTAGAGGATTTTGAATACTCCACACATTTCATTCTCAGGTTTTGACATTTAAGCTTAGTTTCCCTTGTCACAGTATTGATGTGTCTCCATTAAATTAAAAACAAGTTTACAAGTGCAATTGATGTCATCAATTATGTAATGTTCAACAACTTTAGAAAGTTGCAAGGCCAGTTGTACAACATGGAGTAGAATAGTATGAAAGTACAAAGTTAATGTTAATGATCATCTCGAAAACTGTGAAAACTAGAAAGAGCAATAGTTTGCAAACCCTCGCCAGGAGTTGTTTTGTGTGATGTATTTTGTGTTCTGGTGTATTAACGTAATTAATACGTTCCAATGAGTAAAGAAGACGGACTCAGCTTCAATTGTACGTAATTAAGCCTCCCCATATAGCAGATAGGATGCCTATTGTTGGCTAAGGAGACTGGCTTAAGATATTAGGGTCTTGAGTTTGAGCCTCTGTTTGTCCATTGAAATAACACCAGGTGGTGTTGACTCAGCCTGTCATCGTTCAAAGTCGGCAAAATGAGTACCGTTCCTGGGTAATAAGCCATTAAAGTATCCTGTGTCAGAGTGGCGACCCATCCAGGATTGTACTCCTTAGCCGATTAAACTGCCTCGGCAGCCCTGTGCATCTACCGACGTGAAAGGAATGGTTATACAGCATTGGGGAAGGCTTGTTGTTGTTCTAGGGTTTCTTCCTACATTTGGTGCCCCAATTTAATGGTACTACAAAAATTTCTTAGACCCCCCCCATCCCCACACCCGGAGTACGAAGCAACCTTTGTATTTCTTAATATATCGTAAATATTTCTTCCTGCACTCGAACACTCCAATTTCGAAACTGTATCAATTTCCGAGCTGTATCTCGGAGCCGCCTGGGTTACATCATACCCTTCAGGTTAAAAATCGATGTCTTACACACCTCGGTGTCCTAAAACCACCATTTAGGTTTTTCTTTTTTCTGGCAAATTCCGAGTTGTATCTCTGATGTGGCTGGAATTTTGGAATGAAAATTTGCATCAATAATAGGAATAAAAAGTTTGAGGAGTTGAAATTTTTTTGACCTTAGCCTAATTTTTGACATCATGACTAATTTATCAACATTTTAACATTTTTGATCATGACTTGACTAAAGTTTGGCTGATTGGAACAATATTGCCCTTTCTAGATAGCTGAGAGCAAGGCGCATTTACACTTCTTCTACATCATACCCCTCCAGGTTAAAGGTCAAGGTCAAGTGGTCTGAAGAAAAAATGCTCTCTTGCCAATGCGGAATCTTAAACAGGTCCTTCCAAGATGTTCTTGCACATAATAGCGTACTGCACTTATGTTGTGCACCTGATTTTGACACATGTGCACGACCTACTTTTTTGAATTGTGACCTCATTAACAAAAAAATATAACACCATTGTGATCATAACTTGAATAAATTTCCTCTGATTTTCGATGTTTAGTTTGTTTATAGATTTTAGATGGGGACACATTTTCATAATTTACTCTGTCCTTAAATGTTGAAGGTGAAGGTCATGGTGATCTAAAAAATGGGTTTTGAATCACTTGTGTGTGTGTGTTGTGTGTGTGTGTGTTTGTGGTGTGTGTGTGGTGTCCGGCGCCATAACTTTTTTTTACCGTTTGAGCGTTTATTAGCAACTTTTAAGCAAAGCTTTATAATGAGAATATGGAGAAGCAAAATTAATAATTTGGTCAAAAGGTCAAATATCAAAGCCATATACAATCATCAATTTTCATCCGATTGACCTGAAATTTAAAGAATTTGCATATTGGGTTAATGAATTGGTTCACCAATCAAATCTAGAAGTCAGTTGTTCTTAAGATCATAAAGTTAAAAGTCAAGGCCTCATAAAATTAAGTGGAAACCATTGAGTGATCTGGCCAAAAACAATATCTAGCATGATATCTCAAAAGGTTAGGGATGGATCTGGACGAAACTTGGTAGACAGGCTGGGTCTGTGACGACAACGAATTGATTAGATTTTGGCAAAGATCCGGATCCAGCTTAGGGATTAAAAAAAATAAAATTCAAGTAATCCTTCATCATTGAGAGAATGGGCCAAAAATGAAATATAGCATGATATTTCAAAAAGTTGTGGATGGTTGTGACAAAACTTGGTGGATTAGTTGGGTAGGTGACAAGAACAAGCTGATTTGATTTTGGTTCAGGTCCAGATGCAGATCCAACCAATCAGTGGGATACAAAATCTAAAGTGTTCCGCCTGGTGGAGGTATAGGTATGTGCTCTACCGAGTGTCATTCTCATGTCATTATATGTTACTACAAAGTGATAATGCATTGGAAGTTCCACATCTTTTCATTGTAAGTTTTCTCTGGAACATATTTTCCATTGGATTTAAGTGTTATTAAATTATTGTTGCTTAATTTTGTTTTACAACTGCTCTTCCTGTGCTTAAGAAACTAAAAAGTTGGTCACCAAACCATTTATTCGATGGAATTCTCCCAAAAATTGTCTTTGTCCAGGTGAATCAACAATACAATGCACACGTAACAATGCAACAAAATTCAGCACATGACTTGAGACTGGAATAAAAGTCACATGATGATTGGGGAGAATGTTAGTTGGTTGAATGTCCTGCCAGGTTGTTTCTTTCTTTTCCTGATAATCCCATAGACATTGCACTGAGCTTGTTAGATTTCTGTAGTTCATTGTCTTCAAGAAAGAACCAAACTGAAAGAAAGAACCAAAAGAACCAAACGCTAACTTTCTCCAACATCACTTCCGTTCTGGGTTTGGACGTCGACAGGTCTCTTTCGGTGCTCTCTGCTGACGATCTCAAAGTTAAGTTTCTCGGTCGTTATCTGTCCCGTTTTAACTGTTTATTTTCTCACCTACAGTTACTTGTGTTCCGAGTTCGGTTTTGTTTCAAAAATCGTGCTATTTTGTGGGGGTTTCGTCGACCTTGTTTACCGGGTGCTTGAGGCCTACCGTTCCCCTCGGTGTACGATCGTGTTTTTTGTTTTTTCTCCCCATTACCTTCAATTTTATCTTCCCCACTTTCCTAACGTCCCATCCTCCAACTAATCACTCTATTCTTATCTTAAAAAAAAAAAATACGCTACCTTCTCCGATTCTTCTTCTCTCACCTCCTCTTCTTCTTCCTTCTCTTCTTCTTCCTCCTCCTCTTCTTCTCCTCGATTTTTTCTACACACACTTCCATGACCTAATCTGTTGAAACTCTCTCAAACATTAAAAATATAACAAAAACGATCTTTAATGCTTCATCTTCCTCTTTCACCGATGTGGTACTCTTTACTGTATCAAATGCACACTCTTCTGCTATTTAAACACACTGCTCTCAATTCGACCTTTCCTTCATACCTTGCCTAAAAAATCAACTGTTACAGCGTTTCTTCTCCATTCTCTGAATTCGCCTTTATTGCATCCATCAAGAATTGTGTTCAATCGCATCTCTGACCTAAAACTTTAAAAAACCCCAGTTTGCTATGAATGTTCGCTTTCCATCAACCATTCATTTTTTCCAACTTTAGTGCCAACTCACCCATCTCACCCCTCACTCTCAAAGCAACCATCCCACTCTTCTCCCTCCAAGCCTCCCTCTCACCTCTCTCAAAAACTCCCCCTCACCTTTCTCCCACCATTCATCCTCCCTCACTCATCCTTCTCAAAGTTGCCCCCCCTCCCATCCACAAAGCTGCCTCCTTCCACTGCCCTCTCACCTCCATCTCTTCACACACCTCCTCAAATCCTCAACTGCCTTCTTCCCCCTCCCTTGTCCCCCCTCTCCCCCAGCACCACAGAGCCTTTTCTCCTCCTCATTTGGCCCCTCCCCTAGCTATTGTGCAATCCCCACACACTTTCAACACCTCCTTACCTCGCCCCTCGTCCCTGTCTTACCCTCCCCTCCCCTCTCCCCCCCCCACCACTGCACCCAAAGCCTCTCCCTACCTCTTTATTAAAAGTGTGACCTCAAATATCACGGGGCCTTCACTCAAACCTTTCAGATCTTTCCATACAGGTTGCCACTGACAAACCAGACTTAATCTGCCTAACAGAAACTTTCCTCCCCCATGACGTGTCTGACTCCCAAGTATCTCTCCCTGGTTACTCTCTCTCCGGTTTGACAGACGAGCCTCGTCCTGGTGGGGAGTTGCTCTCTTCATCAAAGACTCCATTTCTCACTCTCCATGCACTGCCCTCATCCCCCCACACCCCAGGAATACCTCTGGCTACGGCTTCCCCTCCACTCCCACCTCATGTTTATATGTGTACTGTACCGTCCACCTAACAGTGATGACTCCATCTACACCTCACTATCCGAAAAAATGGACCAACTTCTATCTTCTCATCCAAACTCTCTTTCCTCATATGTGGCAACTTCAATTGTCATCATGCCAGTTGGTAGGTGTGGTACCTCTCTCACCTGTCATGGCACCTCAGCAAAAGCTTTCTGCGACTCATTGGGACTGACTCAATGTCAAATCTCCGACCCGGATCTCAACCAATGGTACTCCATCTCTTCAGGATCTGATTTTGACAAATTTCCCTGACAATATCTGCTGCTCTTCCTCCACTCCAATCGGTTCTTCGACCACGTCCTTATCAAATGGACATCTCTCGGCTATTATCAGAGAACCACCTCACCGCCGTCGAGTCTGGCATTTCACTCAAGCCGACTGGCAGGGTCTCAAGCAGCCATCAAACTTATAGACTGGTCTCCTATCGCTACTTTCTCCAACATCAACTCATCCTGGAAATTCTTTCAAACAACTTGCTCTCCCTCATGCACAGATTTATCCCTCTCGTCTCAGTTGTCCTACCCTTCCTCCCACGCTTGGTCACTGAATCTTGCGGTGAGGCAGTTGTCCTGAAATAACTTGCCTTTGCCTCATGAAAGCAAACCCAACTGAGGGCAATCTCATTCCTTCCATAAAGCTCCGAAACAAGTGTGTATCTACCCTCAGGAGAGCCAGAAAACAACATTCTTTCTCATCTCAAGTCTGAACTCTCAAACCTCTCTCCCTCCTCAAAATCCTGTGGCGTCTAATTCAAATCACATCTGTTTCTGTGTATGTTCCCCCTCCATCCCCTCCCTTAACTCAAATGCCGCACTGCTGATACCGCACGTGAAAAAGCTGAATGCCTAAACTCGGTGTTTGCAGCTAAATCTTGTGTCCAAAACTCATCACTTTCTCTACCCACCTTACCCAGTCGCACTCAACTGTCCCAGGACTATGTGTCCTTTCTCCTGACAAGGTGGAGAGCTTGCTGTCAAACCTCGACTCAATTCTGCAACCGGTCCAGACGGCATCAACCCACGTGTCCTCAAAGCCTGCTCTTCTGATTTTGCTCACCCTCTCTCTGTTCTATTCACCCTCTCATTTGCTCAAGGTCATCTGCCATCTGCTTGGAAATCAGCAAACATCACTGCCCTGCATAAAAAGGTGAAAAAACATATCCCTGCAACTACAGACCAATCAGCCTTCTCCCAATCATCAGCAAGGTTATGGAATCCATCATCGCTTCAGACAGTAAATCCTTCCTCTTCTCCAATGGCTTGATTTCCGATCATCAATTTGTTTCAGACCAGGTCACTCTACCCTGAATATGCTGCTTCTGCTCTCACAAACATGGATGGAGGTCCTCAATGCCAGACAGGAAATCTGAGCCGTATCCCTGGACATATCATGTGCTTTTGACACGGTCTGGCACCCTGCACTGCTCCCAAACTCTCTTCCTATGGTATCCAAGCCATCTCCACTCATGGCTCGCAGACTTCCTCTCCTGTCGCAGTCAATGTGTGGCCCTAAATGGAGTTCTTTCACCCCCTCTTCCTGTCCAGGCTGGAGTTCCTTAAGGTAGCGTTCTGGGCCCTGTTCTTTTTCTGGTTTTCATCAATGATCTCTCCGACTCTCTGGAAAATCCTCTATATCTCTTTGCTGATGACTCCACCCTCTGCCGTACCATCGGTCATCCCTCAGACCGGCAAGCAGCAGCTTCTTCGCTCACTGCAGATCTGGATAAAATCACAAACTGGTCCAACACGTGGAACATGTCTTCCATCCGGACAAATCTCACACTCTCACTATGTCTCTTCGAAAGGACCATTTGGAACCCCCCCCCCCCCATCCACTTTCTAACAATCCTCTGGAAGAAGTCGTTTCTTTCAAGCTTCTGGTCTCACTATCTGCCATGACCTTTCCTGGGAAAGCCACATTTCAAACCTCGCCTCCAAAGCCAGTCGCGACGGGAATCCTCCGTCGTGCAAAGTCCTTCCTCGGCCCACCTGAGGTCCTGACCACTTACAAAGCTTTTGCCGCAGCCTGATGGAGTACTGCTCTCCCCTCGGGTGGTGCTCCTGCCTCCCACCTTTCTCGGCTTCACGCTGTGGAACCAAGGCATTTCGGATCATTGGCATCTCCCGCAATGAGGCTGAGTCTTTGGGCCTCTCACTCAATCACTGCAGGTTGGTCGGTGTCTTTCTGTCTTCTACCATCTCCTTCCAGCCTCGCCCCCCTGCTCTCTCCTGCGATTTGTCCCCACCACATTTCCGCAGTGCGCTCAAGGTCCGCCAACAACCCCCTCTGGTAAAACTACCAAAATCACGAATCACTGCTCACCTTCACTCTTTCATTCCTCTGTTCCCCACCTTTGGAATAAACTCCCTCACTCTATTCAATCCCATTTTCCCTCCAGCCTTCAAAACAGCTGTTCACCACCACCTCTTATCATCCCCATCCAAATCCTCGATCTTTTCTACCCCCGATAATCCACCCAAGCCACCTCCTACATATTCCCTGCTTTCCTTCCTGAAAGTCCCTGTAATGTCCATCTTGTATTCCCCATGTTCCCCGTCCCATCTCCTCCCTTCCACAGATCTCCTAATGTCTCTGTTCCCCACTGTTTTGTCCTTCCCACTCCCTCCCCTCTTGTCTCATGCCCCCTTGCTGTACATTGTGTGTTAGCTCTCACACGAGCCTCGACAAGGTATACAAAAAAGACAACAAAAAAAACAAAGAAACTGTTTTTCCAAGATGGATCTACCAGGCATGTACAACAAAGCTTGAATGTCTGTGTGCTTGTTTGTTTTGTTTGATAACTCCTCAATGTGTTTTGCCGATCTTGGCATGTATATACATGTCCTCTGAGCATATCCTAAAGGGGTCGACGTCGTGATATTGTGTGTTTTCAAGATGAAGTGTTTTCAACCTATGATTAATAATCAAGATGATGTGATGCACAGCTGCCATGCCCTGCCATTTATAACCAGCCATGGCATTGCAGCTAATGCCTTCTATGTCTCTGTGGGTTTGATCCAATATCTGAAATTTCCAACCCAGATTTCTGGAAATGGTACGTCCTCCCTCTTGGATCTGGTTATGACCAACTTTCCATCCAATTTATTTTGTTCCTCTAATGGCCTTCTTAACTCCTCTGACCATGATCTTGTCGAAGCCAAAACCTCTCTGGTTATTATAAGGGAGCAATTTCAACATTGCAGAATATGGTTTTCACACAGGCCAACTGTTCAGGAGTGCAACCTGCCCTCTCACAAAAATTAGGATGCTATTTCTACAGCATGTGATATTGCTTCTGCCTGAGAATACTTTCAAAACAGCACACTTTCTCTCATGTACCCATTTAACCCATCCCATCTACGGCTATCCTATCCATCCTCTTGGCATTGCTAAACTGAATTATTTGGCAGGGGCATTGGGGGGGGGGTGTTGCTTCAAGCAGCTTTATTTTTCAACATGGAATGCAAACCTAACTGAGGGTAACTTTCGGTCACCCCGTAAGCCTCCTAACAAGTGTGTCCATCCTAAGGCAATCTATGACAACATCTTGTAAATCTCAAGGCTGAACTCACCAACCAGTCTCCTTCTCAAAATAATGGTGGCACCTTCTTCTTAAGCCCTCCAAATGTCATGTCCCCAATCCATCCGGTTATTTCTCCACATCATGCCTCCTCGTATTTACTGTCTCTGAATTTTGTGTCCTCACCCAAAAAGGTTGAAAACATTGTCCAGCCTTGACCCTGCTTCAGCGATAGGTCCAGATGGAATCATTGCCCTTGTTCCCAAATCCTGCTCTACTTTGCTTGATTCTCCTTTGTCTGCTCTATTCAGCCTGTTCTTCTTTGACAGTCTCCTCTCTGCCAGAAAGAAGGCAGAACAGCACTTCCATACACAAGAATGGTTCAAAAATGATCTCATCAAATACAGACCAGGAAGCTTGATTTCACTTATAAGCAAAGCAATGGAATCCATTGTCAAAAGCTTGACCATTATCATCATTGCCAGTCCATTATCAAAAGAGGAAAGACTTGAACATTGTCAAGTCTTTCCTCTTTTCAAAGAGCCTGATCTCTGACCATCTGTTTGAAGTCTGTCCCAGATACTCAATACTGGACATGCTGCTGCTCTTCTCATGGGAATGATTGGAAGCCCTAAATCTCAAACAAGAGGGCAAGACCACTTACCTGGACATTGCACGGGTATCTGACAGAGTCTGGGGTCCTGCTTGGTTTGCCAAACTCTCTGTGACAGAGGAGGCCACCTTCATCCTGGATTTCTGACTTCCTCCACTCACACAGTCAGTGTGTTGCTATCAATGAAATGTTGTTGAATTGAATCCATGTTGAATTCAGGCTGTAACGCAACAAAATGTGAAAAAGTTGAGGGGTGTGACTACTTTCTGAATGCACTGTATATCAATGACCTCTTCAATGCTCAAGAAAACCTTCTCTTCCTTTTTTTCGGAAAACTCCATATTGAGACATAAAGTACCCCATCCCATTGGTCGGTCGTCATCAGCTGCTTCATTCCCACCTGATCAGTAAATGATTAGATGGTGGGTTGATAAATACTACATGATAAATGCAACAATCCTGGAAAATCTCAGTCTAACCCTGTCACACCAGAATGATCATAAAACAAACGCACCTATCTATTTTCATGGTCAGCCACTGAAAGAGGTTCAGTTTCTTGAACTTATTGTCCTCTTATTCAGCCATGATCTTTCCTTGAATGCCCATATGGAAAAGTGGTGGTGCCCCAACTCCTGTATCATATGCATATAAACCTCTCAGCATTACTGGAATCCCTGGTGATGAGGCTAAAGCACAAGTTCTGCTGCTTTTTACATCGCAGGAAGATTAGTGGCCTCTGTTTTTTACAGCGTCTCTTATGGTTTAGCACCCTCTGCATTCTCAGCCCTCTAACCCTCTAACCCTCTAGCCCTCCTCACCAATTCCAACATATTGGTGTTCTTTTTGTATCCCACTCCTGGTGACTCTTCTTAAATCCAGGCTGACAGCACACTTCAACTATTTTGTTACTTGCTTTCACCAAACATGTAACCAACTTCTAGAGGCTGTTGTATCCCATTCTTCAACTACTAACTTGAAGATTGCAATGTTTCCTCACATCCTCTTTCTCCTCTTTTCCTGTTTTTCATCCCTTCGCTTATTGTGTCGAATAGTTGGCCCACTGCCCGACTGTCAGTTCATACACTACGTCAGTGCTCTGAAATCAACCTTAAAAAAATATCTGTAGAAATAGTTTCTCAGTATAGAGTATAAATTGATCAACGTTGAATGGACGAAAGTTCCTTAATATCAGCAAGGTACAAAACCAAAGGCAACTTATTAATGGGATGAAAATGGGCATTACTCGTACATCCCCCTTCTCTTTTAAAGCGACAAAAATGAGCCGTGTACTATCGAACGTATAGCTCATGATCCTGGGATACCAAATTAAAATCCCATGCACTTTTTAGATTTGTCAATTGTCTCCGAACAAATTTGACTTCATTCAATCAAAATTGCACTGTACAAATGTTCTTACCCCTTATCAAGCTGCTGTACGCGTGATCTCATTTTCAGATATTATGGAATTGCTAAAGGCTTAGGTTATTCCAGAACAGGACAACATTGCAGCATGCATGATCTGTAAAATAATCGATGGTATTTCCACAGGGATTCTGATTATTCAGTGGTGAAAATCTTTCTGAATGGACATTAGCTTGGGAGAAAATACAATAGAAATCGACATAACCTTCTACACTATACTTGGTGCCAAAGTGACAGCAGCAGGACAAATGGCTTTGTGCCAAAGTGACAGCTGCAGGATAAATGGCTTGTGATCGTGACTTTATTGTCTGTAGAAAGACTTGAACAATTTTTTTTAAATTCTCGAAGTGAAAGGGCCTCGTTTTCTTCCATTTTGTCATGCATTTATTTTCCTTCAATATCAGACTGAAGGACAAGGGCATTATGACACAATGGAGAAAAAAAAAACTTCAATCAATTCAAAGTGTTACGAGGAGAAAGCTTTGGACTCACTCAAAGCCAGTCTTTCATTCTGTTGTTGTATATGCATCTCAATTTGCACTCGACTGTAAAAAAAAATGTAACTTTGAATGTATAGAAACTTACTCTTACAGATGTACCTGATCAAATATTCTACCAGCTTAGAAGATTAATATATGTTTCAATTAAATTCCTCCACTTAATAACCTATAAATTGTAAACCTTGAGACGTCAACAATGATTCCTTAAGACCAGGTTGTAGCCCCACTATGAAATTAGCAAAGGATAGTTAGGAGAGGAAAATCATACCGGCGGTGCGATGACTGTTTTCGTTGATAGCAATACCAGGAACAAATACCACATTGTGCTGTTGGACTTCATCAAATTCTGATTGTTTCTTCAGTCGTTCTTTGAAAAAAAAAAAAAATCCTCCCTCTCTGCTTCTCTCTCTCTACAGTCTCTGAACACATATGGAGCTTGGCTTCTGCAAACAATTGTACTATCTATTTTTGTTATGTGTGTCTCTTTCTGTCTCTCTTTTTATCCTTCGACTTCCAGAGCTGGCGGGTGACTGAAAAGAACAGGTGGACATTCATGAGAGTGAGTCTCACCTTCCAAATAACTGCTTCATTCTCCCATTTGAGACACAATACAAGAAGTAAAGTGGTGTTATGTTTATGCACACATCTTGCCAGTTATTGGCGCTGTCTTTAACCTAACTTCGGTTTGAATCATGACTGTGAGGATTTACAATTAGGAGCGACCATAAAAAAGACCCAATTTTTAGAGAGAGTAGCATACGGTGCAGCTGGAAAAGCATCCATTCACCTGTGGCATAAATATTATGTGCTCATGATCAACAGGTTCAGTTTGAGGATTCGTCCGACTGGGACCAGACGTGTTTTGGTGCGTCAGAAACAAATGTTTTTCACATCTGACCACACACTGGCTGTTGATGAGGAGTATGGATAGCTGCCTGTTAAGATTTTTTTTGGGGGGAATTTTTTTTACCTGTCCCCTTTTTATTACGGTACTCCCCGATGGTGTGTGTACTTTGGTTGCCTTTGGGTGTTGAAACGTATATAAACAGATTGAGTGTCATCACAGCAGTTGCTGCACGACATGTTAACAACGTGTCGTCTGCCACACAAACACATTTCCGCTGTCTTGCTGTTCACCAGTCAGTAGGTTTGCAGTCAGGAATAATAAATTTAACGTAACGAGCACACTGAGCCTAGATGTGCCACATGGACGCCATCCGAGCTTGGAGGTGATGTCAGCATAATTTATGCGCATGACATCAATATGGCCCTTCCGACCCGATAAATGCATCATGGAATAACATGCTTAAATCCTTGGTCTTTAAAATAGACCCGAGTATGCGCTGCTGAAGCTATCCGGGCAGGAAGGGAAGCGGTACGCACACACTCATGGTGTTTAATGCAATGATGCATTTATGGGGTTGGAAGCCCCATATTTTGGTTTATTGTTGCACCTGACTGTAATCCCTCCTCCTGGTTGGTGTGGCAGTAAAGCAGAGGTAATGTTCCAGTGTGGCAGATGAACATTACTGCTCACAGGTCACTCAATTTCGGCTGTTATGGGACGTGAA
>CM068954.1:79396891-79407522 GCA_035128595.1 Eptatretus atami | reverse complement strand
AACACCATAATATCTATCTATCTATCTTATGTGTGTATGTGTGTGGGTGTGTGTGTGTGTGTGTCTCCTCCACAACTCCAAAACCATGAAACTTATTGACCTGGAACTTTGCATGCATACAAAGAAAACTCCACAATGTAGTGCGTGAATGAAAATTGGCTGTTTGGGTTAATTTAAACGCCCATTATGAAGATAATTAACAGCCTTATTTAATTATCCTTTGGCAAAGCATCATCCTTGGTCAGCCCTCTGTCAGCTTGCTGGGATCTTAATTCGCCATTTTGTTCGGCCTATTCAAACATGCCTTGAATTGGAAACATTATCTACTCTCAGGGACTAATTAAAGTATATAATTGAAATATTATATCTGTTTGGGAATCGGATCTCGTGGATAAAATAAGTGTCAAAATCTGGAGTGAAATCTGAATATTTCAACAAATTAGCAATTTTTGTAACTAATTGCATTTGTTTAAGAAAAGTATTTTGATTAATTTTTTTTTTTGAGGAATGTGCAGAAAGTGTAACTTCATTGAGCGCAACACCGTGCTCCGTAACTGGTTTTACAAGCCATGGCGATACAGTCCACAGGAGTACTTTTTTCGGCAATTACATATGCAGTTTTTCATTTCCCCATTGTGTGTGATCTGCTTTCATGACAGAATATTAAAATAAATATACTAATTGCTAGCAATATATTAATAGATGGCAGTTGCTGAAAATGAAGAAGTATGTAGACAGCACACATGGACATGGAACAAATGGGTACAAATGACTCTGTGGGGTGTGTGCTGGCTGCATGCTTGGTTACATGTGTGTGGTGCGTGGGTTTTGCGGGCGCGCTATCTGAACTCTAACTCAAACTCGCACCCGTGCCTGTGGGGCATGGCTCTGTGGAGAAGGTTATGTGGCCATCACGCGAACCATATGTTACTGCATGTGGGGAGCAGACATGCTGCAGCACCAAAGCCACGTGGGACATGCCACTGTGCAGTGCGGGTGAGGGGAAATCTGTGCATGTGTGCGATTGAAGGGATGAGCATATCGCTGGTGCACATGCATGGTGAGCATGGACTGTGACGAGGTTGGAGAATGTGTAGAGTAAGGGATGGGGGGAAGGGCATGCATGCAGGCAGGCCTTTGCCAGGTAGATAGCATGGGTTTAAATTTTTAAAGCTTCTGCCCAGTTTGAAATAGAATACAGCGGTTAAAAAGAAAACGTTTCTGTTTGGGCGCGTTTCATCGCACCAGTACCGCCCTGGTATGCTGCCGACCCTACCATTGTGCTGCCTTCCCTAACTCTCCACTCAAACTTTCTTCCTTTGCTCTTATACTGACTGCCTTTCCCTTGTACTGCCTTAAATTCCCTCCCATCATGCTGCCTTCCGCTCCCCTCACACTGCTTTCCACCCCCTCCCCTCATGCTGCCTTCCATTCCACTTCCACTGACTCCCCTCCCCTGCTGCTGCCTTCCCCCCCTCCCCCACCTTCCTTCTCTTGCCCTTATGCTGCTTCCATTCCCCTCATGCTGTCTTCCCTCCCCTCATTCTGCCTTTCCTTTCCCTCATTCTGTCTTCCCTTCCCCTCATTCTGCTTCAGTTCCCCTCATTCTGCCTTCAATTCCCCTCATGCTACCTTTCCTTCCCCTCATGCTACCTTTCCTTCCCTGTATGTTACCTTTCCTTCCCCTCCTGCTACCTTTTCTTCCCTTCATGCTGCCTTCCTTTTTCTCATACTGCCTTCCCATTCCCTTTCCTCACGCTGCCTTCCCTGTTATCATGCTACTTCCCCCACCCCCTCATACTGCCTTCCCAATTTTGTGTGAAGGTAATAAACTTATTATTTAATTATATCCTTTAACAAGGTGCATCCTCGGTCACCTTGCTCTCCCACTGTGGTCTTAATTCACCATTTTTTTTGGGCCGGCTCAACAATGCCTTGATTTGGAACGGGCCTCAACAATTTCTTAACTATAAAGTTTTTTCTTTTTCACTTTCCTCACTCATAATATCGTATGCCTGATCTTCATTCCTACGAATCGCTAGATACATCACAATGCTTCGAAACGACTGGAGACACCAGCGTTCGTGGCTTTATTTCATTTCCACACATACCATAACTTCTAGAATCTCTTAATCTCAGCCAAATTTCAAAATTTAAACTTCTTCATGGACTTCAACAGTAGTTCTGACTGCTAAAAAAAAATGTGTTCCTTTGTCCAATTTGGACATCACTTGACATTCCGAGCGTCTCTGGGTACATCGTGTTTATATGACCAATCGGCGATCGCTAACCACTTCCAAGCCAGCCATTCCGTAACAACCGTTTTGGTGGAGTGCTTTATTGAGTGCTTAAGCCACTTGGCAAGCACTCTACAATATTCGAACTGTCACTGAATATATCGATCGACTTGAACAAAGTTCAGGGGCCACTCCCCTGCATTTGACCCATCGTTGTCATGCTGTGCGTTGTGCAGAGACTGGCTCGCTGAAAATGTGCAATTTTATGTTACACCACGTTTCCTCCTTTTGTACAATCTTCTTTCATTTTATAACCCATCACTTCGACATAGATAGATACATATAAACAAAACCTGAACATTTAGTTTTTAAAGGTTTCTTCAACCGTTTTGTTGGAGTGCTTGCTTGAGTGGTTAAGCCACTTGACGAGCACTCTTAAAGCTTCAATTGTGATACCGCAGCACATTTCTCAATAGGGACATTTCCGGAGTTAGGAAGGCAAAATAAATGAAATGATACCAATGAATAAACAAGAAGGGCACTCGGGAGAGCGCATACCTCCACCACACAATGCCTGATTCACAAGAACATATTTGGACCAATACATTTTTCAAATATCATGCTAAATAGTTTTGGCCCTATCTCTCCATGGTGAAGAATCACTTTAAAAATTAAATAATTATCATATCTGGATCCGCATTCGGATCTTCACCAAAATAGAAATGATTCATCCTTGCCACACACCCAACCTGTCCACGAAGTTTCGTCCAAATCCGTACATAACTTTTTGAGATATCGTGCTTTCAATCATTTTTGGCCCATCTCAATGGTGAAGAATCATTTTTAAAATTCTAGTAGCCGGCGCCGGATCCTCACCAAAATATAAGAAGTTCGTCGTTGTCACACACCCAACCTGACCACAAAATTTCATCCCGATCCGTCCACAACTATTTGAGATATCCTACACACAAACAGACAAACAGACAGACATGTGAAAACATAACCTCCATCACCTATGGTGGTGGAGGTAAAAATGTTTTCAGTTGTTCCAAAGCAATGAATCGCCAGATCATGGCAGGATAGCCGAGAGGTACACACACTCGCTCTAAGCTGTATAGCCTGGATTTGAATCCCGATCCAGAAATATATTGTCATCTGGTGTTTCACTGCAGGGTGATTCATTAATGTGTGTGCGGTCTCTTAGATGAACGTTAGGCTGGACGTCAAATTTGCGACCCCCCCCCCCCCATCTCCTCTCCCTCTCTCTCTAACCTGCTCCCCTCTCTCCACTCTTCCCTCTCACCTCTCCCCCACTCTCTCCAACTGCTATCTCCCCTCCCACCCCCATCTCTTACTTTGCACCTCGATCACTCTCTCTCGCACCCCTATCACTCCCTCTCTCACACACCCCCATATCTCTCTCTCTCTCGCACTCCTATCACTCCCTCTCTCTCTCTCTCTCTCCTCTCTCTCTCTCTCCTCCCCTCCTCTCTGTACCCCTGTCCCTCTCTTCGCACCCGGTCCCTCTCTCTCTCACACCATTGTCCCCTCTCACATCCCTGTCCCTCTCTCTCATACCCCTGCCCTCTCTCTCGTGCCCCTGCTCCTCTCTTTTGCACCACTGTCCCTCCCTCTTGCACCTCTGTCTCTCTCTCCTCTCTCTTGCACCCCTGTCCCTCTCTCTCACACCCCTGTCCCTCTCTCTCTCTCCACCCCTGTCCCTCTCTTTCTCACACCCTGTCCCTCCCTCTCACACCTCTGTCCCTCTCTCTTGCACCCTGTCCGTCTCTCTCTCGCACCCCTATCCCTCTCTCTCTTGCACCCCTGTCCTCTCTCTCTCTTGCACCCCTGTCCCCTCTCTTTGTCACACCCCTGTCCCTCCCTCTCACACCTCTGTCCCTCTCTCTTGACCCCTGTCCCTCTCTCTCACACCCCTGTCCTCTCTCTCACACCCTGTCCCTCTCTCTCACACCCCTGTCCCTCTCTTCTTCACACCCCTGTCCCTCTCTCTCTCCACCCCTGTCACTCTCTCTCTCACACCCTGTCCCTCTCTCTCACACCCTGTCCCTCTCTCTCACACCCTGTCCTCTCTCTCTCACACCCTGTCCCTCTCTCACACCCTGTCCCTCTCTCTCCACACCCTGTCACTCTCTCTCTCACACCCCTGTCACCTCTCTCTCTCTCACACCCTGTCACTCTCTCTCTCACACCCTGTCACTCTCTCTCTCTCACACCCCTGTCACTCTCTCTCTCCACACCCTGTCACTCTCTCTCTCACACCCTGTCCCTCTTTTCTCACACCCCTGTCGCTCTCTCTTGCACCCCCCCTCTCTCTCTCTCTCTTCTCTCTCTCTCTCTCTCTCTCTCTCTCTCTCTCTCGCACCCCTTTCCCTCTCTCACGCAACCCTATCCCCTCTCTCGCACCCCAATCCTTTATCTCACACCTCAACCCTCCAAAGACGAAATTTTCACCATTGGTATGACTACTCATATAAAATGTTGTAATAATGGTTATGACATCATAGGTCATGTGGTGTGGCAGCCATATTGGAAAAACGGAAAACATTGGACCTCTGTATCTCTGAAACCAACACAAGGAAAAAATTCAAACTTGCACATGGCAAGTACTCCTCATGGGGTGGAATGAGTGTGAATTTTTTTTAATGATGTAATAGGTGCCCTTGTTATGATGTCATAATTGCAGATGTACAACGCCACATCCGATCAGTATGAAAAATTTTGAGGGTCATCTTGGGATAAAATGGTCCACAGAAAACAATTTCATGGCATCATCGGTCACGTAATTTGGCAGCCATATTGTTTTTTTGTTAAATAAAACCTTCAAAAATCTTTTCTGAAGGGGCTGAACAGATCGAGGCGAAACTTTACACGTTTGACCGCCTGTCCAAGAGGAACAAAAGGTTTACACATATGATGTCATTGGTCACATGGTTTGGCAGTCATATCGGAATTACCCAAAAACCTATTAAAATCTTCTTCTCCAGAACAGCTGGACAAATCGAGGGGAAACTTCACACAAGTGCCCCCCAAGCCATGGGTGAACACATTTGTAAAGGAATAATGGAGAGGTCACATGATTTGGCAGCCATGTTGGATTGAAGAAAAATATTAAATAATGCTCTCTCTGGAACCACTTAATCAATCAAAGTAAAACTTCATACTTATGATTTCGTACTAATGGGTAAGACATGTTTCAAATTTCAACATGATTGGACACATGGTCTGGTAACCAGAATTATTTAATTTATTGATATGAGTTCTGTGTTTTTTCCTTTTTTTCTTTGAATTATCATCAATTATTATCGGGATAAAGGGTGAATTATTCAGTCGAGAATGAGAGCCAATTGTGTCGGCCTGTTGTGAGGGCTGTGGCTGCATCATGTTGACAGAAACACATTCTTGTTTTGGTCTTTTCAAATCCTATAGCCCTGATCGTGATATGACACAGAGCTGTTGAAGTCCAATCATGGTCGTGGCAGGAGACCAATACGTTTCCAACAACATGCTTTCAACGTTCTGAAAATGGAACTTGTAAAAAATAAAAAATAAAAAAACTCTACCTTCTCGTAATAAGGTTCTGCCTCTTGGGGGCTTACATCATAAGTAAACTCCTTCACTTTTGTGGTTGCTGGAATCAAAATGTCACACTGGCAATATTGCTTCATTGATTATTCTCACGAACAGGCAATTCCTGCCAAATGCAAACCTGTTTGTGACCCACACAGCAGTTTCAGAGGGCAGCCAGGACAATTAAATTTAGAAATAAAACGTGTTGTCAAGCTTGCAGCAGGATGCTGCTGCTTGCTGCTGCCTTCTTTGCTGCAATTCAAAATTTGACTTGAATGATTAAGTATGTCTCTAATTATTGTGAGCATCTTGTTAGAATAACTTTTTGAACTCCACATGTACCAATTGATGCTGTCACATGGCGTCAAAATACATTCCACTATCCATCCATCCATTGGGACCATACTCTGTGCAGAGCATTGGTGCTGCCCAAGCAGTCTTCTGGGCTATTGGGCACAATCCTGGATGGGCCAACACTCCGACGCAGGATACCAGCAAGCCGGGACTCATTTTGCCGACCTCAGAAGGATGACAAGCAGAGTCAACCACACCTGGTATGAATTTAACAGCCAAGAGGGATTTGAACTCAGGATCATCGGATCCCAAGCCCACCACCATAAGCCAACGCCATGCATGCATTCCACTATGTGGTTAAATAAGTTGCCAAATAATGTTTCGCTGAGCTGAGTGTGTGCAGCTTCCCCATCACCAATTTCTCCTTTTAATCGCCAATGTCATAAGCCTTGTCGCAGCCTTTTCTCCAATCAAAAATATTCCTCGTTGCAACACAGCATCCTCATGATACTTGGCTTACATTCCCTGGTTATTGATGGCAATTAACAAATTGGAGGATCTAGAATGTAGTTATGTCCTGATATCTTTACAGATAGGATAAAAAAAAAATTGTGTGCAAAATCGAGGCTTGTGAAAGAGTGAGAAGACCGAAGGTAACAAGAAAAAGAGCAATCAGAGATTGCAGACCCTCACCAGGACTTCTTTTGTGTGGTGTTTGTGTACTGGCGTGTTACGTAATTAATAAGAGACATAATTGGAACTGCCACTTTGTAACTGCTGGCAGTGATGGCCGGGTACCAAGACGTCCTGCTTTGATTCATCCCCGCTTTGATCGGACACTTGACCCTGACCCATGACGTTTATTATTACCCGGCACTCGCGAAGCAAAAAGCAGTATAGGCATTCGGTTGCGTACGTGTGGCGTACGTTCGTGCGTGCGTGCGTGCGTGTCTGCATTTTTAAAATTCATTTTCTCGGCAACTGTTGGTCCGATTGACACAAAAATTTTTACCATCAGAGTCCCTCCGCCTGTATAATTTTTTAATTCATAATTATGATGTCATAGGTCACGTGGTATGGACGCCATCTTGGAAAAAATTTACGCCAATATATCTCCCAAACCGCAAAATGGGAAATAATTGAAACATAGCTCCTTGTCAAGTACTCCCAATGGGGAATAAGATATGTTGATGATGATCTCATCGGTGCCTTCATTATGACATCATAATTCGACAAGTACAACGCTTGCTCTGATCAGTATGAAAAAAAATTCCTCTGCAACTGTAAGTCCGATGGATACGAAATTTACAGAATATAAGCGGCTCCACTTGTAGAATTTTTTTAATGATAATTATGATGTCATAGGTCACGTGGTACAGGCGCAATCTTGGAAAAATCGAAAAAAGTTGCACCTCTATATCTCTGAAACCGCTCCATGGAAAAAATTGAAACATAGCTTTTTGTCAAGTACTCCCCTTGTGGAATAAGATTTATTAATGATGTTGTCATCAGTACCTTAATTATGATGTCATAATTCGACAAGTACAACACTCGATTCGATCAGTATGAATTTTATTTTTCTGCAATTCTTGGTCCGATTGACACAAAATTTTCACAATAATAGTGCCTCCTACTGCAGAATATGTTAATGATAATTATCACATCATGGGTCACGTGGTACAGGCACCATCTTGGAAAAAAATTCACACCTCTATATCTCTGAAACCACTCCATAGAAAAAAATTGAGACCTGGCTCATTGTCAACTACTCCCCAAGAGGAATAAGATGTATTAATGATGATGTCGTTGGTGCCTTCATTATGACTTCATAATTTGACAAGTACAACACTTATCCAATCATTATGAAATTTTTTTCTCAGCAACTGTTGGTCTGATGAACAGAAATTTTGACCATAGGAGCATCGCCTCCTGTAGAATATTTTAATGATAAACATCATGTCATTGGTCATGTGGTACAGGCCTCATCTTGGAAAAAAAAACATCAAACATTGCACCTCTATATCTCCAAAACCGTTGACTGCATAGGGTAAGTATTCTGTGAATACCATCGAGTTATTCAATTTAATTCAGAATGGGATTAAAATATATTCAATTCAAATCAAATGGAAGACCAAATGCTGGAGGGACAGTATTGCATTGGAGTCATCAGAAGGAACCCAATCAAGGAAAAAGCAATGATGAAGTCATCAAGAGGAACCTGGATAGGATTCGGGTTTCAGCTGCTACTCCTCGACCCTCAAACCCATCCAGACACATCCAAGTGAGTCTTATTTTAAAAAATAATCAAAAAGAACCCAGGTTCAAAAAATCAAACAATTCTGGCTGCTAAGAGCATGTGTCTGATCAGATTGAAATTTAAAACATATTCACCACTACCAGATCACAATGTGAAGTTTTATGTTGCTCGATGAAGCAGTTCAAGAGAGAGAATTTTCTAAAGATTTTCATTCAATCCAATATGGCTGCCAGACCATGTGACTGCATAGGGTATCAATCATTCGTGAAAACCCTGGTATCCCCAAGGGTTTGGGAAGATGGTTGTGAAGTTTCCCCTCGATCTGTCGCGCCGTTCTGGAGAAGAAGATTTTTTTTTAAGGTTTAGGGTAAATCCTATATGGCTGCCAAACCATGTGACCTATTAGCTCATAGGAGGGAATGCTTTGTTCTTCATGGATAGGCAGTCATAGTTCTAAAGTTTCACCTCAATCTGTTCAGTGGTTACAGAGAAGATTTTCTTTTTTTTTTTTTACTATTTTTTTTAATATGGCTGCCGAACCACATGACTGTTGTCATTAATTTTTTTCAGTCACTCAATTTATCCCAAGATGACCCTCAAAATTTTTCAGACCGATCGGATTTAGCGTTCTACATATGCAATTATTATGTCATAATGAAGGCACCTATAACATCATACAAAAATCATACTTGTTCCCCATGCAGAGTACTTGCCATGTGCCAAGTTTCAATTTTTCCTTGGTGCGGTTTCGGAGATACAACGGTCCAAAGTTTTTCTTTTTTTCCAACATGGCTGCCACACAACCGTGACCTATGACATCACAATTATCATTAAAACATTCGACATGAGTAATCGTTCCGATGGTGAAAAATCCGTGTCAATCCAACAAGCGGTTGCAGAGAAAAACCGTACTCAAGTTTTGTGTGGACAAACAAACAAAGACAGACAAACAGACCCAAATGCAATGCCCTCTCCTCCATCGCGGGTAACTAGAGAGTTCATAGAATATGGTACCCCATGTAGTGTTAAAGTAAATACTTAATTTTAAATAAAATTGTGATTTTAATCATGATTAATTTTTTTTTTTGAAGTTTAGCGCTACTGAAGCAGTCTCATACACCACCATAACACACCACCTTCTTTTACAAGTCAAATTACTGCAAAACTGGAGGTTCTTGGAATGACAAGAATGTGATTTGTCTTCTGCAGGTTTCAAATGTATAATTAAATTTACATAAAATAAAGATTGTAAAAGTCGTACAAAAATATATTAATTCTGAGATTTCCACCATTTTACTTCCATTTTGCCCAGTGTCAATTACACCACCCTATCCAACAGATTACATTAATTATTAGTGCTTGTTATTTGTGTCCTTTATAACATCCTTAAAAACAGTAAGTTTCCCTTTTGGAATGATTTTCAATTTAGTTTGACTGCCAGGCAGACAGACAGAGTAAAAATATTATCTTTCTCCCCTCTGCGCATGTGCGATCAGGACAAATTCAGGGACAAAGTGCTGTGAAATGGCAGGTTTGTTTTTCAATTCACATTCCGATTCTTATTCAAAATATGATTTTCAATTTAAATTAAATTGTTCCTCGATCATAAAACTGACGTGTGTGGACAGACTGATGGATGGACGGACAGACATGAAGCAATTGTTTAACCCCGTGTTTCACTCCGCGTGTGCGGGGTAATGATGCAACTTATTGAAGGTGGGGCAGTAGGGACACAGTTTGACACAACAAGCAAGGTATTGATTTTTAAAAACAAAAGAGAGAGAGAGCATGAGGAGAAGTGCAATAAACTGCGAGTGGGTTGGGTGAGGTAGGATTAATGGGGTAGAAAAGATTGTGGGTTTGGATGAGAGATGACGTGAGATGGTGTTTTACCATTTGTTTTAAGCATTTGAGGGAAGGGTGCAATTGAACCATCTTCAGAAGGTAGTTCCACAAACAGGAGAAAGAGGTGAGAAGGGGGCAGAGCCTGAATGTTGGAAGTTTAACCAGGATGGGTTACTGGAAGAATGTGTGTGGTTTGTAAGAGCAGGGGAGGATTAGAGAACTGAGAGAGCAGAAGGCAGACTGTGGGAGAGGCGATTATAAAAAGGACTGACGGACGGATCGACGGACATGGACCCCCATTTTATAAGTCACTTCCTTCGGAACTGACAAAAACCAGGGGCCAGTTATGAAATTACAGCTTAAATCCAGGAGAATTGTACCATCTCAGCCTTGGCTGGATGTTGGCAAGC
>CM068954.1:79360659-79395277 GCA_035128595.1 Eptatretus atami | reverse complement strand
ATGTGAGACTTGGATTCTGACCAGGGATCTGAGATAGAGACTTTATTATTTTGGTACCAGGTCTCTTTGGAGAATCCTTGGCTATCGCTGGTCGGACTTTGTGTCCTACGAGCAGATGCTGAGAGAGACTCAAATGAGATTTTGTTATCTTCATAGTGCATGAGCATCAGCTGCGGTTGTATAGACATGTGTCTCGTTTTCCTGACGCTGATCCTGCTCACCAGATTCTCTCAGCATGGAAGCCTCGTGAGTGGAGGAGACCATATGGCTGACTACATGCCTCGTGGTTGCAGCAGTTTGATCAGCATCTGGAGGAGATTGCGGTGCATGCTCTGGTGCATGCTCCCATTCTTGATCTGATCTGATCATGATGGTTGGCATCGCTCAATCAACGTCCTTTTAATTTCATCCACTATCATAAAAATGATCGAATTGTGATTGTTGAAGCATTCATTTTCCATGTCCCAGGGTTCTCTTTGCTGATCTTCTGTCGTGATAAAAAGGGCATTCG
Organism: Eptatretus atami; assembly: GCA_035128595.1. NCBI lineage: Eukaryota > Metazoa > Chordata > Myxini > Myxiniformes > Myxinidae > Eptatretus > Eptatretus atami. The sequence goes on along the minus strand of CM068954.1, from coordinate 79,394,766 downwards.
CTTTCTGGCAAAAATATATACTAGCAAGGCTTCAACTAACTCGAACAGTCATCCATACTTTTCAAATGTCACTTGGATAAAATTTCACATTCCAAGCATGGATGCCAGACCTCTAAGATCGGAAGTACAAGGAAGACTGCAAGTGATCTTTGAAATGGGTCTTCACAACACGTTTCACTGGTCAGTCAGTGAGTACATGCTATTAAAGTGGAAAGTCTAAGCAATCGGTATGGCCACAGAGATGTCAAAAGCATGAGCCCTCCACAAAATGCTATCACTCTTCTGGATTACGGAAGAACTGCTGGCCAGTTGATGCTGCCTTTGGCTCGGTCTCTGTAACTATTGTCGTTTGACTCTTACAGATAGAGACAAACCAAATGATCATTCTCAAAGAATTGATTGTAATTAAAAAGATTCAAACTTAACAAAGAAGGCACCACCAACTAGTTTTGCTGTCTATGAGGCAAGGCTTGCTTTCTGGAATACTCACAATAATATCTGAATGCTTCACATCTGTTCTTCCTTTATGTTCGTGAACAGTAAATTAAAGCCATCATATAACAAATAAAAGGATGATGAATAGAATATATCACATTTTACTCAGCAATGTAACTCAAGGTTGACTCTTCTTGATATTCTTTCATGTGCAGCACACAGTTGCGTTGTCGCATCATTGGATGTGAGAGAGCTGTATCGCTTTGACGCTGATGCAACACCCCCTGTAGGTTAGAGCAGGAATTTGTAATTCGTTCAGGGTGTCGGTAATAGCTCGCCTCCTCTTCGCAACAACTAATGGCAACAGACGGGGCGCCAAGTTTAACATCCATCCGAGAGACGGCACATCCATAGAAGCCTCACCATGCCTGCAAGACACCATAGTGGGGCAACTTAGCTAAATATAGCATAACAATTGTGCATTTTGTGAGGAAAGCACCAAATTTGGCACACTAGTAGCCTATCATATTATGAACAGATTTGGATATTGGGCCATCTCAAATTCAGCCGCTGATGGCTGTGGCAGCCATTTTCCACTGCCATAAAAAATTTGAGATGGCCCAATATCCAAATCTGTTCATAATATGATAGACTACTAGTGTGCCAAATTTGGTGCTTTCCTCACAAAATGCACAATTGTTATGCTAAGTTGCCCCACTACCAGCTTTATAGCTGGGTAGAGAGTCAAACTCAGGCGAAACGGTTCAGAGGCGATTGTGCAACTCCTAAGCCATCCTGCCAGCCATGCAGTGCAAAATATGTTGAGAGGGCATGGTTTTAATACACATGCACAAGTGTGAGTACGAAATTGTGAAAGTTAAAAGCGAGGAAAGGATGGTGGTATCGGAGGATTAGAGAGAGAAGGGAAAAAAGCTTAGGAGATATGAGGAAGAGTGGACAAATGAGGAATGAACAAGAGCAAGAATTGCTTTGCAATACATGTTCACTACCGTTGTGATATTTTCTAAGTCCAAAAAGGGCATAACTTTGTGAAAAGAAATTCACCAAACGCCCTGAAACTCGAACTTGTTCTTTATCTTATCATAATAAAGCCATGTACGAAGTCTCAGTTGAATATGTTAAAGAGTGTGGGGGAAAAAAAGTCTAAAAAACCACAGGTAGGACGGACAGACAGATGGATAGACTGAGAGCAAAACTACCGTACCCTCCCGTGACTATAAACCCTCTTCTCGTAAAACAACCCAAATCCATGATCACTGCTCACCTCCACTTATTCGACCTTCTTGTTTTCCTCACGTGTGGAACCAACTTCCACATTCTCTTCAATCTCATTCTTCCCTCCAGGTCTTCAAGACAGCTGTTCCCTACCATCTCCGATCATCCCCCATCCAAAACCATGATCTTTTCCACACCCATTAAACCCTCCCCCTCCCAGAATTTTCCTTCTGTATCCGTCTTATCCCCCCTTATGTTGTCCTCTACCCCTCATTGTTACCCGCTTCCCTTATTTGTCGGTCAATATTTACTTTGTCCCTCGGCCCTGCTGTTGGCATTTCCCCTCTTCTCTTTCTGCTGTTATTTGTGTTGTTGTGTCCTGATCTGTTCTGTATTCTAGCTCTTCCATGAGCTTTGACTGTATACAAAGCCAAAAAAAAAACAACAAAAGTTTTCCAAGAACCAAGTATAGCTTCAAACTGGAATGAGAAAACTTGTTTGCGAAGAAGGATTTGAGCATCATGCGGGAGGTTGATTGTGGAAGAGCAAAGAGGATTATATGGAGATATGTGTAAGGGGAAATGGTGGGGTGTAGGCATGTGGGAAAGAAAATACTTGGAGGGGAGAGGGATCAATGGAAATGTCGCAAAGGGGAAGGCGAATCCGGAGGAGGAAGCTTGGAGTATGGCAGGGTAACAAGAGGCAAGAAAAAGGGCAATAAGTTAATACAGATATCATGATACAAATGTCGATTACCAAGGGAGGAAAACTGAGAAATATTGAATGAAAGCAAATCATGGAGAAACACAAGCTTGCCTGCAGTTCTGGCATTTAATAATGGGGATGTGGAACTTCCAGGTCAAATGTACTGATGACTGTGTGTGTGAGCAATTTCAATGTTGAGGTTAATACAGAGTGATCACGGTTGCATAAGAGCAAACATGTCACGAAGTTGTGGCCTTCGAAGCCATGTCGACACGACGACACGCACACACATCAGTAGCGGTGAGCGATGAGAACAAAAGCCACAAAAATGACCGAGGTACTCGCTGGTTCCTGCCGATAAGAAAGGCCGTTTATGTCCCGCCCGTTCTGTGGATGCTGAAAGAGAATCCACCCACTGTTGTCCTACGGAAAGGGAGAGAGAGAGAGAGAAGAGAGAGGACGTTATGGTTTGCTGGGATCAAGCTTTGCTGTTCACCTGTCTAGCAGGTAAAACTTGATTTTGTTTGTATTATCACTGCAATGTCTGCTCCACGTCGATCCCAAATTTCTGTTGGCTTTCTATTCTTATTTTAAAGCCCAAGCCAATCATCTTACCTTGAAGTTGTCTTTGTTTACATTCCCATCCCATCAGTCATCTTGCTGTCCTTCAACCACCCTCTGATCTTTCCCATTCGTGCTTCCACATCGGAGTCTGACCTTAATAATAGCAACTACTACCAGGTTGCATGCAGTACGGACATGATGTCTTAAAAGACACTTAGTGTCTAAAGTTCTCTGCATTTCAGCCACAATGTGAATGTCGCCTTTCTTGCTCGTCTTTTGTTCGTATAACTGTTCTTCTCACATAGTGAGGTCAAAATCATTAGAAAACAGTAAATACATAATTAATTATTGAGCAACAAATGATGACGCGCAATTAACTCCAAGTCCATTTTCTCCCGAGAAGCTTCACTGTTTAATTTCATGTCACTATTCATTGTTCACTGTAGTTTCTGTTGAATTGAGATATGTATGTTATTTACATTTTAAACAATGTTCTTTCTTTTGAGTGTGTGTGTGTGTGTGTGTGTGTGTGTGTGTGTGTGTGTACATATATATATATATATACACACACACACACACACATGGCAGGATGTCATAGTAAGTAGTATGCTTGTCTCTGAGTTTTCTAATATTGGGGTTCATCCCTGGTAGAATTGGATTTGGCGAAAAAAAAGAAAGAAATTCAATCTGTATCTGCGGGGCACTGTACTGTGACACAATTTTTGGAAGGTACATAAAGCTGGTTGTCCTCTTGTAATCACCAATGCGACTCCCAAGAATTACCATTAAAATTAGGCCTTTCATAACGGTACTCTGACCAAATTCCAGTCTGGGGGGAGTGCAGGATTGACATCTTCAACACCCTTCATGATTTGCAACCATCAGGGTGTGTTGTAGACTAGTAGGCTCTGTCGATATCAATGTTTTGCGTTGTATCTGATATACGTGTGGGCTCATGTCGGTATGTTCTGGTATATCGGTAGAAAAAAATAAATGAATATTTGTTTTTTTATGCAGGCTCCATTGGACCATTAGGTATTCATTTATGACATACACATCATTGACACACGATGATTTTTCAAAGTATTCCCAGGCGGGACTTTTCCCCCCCATGATGAGAATGTTTATTTTACTTCCAACTTCAACTTATATTGAAAATTATTTTGTTTTAAAGCAAGATCAGTATTGGTAATCAGCACAGGCCGGTATTACTATCACTGTACCGGTAATCAGCACAGGCCGGTATCACGATCATGGATTGCATGTCAGCAATCGGCACAGGACCGTATGACTATCATGTACCGGTATAATCAACACAGGCCGATATGACTATCACTGTACCGTAATCAACACAGGCAGTATGACTATCACTGTACGGTAATCAACACAGGCCGATATGACTATCACTGTACCGGTAATCAACACAGGCCGATATGACTATCACTGTACCGGTAATCAACACCAGGCCGGTATTACTATCGCTGTACCGGTAATCAACACAGGCCGGTATGACTATCACTGTACCGGTAATCAACACAGGCCGATATGACTATCACTGTACCGGTAATCAACACAGGCCGGTATTACTATCGCTGTACCGGTAATCAGCACAGGCCGGTATGACTATCACTGTACCGGTAATCAACACAGGCCGATATGACAGTCACTGTACCGGTAATCAACACAGGCCGGTATCACGAACATGGATTGCCATGTCAGTAATCGGCACAGGCCGGTATGACTATCAGCTGTACCGGTAATCAACACAGGCCGTATATGACTATCACTTTACCGGAATCAACACAGGCCGGTATTTACATCGCCTGTACCGGTAATCAGCACAGGCCGGATCACGATCATGGATTGCCATGTCAGTAATCGGCACAGGCCGGTATGACTATCACTGTACCGGTAATCAACACAGGCCGTATTACTATCGCTGTACCGGTAATCAACACAGGCGTTTACTATCGCTGTACCGGTAATCAGCACAGGCCGATATGACTATCACTGTACCGGTAATCTGCACAGGCCGTATGACTATCACTGTACCGGTAATCAACAAGGCCGGTATTACTATCGCTGTACCGGTAATCAAACAGGCCGGTATTACTATCGCTGTACCGTAATCAGCACAGGCGATATGACATCACTGTACCGGTAATCAACACAGGCCGGTATTACTGTCCTGTACCGGCAATCAGCACAGGCCGGTATGACTATCGCTGTACCGGTAATCACACAGGCTGGTATTACTATCGCTGTACCGGAAATCAGCACAGGCCGTTATACTATCACTGTACGGTAATCAGCACAGGCCAGTATCACGATCATGGATTGCCATGTCAGTAATCGCACAGGCCGGTATGACTATCACTGTACCGGTAATCAGCACAGGCCGGTATTACTATCACTGTACCGGTAATCAGCACAGGCCATATCACGATCATGGATTGCCATGTCAGTAATCGGCACAGGCCGGTATGACTATCGCTGTACCGGTAATCAGCACAGGCCGGTATTTACTATCACTGTACCAGTATCAGCACAGGCCAGTATCACGATCATGGATTGCCATGTCAGTAATCGGCACAGGCCGGTATGACTATCGCTGTACCGGTAATCAGCACAGGCGGTATTACTATCACTGTACCGGTAATCAGCACAGGCAGTATCACGATCAGGATTGCCATGTCAGTAATCGGCACAGGCCGGTATGACTATCGCTTTACGTAATCAGCACAGGCCGGTTATACTATCACTGTACCAGTAATCAGCACAGGCCAGTATCACGATCATGGATTGCCATGTCCGTAATCGGCACAGCTGATATGACTATCACTGTACCGGTAATCAGCCAGCAGCTGCTATGACTATCACCAAACTGGTAATCGGCACAGGCGGTATTACGTCGCTGTACCACAATCAGCACAGGCCAGTATTTCTATCACTGTACCGGTAATCGCACAGGCCGGTATTACTATCGCTGTACCGGTAATCAGCACAGGCCGTATTACTATCACCGAACTGGTAATCGGCACAGGCGGTATGACTATCACCAAACTGGTAATCGGCACAGGCCAGTATGACTATCACGTACCAGCAATTAACACAGGCCGTATGACTATCACAAACTGGTACTTGGCACAGGCTGATATGACTATCACTGCCCAGTAATCAGCACAGGCCGGTATGACTATCACTGTACCAGTAATCAGCACAGGCCGGTATTACTATCGCTGTACCGGTAACGGCACAGGCCGGTATTACTTTCGCTGTACCGCAATCAGCACAGGCGTATGACTATCACTGTTACCAGCAATCAGCACACGGCGTATGACTATCACTGTACCAGCAATCAGCACAAGCCGTGTATGACTATCACTGTACCAGCAATCAGCACAGAGCGGTATTACTATTGCTGTACGTAATCAGCACAGGCCGGTATGACTATCACCAAACTGGTAATCAGCACAGACCGTAGAATATCGCCGTACCAGCAATCAGCACAGGCCGGTATGACTATCACCGTACCAGCAATCAGCACAGGCCGTATTACATTGCTGTACGGTAATCCACAGGCCGGTATGACTATCACCAAACTGGTAATCGGCACAGACCAGTATGATATCGCCGTACCGGTAATTGGCCAGCCGGTATTATATCACCATGTCAGTAATCAGCACAGGCCGGTATTACTATTGACTGTACGGTAAATGCCACAGGCCGGTTTGACTCTCGCCATACTGGTAATCACATAGGCCGGTATGATTATCACCACACAGTAACGGCACAGGCCGGTATGACTCTCGCCATACCGGTAATCACATAGGCGCAGTATGATTATCACCACACCAGTAATCAGCACAGGCCGGTATGACTCTCGCCATACTGGTAATCGACATAGGCCGGTATGATTATCACCACACCAGTAATCGGCACAGGCGCGTATGATTATCACCACACCAGTAATCAGCACAGGCTGGTATGACTATCACTGTACCAGTAATCAGCACAGGCCAGTATGACTATCACTGTACCAGCAATCAGCACAGGGCGGTATACTATGCTGTACGGTAATCAGCACAGCGGTATGACTATCACCAAACTGGTAATCAGCACAGACCGGTATGAATATTGCCGTACCAGCAATCAGCACAGCCGGTATTACTATTGCTGTACCAGCATCAGCACAGGCCGCATTACTATTGCTGTACCGGTATCGGCACAGGCCAGTATGACTATCACCAAACTGTAATCAGCACAGACCGGTATGAATATTGCCGTACCAGCAATCAGCACAGCGGTATTACTTTGCTGTACCGGTAATCGGCACAGCGCCGGTATGACTATCACCAAACTGGTAATTGGCACAAACAGTATGAATACGCTGTACCGGTAATCGGCACAGGCCGGTATGACTATCACCAAACTGGTAATTGGCACAAACCAGTATGAATATCGCTGTACCGGTAATCAGCACAGGCCGGTATGACTCACCCAACTGGTAATCAGCATAGACCGGTATGAATATTGCCGTACCAGCAATCAGCACAGGGCGTATTACTATTCACCGTACCAGCAATCAGCACAGGCCGGTATTACTATTGCTGTACCGGTAATCGCCACAGGCCGTATGACTATCACCAACTGAATTGGCACAAACCAGTATGAATATCGCTGTACCGGTAATCAGCACAGGCCGGTATGACTATCACCCAACTGGTATCAGCAAGACCGGTATGAATATTTGCCGTACCAGCAATCAGCACAGGCCGTATTACTATCACCTACCAGCAATCAGCACAGGCGGTATTACTATTGTGTACCGGTAATCGCCACAGGCCGTATGACTATCACCAAACTGGTAATCGGCACAGACCAGTATGAATATCGCCGTACCGGTAATCAACATAGGCCGGTATGATTATCACCACACCAGTAATCGGCATAGGCGGTATGATTATCACCACACCAGTAATCGGCACAGGCCGGTATGACTCTCGCCATACCGGTAATCAACATAGGCGGTATGATTATCACCACACCAGTAATCGGCACAGGCCGGTATGACTCTCGCCATACTGGTAATCGACATAGGCCGTATGATTATCACCACACCAGTAATCGGCACGGCCGGTATGGACTCTCGCCAACTGGTATCGACACAGCTTACTAAGCACACCCGCTTCATATAAAATAACCAAATGGCAAGTGCTTTAAAACCAGCCACAAGGGCAAAGAAAAACGTGATTGCTTGTATGGTGCTCGGATGTTTAGAGTTAAAAGTTAAAACCGACTGTACCTACTTACTCATACGTCTTGATGTCATACGGTCCGCTGTGTTCCAGGTGTAGCCGAGTGCATCAAAGCATTTAAAATCGTGTACAATATTTAAAGATTGTAAACACCTTTCTTCGATTTATTGGTGATATACCAAAAAAATATTTCATATCGATTTGTTTTTTTCGGTATACCGGTGCATCGATATGAAAATTTATACCGGTATAACCAGTCCATCGATATATCACCGGACCCTAGTGTGTTGAGACATTTATATGTGCTGTATTCGATCACATTTTGCAATTTCAAAATGTTTAGGTCATTCATTGTTCTTTTTTCCTTCTGTTAGTGAAATTATATTCCACAAGAGGATCCAGAATGACAGTGATTGTATTTGCCAATTTGTAATATAAGAGCATTTGCAGAATGTCGTGTCATAGACATCCTACAAGCATCATGCATTGTTGAATAGGCTTGTAATTTATAGAATTATAGGTGTGGATAATGTCATAATATGATATCATTGGTTAACGTCAATATTTAACTTCATAATAATAACATCGATATTTATGACGCTGTTATTGATATTTTATTGAGATTAATTTCTGAATTCCAAAATTTACCATTTGATAAATTCGAGGGCTGGCAGGATAGCTCAGAGGTCACTTTTTGAGTGTCTTTTTGAGTGTCACTTTTTGAGTTTTCTCGCCTGGGTTTGAATCTCGACCCAGCAATGAACTCTCACCTTGGTGTTTCATGTCGAGGATGAGGCATCAATCTGAAAGTCGTTAAGCCAGACAACCCGTCTGCCACCAGTGGTTAATGGTGGACAATAAAGATCACACGGTGTCTTTTGGGAAGGATAGACGCGTTATCGCCATTCCCCAAAACTAATTACAAATTCCTGTCATCTTCAGTCAAACATCAGGTATAGCCTGCCGGATCCTGAAGGTCCTGGGACAAAATATGCCCCAGCTAACCCCACAAGAAGGTGGGAATAATTGAGTCCATAAAGAAGCAGAAAAAAAAGAAGAAGTAGAAGAATAAAATGAAGACGAAGAAGAGGGGTGCTTTTTATAAATTCTGGAATTTATTATTTTCATTTTACACTAATTTTACTCCAACATTTTAAATTATATACTGAATGAATTTATACAACTCGGTACTCTTTTGAAAGTTATAAACAACATTACAAGAGTTCATGCAAGTTGCATGAACATATTGTTTTCAGGAAGTGTTCCAACAACCGTTGAGTAGCATAACAGCAAAAAAATACATCAGTATATCGACAAAATGGTAAAATTGGCAACAATCGCTCATAGTCATGCCATAGTCGAGTATACTTGGAATGAACATGAAAACTTGTAATATATGGTCAAAAGTAATTAATTGAGGCAAAATTTAAAATGATTTGCATGAACATTTCCACATCTGAGGAAGTACGTAGCTGCCAAAGAGAGGGATTCAGCACAGGGCTACTAGATTGATTTTGGGTTTAGCTGGACTAACTCATGAGGACAGCTGAAGGAGGCAGGACTTTGTACATGAAAAAGGAGGTGATTACAAGGGGATCTGATTGAGATGTTTTCGAGGTAATGAAGCGTGTGGATAAGATAGGATACGGTACAGCGGAGTTTTTCAGCAGAGTGGACAGTGTTAGGGTCATAGCTTCAGGGTAAAGCAGATGAGAGTTAGGACAGTTTTAAGATGGAGGTCTTTTAATTATAGAGTGGTTAATGCATGGAATGGTCTTACTGGGAAGGTCGGGGCGATGGAGGGGGTGGATAAGTTAAAATGGGAATTAGATAACTGTGTGCATTGGAGATACAGGGGTATGGGGATATTGGCAGGACATGTAGTTATAGCTTGAGTATGGATGGATAATTCTTAGCTCAGCCACCGAAGGTGAACTGAGGTTATGTTTTCACTCCTGTTTGTCTGTCTGTCTGTGAGCAGCATATCTAAAAAGGTTATGGACGGATTCAGTTAAAACTTGGCGGGCAGGTTGGGTGTGTGATAAGGATGAAATGATTCGATTTTGCTGAAAATCTAGATCCGGATCCAGAAACGAGAATTTTCCAAGTGATTCTTCACCATTGAGAGATAGGGCCTAAAATGATATTTGTAGCACGAAATGGTAAAATGTTTTTGACGGATTTGTGCAAAATTTGGGGGACGGGTTAAGTGTTTGACAAGAACAAGCTGATTTGATGTTGGTTCAGGTCCGGATGCAGATCCAGGCTATCGGTGGGATACAAAACGTAAACTGTTCAGCCTGTCGGAGGAATGTGCTCCACTGAGTGCTGTTCTAGTTTTACAAATGTAGTGATTGTACTGTCTGTGAGAGAGTCTCATCAAGAGTTAATATGTGGTCGGTGTTTGGGCATTCCTCACCCTAAAACTGCCTTCATCCACCCACCCCCCCCCCCCCCCTCCCAAACAAACAAACAAACAACTAGAATTGCACTCGGTTAAGCACATACCTCCACCAGGCTGAACAGTTTACGTTTTGTATCTCACTGACTGGCTGGATCTGCATCTGGACCTGAAGCAAAATCGAATCAGCTTGTTACTGTCACACACCCACCTCATCCACCAAGTTTTGTCATAATCCAATCCGTCCACAACTTTTTGAAATGCCATGCTGCAGTATATGTTGTTTTTAGCCCTTCCTCCCAATGGTGAAGAATCACTTGAAAAATTAAGAAAAATATTATAGTATCCAGATCCATATCTTCACCAAACTCAAATCAATTCGTCCTTGTCACACACCTAACCTGTCCACCGAGTTTGGTCCAAATCCGTCAACAACCTTTTGAGATATCTCACTCACAGACAGACAGACATGGGTGAAAACCCTCTTTGACCGAGGTAATTACATTTTTTATTTTTATTATTATTATTATTATTATTATTATTATTATTATTAACACCCTGGTGATGTCCCTGAGCCTGCCACACTTTTATCATCTTTATTTAACCTGGTGTTCGTGTTGTGCAGGCTTGATGAGTGAAATGGCCTCCTCCTATGTCAATTTTCCTTTCTGTTGTTATTCCTTGTGGTTGTAACATTATTTAGTTTGTTCCTGAATTAAACTTGATGTTTTAATGGAGAGAGATTTTTTTTTGATTTGTTCGAAATTTTCCAAAACATGGATCAAATTTAAACATTGAAAACCCAAAACCCACAAAAAGTACCTGATAATATGCTTAAAGTCGTACTCCTCAAAACTGGCCTTTCAAAACAACAGGATATACAGAGAGAAAAGAAGGGAAGTTAGATCAGTAAAACATGATGGATATTCTGTGTTGAGGATTCTTGTTTCCTAATTTTGTGACAGACCCTGAAACCAACCAGTTACTGATGCCTCGTGGCAGGTGCAGTTTCTGGCACTTTGCCATTTAATCTTGATAACATCTAAGCACTGTTACATTCCTCATGTCTGTGTAAATACAAAAGACATCTGCAGTGATTTTTCCTGCAGATTGGCCAGTATGCTGATTAGTTGCTTTTCCTTTGTGTCCTTAGTTAATTGGCTGGGAAGTAATTTCTAAGAGCCTCCCGGCTTGTGTTTGTGTTATTGCAATTTTTTGCTTTTGACAGGCTTGATTGTCTTAACACGATGGTCCAATGGTAACACACTCTCCTTTGAGCTGTATAGTCTTGGTTTGATTATTGTCCCAACTATAAACTGTTGGAATTGTTCGTCACCAGCAGGACGTTGCTCAACGAGTGTGTCATACTTTGGATGAACATAAAGCTGGATGTTCCTTCCGCTAACTTTAGATGGTGAATGTTAAATATCCCACAGTGTATTTTGACAAACAGTGGGTGAGTTATTGTTAGTGAATGCATATTGGACTGAAATCCAATTCTAAATTCAGCCTGGTAGTTCCATCACTAATGATGTGCCTGCTACTTTCAGCCTTATAGTTGCATAATTTGGTGAATGTGCGAGCGATAACTCACCTTTTCTTCGCTAAAGACACTGCAGAACCTTTAACATCCACCCACTAATGCTAGCAGATGGGACACCAAGTTTTAACAGATATCTGAGGGACGATGCACATGTTGATGCATCGACCAACATATGAAACACTAGGGTAACAGTTTACAACTGGGCTGAAATTGAACCCAGGCTCAACCGATCACAGGTGAGTTTGCAGATTTCTAGGCTATCTTGCCAGTTCCAGTGGGCGAGCTGTCGCCGGCACCCTGGCCAAATTCCTGCTCTAACCAACGGGGGCACTGCATCAGTCATACAACTGTTCCTCCTAGATATGACGCAACCGACGGGCTGAACTCATGATTGACTCCTGGCCCAGGATACATATTATGTTACAATGTAGGTATAATCGACTTACAGGTAGTATTTATTGCATCAGTTTAAATAAAAAAAGTTTCCTACAAGATGTCTGTATCGGCTTATGCGAACACAATTTGTCACATTATACCTGAATCGTATGCTGTAAGTTGCTTCTTTAAATCTCTTAATAATTCTCACTGACAATTATGCTATTGTAGCATACCAATTTAGCAAGTAGAGGATATTCTTTATAATCTATTCTGAATTCTTTCATTTAAAGAATTATTCATGTCTATCCAAGGATGTTTGCACTGCTTTGAAGTGTTGGAGCCTCACCATAGACGTGCATTTGCAAAGACATGAAAATTTTAACACAGGGAACAGTCGGGATATTTTTATTCTTGTCACAGTTGCCAGGAAAAATAAGATTTCATGAAGGAAGTGCCAAAAACATGGCATTTTAGACAGGAAATCGGCCTAGTTTCCGAAGTTATAGTGATCGCTTTGTTGAGCGGCATCACAGAAATTCCGAGTTCAAATCTTGCTGGGAGCTGCAGTAAGTATTAAGGATTGATAATTTAAGCTTCTGCAAATTTAACTAATCTCAGTAGAATTTTCTATGTCATGATCAAAATATCAGTAAAAATCCATATGGTTCATAAATGTCGTTCAGTGAGTGGGTAATCTCTCCTTACGTTGCCTGATCTCGGCCTCCGGTGATGCCAAACATTGAGGTTGACTCGTTCTCAAGACAATGTGCGAGAGGCATGAAAATGCAAACTGTAAAAAGTGAATTTTGCGTCAAATCACCAAAATAAATAAACAAATAAACTTTTAGAAAATGAAAACACAGTTTACAAGAATTCCAGTAGCATCCTGATAATTATTCAGGTTTGTCCAAGGGCACAACCTGACTATTGGAGTGCATCCATGGCCATTTAAAGCAGTTTTGACACCGTGAGACAGTTTAACTGTTTGTCATGTTGGCATTGCCACATCGCTGGTCATGCTGCATTGATTGTAAATTTTATATTTTGCTCAACGACATTAATCTGTCCTTGCCAGATTTTACTTTCTTTACGTAGGGCAAAGCCTGGGATGTGCATGCATTGAACAATTTTGTTTTCTCTATTGTCAAAAGCTCATCCAAGGCTTTGCACACAGACATTAGGACACACATTAAAGGGTAACAAGGGAATGAACATGTGTGGCCCTTGTGTTGTGATGCAACTGGTCATTCTGTTGGAATAACTGGAAGACCGATATTTCAGCAAGCTATGGGTGAAAGCACTGGCTCGGGTAAGCAAGACTATTTCCAAGTACTCAAACAAATCTACTTGAAGCAATATCCTCAAAATAGTGACACGTTTTTCAATTGCATACTCTGATTATGTGCCGGGACCACATAATTTATGACTGCAAACTTCTAAGCTGCCAAGGGCAACTTGCTGATGAAAGGGCAGAAAAAAAACGTTTACTGTCATGTTCTTATATATTTACTTACTTTTTTGTAGTTTGTATTGAATTACTTTACCAATTCCTGTTTATATCTAATATATTGTTGCGGTTCTGTGAAAATGCCACTCCGCAAGGCAAATGCACCCAACATATAGCAGTCCCCAGGCAGTTATTTCATGAGTATCTGTTTCAGATTAGCTCTTCCCTTATGCCTCGTGGGTTAATGGGACAAAATGCGTTGCGAGGGCTTTTAGTTAGGTCTTTAATTCCATTCATCTATTTTATTTTAATTTGTACACACGACCTCTCCTTCAAGCAAGCATGCATGCCACAGACCGAATGGTGACATTATGGAGAGCCTCATGAACATATACCGCTTCAAACTGCGTGTTTGGCCTCATTCAAACTGCACGCCATTCCCCAATGGACGTTTCATTTCAGACTCCTCAGTACTCGAACGACAATGCTACAACTTTCATACAACCTCCACAAAGCCTTCCTAAAAATACCCACAATAACCTATGCTCAACTTCACCACAAATGCCTCCTCACTACAAATGCTTCAATCACCTCAACACAACCATTCCAACCACTTAAACCTCTTAATAACAAATGCCACAGCGCTTCCCCGACCTCACTACAACCGCTACAAAGCTCCGCAACCACAGCCAGTACCTTGGACGCTCACCACAGTCCATTAAGGATCTCGGGGAACAATGGACATGACCCACCATGACGGATGCTTGGGGTCGGAACAGCATGTAGCTTGGAGCACAAGAATGCACTGGAGTCTGCTCAACGTCATCTGAGTGGCCCTGGTACTCCACTAAATGACGACCCTCATTTGAAGCCTAGCGCACATTAGTGGCAGGATAGCGCTCCCAAAAACCTGCATCCCATGTTGATATTGGAGCTCCATTGTAAGGCCGGGTTCGGGGGTGAATGAGGCCATTTTCTGCTTTGGAGTCTTGCGGGGTGGGTCTACTTCCCGGGGAGGCGTCTGCGTGCCAATGGGAGTGCTCTGATACACCTACAGAGCATTTTGACCAGATTTTTGGCTCCTCCTTTGCCCAGGCTCTCTGAAATAGCTGTGAAAGGAAATAGCTGTCTTCACCAGTCAGTCTTGAGCTCGTCAGTCTCCACCACAGTCTTCGCCACTATCTTGAGTCAGTCAGTCTCCGCAGATGATCAGAGAATCTTCTCCTGGATGTGAGGTGGCTGCTTCTGAGTGCAGAGGGCTGGACGAGGTGGGTCCAGACCTGAACAGTGGTGTGAGGGGAAAAGCATAGCAAAGCGCTGAGTAGGCAGAACACTAGACCAATTGACTTACTAATTACACAGACAGACTTTCTCATATACCACATTAAGCTATCATCTCACACGTTCTGTCTTTCCCATCTACTTTCTCATCTGCTGTAGACACACAAAACTAAAAGAGCAACTGCAGATATGCACCTCTTTACTTTCCCTCTTTTGCATTACATTTGCATCTCATTACACCTCATGTTGCATCTCCTCACTCACGCACAACATAAACACCCCAGTTTTATTTCCTTCTCCCCTTCCGAAGCGACTGGGTTGCATTGGTCTGTCGACCGCGCCAGGTATTCTGGAGGTCATTCATACCTCAAACTTTCTCTCATCTTTCTTGTTCTCTGATTTCCTCCGGTATTTGTCTTATGGCGCCTGTTGCAAGCCTTGAAGCCCGGATCCGTAACAATATAAAGAAGAAGGTTTGTTCGTTCGTTTATGCATTCAGACCCTGCAGGAACGAGTGCAACAAAACTTTGCATGACCTCCTCTTTCATCCAGAGGAAGGTTGAGGGCTGTGTTGGATAACAAAAAAAAGATTGACCTCAGATAAAACCAGATAATTGGCCTTCAGGCCTCCATCAGGTCTCGTGCTTATACACTGCCTGCATTTTTCCCCTGGGAGCAATTGAGTAATATGTATTGTGAATATCATGTGTTGAAGTTGTGGTGATTTGTTTTCAACAACACAAATTTAATTACTATAGTGTTGACACGTGCGCCTGTTATTATGATGCCCCTGTGCACCTCGAGTGAGTATGTTCCTTATACACTGTCTGGGGTTTTCTCGGGAGTGATCGAGTAATATGTTTTGTGATTGTCATGCAGGAAATGTGCAAATACGTATTTGATTGAATTTCTCTGGGCAATCCCAGGTCCTTCAGCAAGTACTTTTATATAAATATTCAATGGAGCAAAAGTATGTATGTATGTATGTATGTATGTATGTATGGGCACTCTATTACCCATTGGTTGGACAGCTGATCTGATGCCACCCGCAATTGTAACCTGAAAAAATCATACCTCTGCCATTTTGCTGCTATGCCAACAACCTCTGCCAGCCAACACATCTTCGGAAGTGTCATATTCACAAATGGCATGCTCCCTATAAGCTCCCTATACATTTTCCTTTCAAGGAACTACCTATATAATTCACGGAACTCATAAGTTTTCCCTTCAGGGTAAAATGGCCTAAGTGACTGTTAAAATGATCATCAAAGGTTAGAACCGATAGGCGTCATGGACCTTGCGAAGGTCAGTACGTAAAGGTCTCATACTTCAGGCCTATGGTGTCAGCCAATGCCCAGTGCAATTGGAATTACCCGAGCTATATAACCACAATGTATTACATATGCACATCAGCAGTATGCATGTTTTTGCTTCATGTATGTAACCCAGGTTATTTTTATCTTGGGGAGCGGTTGAGGCAGTGGTTTGTTGCCTATACACCACCCAAATATAGGGCTGTGTCATAAGAATGTGTTGCATGCTTGGAACAAGATTCCCTGTGGGTGGCTGTTGCCTCTACTCTGCCCAAGCAAAGGGATGCGTCAGCAGAACGTGTTGCTTGCTTGGAACAAGATCACCCATCAGGCGGGTACTCCGCCAGTTGTTTTCATGCAATTTGAAAGCTCAAAAGCTTGGGCCAAAGGGACTAATCACTCATTGTGATGCTTTGTTTACACTCACAGCCAGGAGCCGGCATCAATAGTGGATGTCGAGGACGGAGATTATGGTATGTGGGGTTGGGGGGGGAGGGTGTGTGTGAAAGAGAAGAGATTCTTGTCTGGTTGGGTGAAGCTATCATTGTTTCATCAACAGAAATGGTAGAATATTTCTCCAATAGATGTGCAAAATTTCCCACGCGCACAGCTGATGGCATTACACCATTAAACAGTGTTTGACAAGATGATGCCAACCATCTTACTGCAGATGGAAAAAAAACAAGTGGGATTGGTGAGGTATACTTATTTTGAATCTAAAGATGATGTCATAAAAATTGGATGTATTGTTGATAAAATATGTGATGGTCACAGAGAGATAATAATTATCAAGAGAGGGTGATGGTTGTACAGAGTAGGAAGGATTATAGAAAATTAGAGTAAAAGGCCCCAATGCTTGTTTTTTTATTTTATAAAGATTTCACCTCCACAAGCGATAGGTGTGGGAGGGAGAGGAGAGAGAGAGAGAGATAGATAGATAGATGTGCCGCGCCGCACAGTTTAACGTCCATCCGAGAGACGGCACACACATTGATGAATCACCCTGCCTGTGAAACACTGGGATGACAGTTCATAGTTGGGTCAGGATTTCAATGCAGGCGAGGGAGCTTGGAGCGAGCATGCGTGCCTCTCGGCTATCCTGCTGTGATATGGCAGTTCATTGCTTTATAAAAACTGAATGGATCAGAGTAACAGTTTTAACTGCTATTTCCCCCCCCCAAAAAAAATCGTTTGTCCAATTCACACATTCTTTGACAGCCCTTCCTCTCCTCGACCTCCGGGGAGTCGTATGGTTGTGAAGGGGGTTTGGAAGGAGGGGAAGGAAGTGCAGCGCTGAGGGGAGGAAGGAAGGCAGCAGGAGAGGAGAGAAGGGAGAAGGCAGCAGAGAGAAGGGGAAGGTGAAGGTAGGGGAGGAAGGAAGCAGCGTGAGGGGAGGAAGGAGGCAGCAGGAGGGAAGGGAAGAAAGGCAGCAGGAGAGGAGAGAAGGGAAGGAGTGGAGGGAAGGGAAGGCAGTATGAGGGGAGGAAGGGAAGGCAGTGGGAGAGAAGGGAAGGCAGCAAGAGGAAAGGGAAGGAAGGCAGCACAGCAGGAGGGAAGGGAAGGCAAGGGCAGTGTGAGGGTAGAGAAGGGAAGGCAGTATGAGAGAGGGAAGGGAAGGCAGAATGATGGGAGGGAAGGGAAGGTAGCATGACGGGAGGAAGGGAAGGCAGCGTGAGGGAGGGAATGGAAGGCAGCATGAGGGGAGGGAGGGAATGTAGCATGAGGGGAGGAAGTGGAGGCAGCATGAGTGGAGGGAAGGGAAGCAGCATGAGTGGAGGGAAGGAAATACAGAATGAGGGGAGGGAATGAAGGCAGTGTGAGGGGAGGGAAGCAAGGCAGCATGATGGGAGGGAAGGGAAGGCAGCATGTGGGAGGGAAGGGAAGACAGGTGAGGGAGGGAAGGAAGACAGGTGAGGGAGGGAAGGGAAGACAGGTGAGGGGAGGGAAGGAAGACAGTGTGAGCGGAGTTAAGGACTGCTGCAGCCATGAAGGGAAGGGAAGGCAGCATGAGGGAAAGGGACTGGGAGGCAGTGCAGGGAGAGGGGAAGGCAGTGTGAGTGGAAGGGAAGGGAAGGTGGCCTGAGGAGAAGAGAAGGTGGCGTGTGGGGAGGGGAAGGGTAGGGTGATAAAATGCACCCAAACAGCAACATTTTCTTTTTAACTGCCAGGTTCTATATATAACTGGGCAGTAGCATTTAAAACCCATGCTATTTACTTGGCAATAATTAAATAAGGCTGTTAATTATCTTCAAAAGGGATGTTTTAATTGACCCAAACATGCAATTTTCACTCATGAACTTCCTTCGAGTTCCCTTCGTGTGAGTGCAAACTTTCAAGTTGCTCGGTTTCATGGTTTTGGAGTTATGGAGGAGACACACTGACTGACTGACTGTCTGGCTGATGCACACTGACATTTGTTATAATATATTTGCACCATGTACAGCCTTTCACGTTTATTGTTCCACATTTCCGTTTAGTTTAAAATTAATTATAGTACATAAGCAGTAGCATATCTGCAGACTGAGGAGAACAGAAAGCAGGTATACGTGAATGATGACCTCACCCGCTTGAGAAGCAAGTTGGTTTGTCATCTGAGAAGAGATCCTGATATGAAATAAGTGTGAACCGTAGAAGGACAGATTCCTGTGGACAAGGAAGTGAGGACGGCGGAAGTGGAGGGAGGGACGGATTTACTCCATCGGCGGAAAGGAGATTTCAAAAAAGTTGGCGATTCACCAGTCCATCTTTTCAGCAGTGGATGGTCGGAGAGTAAAGTCCATGGCCTAGACGTTTACCTGGATGTCTAGGCTAGTATCGACCCCTTTGATATACTAAATGCCGGTTGTGTTCCTCGTGACAGTATTGATGTTTATAGCTCTTGTGTCCATGTTAAAAGGATAATTGATTCCTATCACTGTTGTGCTTCTAATCTGTTTACACCTATCAAGTATGGGGTCTCAGTGTGTGTGTGGTGTAGCTAGTAAATCTAAGCATGGCATTCTTGATGTTTATATTAAGGATTTTGATTTTGTTTGTTTGTTTGACTGAAACTAAAACTGACTCATTTGAAGAGGATTTTTTTTTTCCAAACTTCCACCCAGTGATTATGGAGAAGAAATCTTCTACTCATAAGTTTGTTGGGGTCCATGGTGTTTGTGTACCAGTAAAGGATATTCACTTTGAAAAAAATTCATTAATTCTGGACACATGCTCAGAAAACATTTTATGGCTGAGGGTCAACAAGGTGGCTTTTGGCCTTGAATTAATAATTTGTGATATATATATACACAAG
Organism: Eptatretus atami; assembly: GCA_035128595.1. Taxonomy (NCBI): domain Eukaryota; kingdom Metazoa; phylum Chordata; class Myxini; order Myxiniformes; family Myxinidae; genus Eptatretus; species Eptatretus atami. Next base: position 79,374,913 of record CM068954.1, on the reverse strand, counting down.
CCGGTAGGCGACATGGGTGGTCGCTATATAATTGCATACTCGTCATAGATTTTGACGGATCGGGCTGAAAATTTTTGACAAAGAGGTTGATTATAGTGCGCATAAAAGCACGGAAGCCGATTTTTGATTTTCGAAATTTCAAAGTCCCGTTGCTAAGCAACGGTGGCGTCCATAGCAACGGTGTTCAAAAGCATACAACTAGATCCTGGTATGAACCTGCCAGTCAAGTTTCATCAAAATCAGTTGACTCCTCTGGCCTCCAGAGCTGTCCATTACATACAAACAAACAGACAGACATACAGACAGACGGAAATCCTGAGAATAACGGTAGTCTAGCGACCACCCAATAGTCTAGCGACCACCCTATATATATATATATATATATATATATATATATATATATATATATATATATATATATATATATATATATATACTCTGCATGAGTGTTCTGTGTTCCATCACAATTTTATTTTTGATCTTATTGCAGAAGACATGATAAACTTTGGTAGTAATTCTGACATACCCTTGAAATTAATTAATTAATTGGTGACTTTAATTCAAGAACTGGTCGTTTAAATGACTTTATTGATTTTGAAGAGTCCACTGCTGTTGGTGCTGGTATTGACAATGTTGATAATGACCTATTCAATAGTAAACAAAATATTGAACTACTTCGGATCCTGACTGACAGTTTTAATCTTGATACTGTGACCAACAACAATGGTTATGAAATGATTGAACAATGTAAGAGTCTTGATTTGAAGATTTTTAATGGTAAGTTTGGTGCCGACTTTGGTGAAGGAAATTGCTCCTGTCATAAAAATAATGGCGAAAGTACGGTCTATTAGGTATCGGCATCACCGTTTCCCATGTCCAGAATTGTACATTTTCAGGTTGGTTGTCATGACCCATGTCTGTCTGATGTTCATAGCCCTGTATAAGTAACCATCAAAAACTGTACTGGAAGCTCTATTTGTCATCATTCTGTCTCATCAGGCTACTGCTGTCGATCTGAATGATGATTTGTTTATTGTCAATCATTTTATGGGTTGGGTTAAATGGCTGCCTGAATATACTGAGGAGTATGTGGATCATCCTTCTTTTAATGCTAAAAAAATCTTACGTACTTATCAGAGAAGCTTGATAATATACAGTTTGATTCACTAGATCAAGGTAGGCTTGATGAACTTACAAATCACTTGTGTGATATTTTTCTGAATCCTTAAAAGCTGCTGGGTAAATCTACATCAAATACACTAACTAGTAAGCCATACAAGCCCTGTAGGACTTGAAATATTGGTGGTAACAGGCCATGGTTTGACCAAGATTGTCATCCAAAAAGGTCTCAAAAACTCAAAATAAAAAATTAACTCAAAAAAGAAAAAACATTCGCAGCTAAATCTGAAATTAAAAACGATGCAATACACTACAAAAAAATTATCTCTGCTAAATCTAAAACTTTTTACAAAAACCTGAATAAAAACTTGAGAGAAATGAAGCAAAAAAATCTGGTCTTATTGGGAAGTTTTGAATAGAACAGGCTCATACGAAGTGAATATTGGCAAGATTTATTTGGATAATTTTGTTGAACATTTTAAGAATATCAGTCAGAAGTCGAACAATAGTGGGTATGCTAACAATGAAAATTTTGATCCAAGGACCATTGATCACTCTGTGAATGAATAGATTAATGGGGACTTTTCTGCTGAAGAGCTTTTGTCTTTAATACCCAAACTCAACAATAACAAGTCTTATGGCATTGATAGCATTATTAACAAATTTTTCAAAAATTGCCCAATTACTGTAAACCAACTCATCGGTAGGTTATTCAATTTGGCATTGAATTGGGGAATAGTTTCCAGTGACTGGTCCATTGGTATAATAATACCGTTGTATAAAAATAAAGGATCTATTGATGATCCCGAAAAATACCGTGGCATAACTCTTTTGAGCTGTTTAGGCAAGCTGTTTACTTCAGCAATCAACCTACGTAGAAGGATGTGGTATCTTGGGCAATGAGCAGGCTGGGTTTAGAGAAGGGTTTAGTGTGCTTGACCATATATTTGCTTTGCATTCCATAGCTGATTTGTATTTATCCCACCAAAAGAGGTTGTATTGTGCCTTCGTTAACTACAAAAAAGCGTTTTGACTTGGTCAATAGATCTTCTCTATGGCAGAAACTGATTTCAACAGGGTTGAATGGTAAACGTTATCAATGTCGTTTATGACTTCAACTTGAATGCGAAGTTGTGTGTTAAAATAGGTAATTCTCTATCCAACTTCTTTTCGTGCAATGTTGGTGTATGCCAGGGTGAAAATTTATCCCCTCTTCTCTTTGTCATTTACTTGAACTACTTTGAGTACTTTGTCACTTGTCATTACAAAGGCTTAGATTTTCTTGCGTATAATATCAATCCGTACTATAATTCGGGGACCGGTGTTTGTGTGTTTGTGTTTGTGCTACTCCTCCTACAGTTGTGGGCTGATTACATCCACACTAGCTACATAGGATCAGCATGACCCCAATTAATGTATAGGGGTGTTTTTATCTTTTCCCGTTACGTGGTCTTGGGGAGGGGGGAGAAGCAAATTATCCATGCGAATGTGTCGTGTAACACTGCTCCAGATGGGGGAGGATTTTACAAGTCTGCACCATTTACAGTACAGTATTACTGTCCCCATGTTTTCCATTGAGGTGAGGTGTTTTGAATTATAAGCATTAGGTATGTTTTTGCTTCGTGCATGTAACCTGGGTTATTTATTGTTTTGCCTATGTACAGAGCTGTCAGTTGCCGAAACACCGCCCCAATGAATGTATGCGTCAGAAGAACGTGTTGCATGCTTGGAACAAGATCGCCCATCGGGCGGATACTCCGCTCGTATCAATAACTTCCTGAGCGACAGTGATATCGAAGTTTTTCTCATACTGTATGTGTTGCTTTATGCTGATGACACAATTGTGATGGCTGAATCTCCCAAGGAACTCCAGTGTGCACTAAATGCAGTCAGTGATTATTGTGAGCTTTGGCATTTGACTTAACATATCCAAAACAAAAGTCATCACATTTTTCAAGAGATGAAGTCTGAAATTTTCCAAATGTTATGTTCGGTAATTACATTTAAAATTGAAGTTGTAAGGAATTATGCACACCTCGGAGGTACTTTTGGCTACAATGGTTCCTTTAACAAGGCCATTTCAAAACAAATATCCCAAGCAAAAAGAGCACAGTTTTCCTTTTTACAGAAAGCACGCAGATTGAATGTTCCTCTTGATGTTCAGTGTGAGCTTTTCGAACGAATTGTGATGCCCATTTTATTACTTTTATTATACGGTAGTGAGGTTTGGAGTTGCACAATATCACCCGTATTGAAATTTTTTTTCATAAATTTCTTAAACAAATATTACACCTCAATAAAAGGACTGCTAACTGTGTGGTACTTGGGGAAACAGGAAGTTACCCTATACAAGACTTTATTAACAAGGAGAATGGTAAATTATTGGTTGTGAATTTAAGTGGCAAGCAGAACAAAGTTATGTTTAGATTAGCAAAGTGTCCTCATGACAGTGAAATATTTGAGTCTAAATGGATTTCGACTGTGAAAAGTATTGTTGATCACTGTGGTTAATCTAATATATGGTATGATTTCTCTAACATTGACAAATCATGGTTTAAGTTTCACATCAAATGCAAAATTATTGCCGTGAGTGTGCAGATTTGGCATGATAAAGTCTACCGTAACCCCCTGTGCTTAAATTATAGTTTATTTAAGAACAAGTTTAACTTCAAACCTTATTTACCGCAACTCTCTCCAGTTCTCAGAGTTTACATCTATTGTCATGTCCAGGGGGCTAGCCCCTACCTGGACGGATGGCCAAACAATTTCCCTTGGAGGCTTACAGCCAAGATTCTCGGAGATTATGGCATGCTTGGAAAGGAAAGGGTGGTAAGGACGGAGCAGACGGAAGCACAGCATAGGGGTTTTACTTGAACCCAGGGCAATCAGACAACCATCCATCCATTGGGACCATACTCTGTGCAGAGCGTTGGTGCTGTCTGAGCAGTCTCCTTGGCTAGGCTATTGGGCACAATCATGGATGGGTCGCCACTCCGACACAGGATACCAGCAAGCTGGCACTCAGAAGGATGACAGGCAAAGTCAACCCCACATGGTATTATTTCAACAGCTTAGTGGGATTTGAACTCAAGATCCTAGGATCCTAAGCACACCACCCTAGCCATTAAGCCAACACCAGGAATAATCAAACAATACAAGCACTTAAATAAATACAGGGGTTCAAAGAAAATAAATCAAAAATTTTCAATGGTAATAATTCAAAGGGTAATAGTCAAAACGGAATGCGAGGTGAACTAAATCTAATTTTGAGGTGCCTCCACACAGACTCAAATACAGACAAGGGGACAGATATAACAAAGGAAAATCTCTCCTTTATACCAGCACTTATCTGTGTGCCCAGGGATGAGTTTCGGTAACTTGAAGACACCAAACTGCTTCATCATTGCGTGGGAAAATGCAACCAAAATGGCGCGCAGCCGCTCTCTGGGTGGGCAAACGTACAGGAGGCAATTCGGGTGGCAATACTCGATACCAAGGCTCAGAAACTGCCATACAACTTTTTTTGTCGATCGCTCTCACCGACGCCACTGCTCTGCAAAATGGCGCCGTCCCTTTCCCCGATGGCACAACATGAGGCTTCGAGGCTGGTCTCACACGATCCAGCCAACAGTCCATGGCCAGCATCTTGCTCCGCCACGCGAGCCAATTCGCCTCACCACGAACAGAAGAATTGTGCAGCCTTCTTCACCGTGTCGAGGGAAAGCCAGCTGTAATGCCCTTCTATTTCAACTGCTGATCCTGCCTTTCTCCCTTCTGTCCTGCTCCGAACCTAACTCCATGCCTTCTTGTTGCCCAACATGAGACTCTCTGACTGCGATCCTCATTCCCTCCTCTTCTCTCTCATCACACCCATAAATCTTTCACTCCAGAGGCGTAGTTTGCTAGTTGTCACCCCTGGAGGCGGGGTTTTTGCCTGCTTGGACGTGCAGCTCGGTTGTTATTGTTTTAAGGACATTATCCCTTTTTATCGCTGTTCTTGAAATGAAAAATTATAGGAAAAGGTCATGGGGGCAATCACATAATGCAATAAATTATCCTGAAACCCTACCGAATGTAACAACGCACCACCCCCTGTGTGGTGACACGTAAAACTTAAGCTCACAGTTTTCCTACTTAATTTACATTGAGATGTCTGCTACACGTCCACGGACCAAGCTACTCTATACAATCCTACATTTCCTATGAAATTCCTCCATCTACCCCACAAACATAACAGTTTGTATAAATTTCACTGTGGCAACCATAATCTTCCTGTTTATCATGGTTGCTATTTGAAATATACTTTTCAACAGTTATATTCATTATGCGAGGCTAATGGTACTGGCGATGAATTTCATTATCTTCTTGGCTATTCAGCATTCAATGAAGCTCATAAGTGTATGAGACATCCTTGTTGGGAAAATCCCTCAGTGCACCAGATGAATGAGCTATTAAATGTAGGTAATGTTGGTCAACTTGTTAATGTTGCAAAGTTTATTGGCAGCATATTATCCAGGTTCTAATAACTTGTTAATTTATTTGCTACAAGAGGATTTTTGTATGCTGAGTTTTGAATGAAAATGTTTTCTATCTGGTCATCTGTGTCCAGACGTCACTCGTCTTGTGGATGTTTGTACTCTTGTGTTTTCTTTGATCTCATGTCCTGAAAGGAGTCGAAGAGTCAACAAGAACAAGAGCAATCAGAGATTGCAGACCCTCACCAGGACTTGTTTTGTGTGGTGTTTGTGTAGTTTTGTGTGGCGTTTGTGTACTGGTGTGTTACATAATTAATAAGAGAAATAATTGGAACTGCCACTCTATAAATGCTGGCAGTGATGACTGGTTCAGCCTTTTCAGAGAAGATTTTTGAAGGTGTTTTTATTTTTTGTAAAACAAGTCCAGAAAGTCCATAAAGAGTCCATAAAAACATCAAACATCCATCCATAAATAGTCCGTATAATCTGTGTTCTCAAGCCTCAACTCCTGGGCAAGGGCAGGATGTGCCCCATGATGAGATAACTATAACAGTCAGCTCTTCATTGGCAAATAATGAAGCCATCATTGACTAAAATAACCAACAGCACCACCAGCATCTATAGAATTGATAAAACAAATAAAATGTGGGATTATTGTTGCCTCATTACCTGTTCAGATCACGGTAGGCACGTGACTATGTTGTGTGTGGATATTATGACATCTTTATCATCCACAAGAAAATCCAAGGGGAAGGGACAGCCGGTTTAACATCATCCCTTAAGGAAGCTTAATCATTGTTGTAACACACCAGCAAGTTTCCTGTGCCTGCACAGGATTCTAAACGTGGTAGGGATGGGGATGGCAAAAATACAAAGGGCATCTTGTGTCATCGAACCGGCAAGCTGGGAGCAACAATTCACATTTATTGCCACATCTGATGCAATTTAAATGCTCTAATGATGCCTTGGGTCCGTAATAAAAATTTGTATTGGTGTCAAAGCCAGTACAGTGACCAATTGCACATTCATAGGATTGTTTGTGAAGTACCAGAGTGAGAGTTTACTGTCGATCTGAGATATCCTGTCAGCCCAATTCTCATGATGGAATGGCCTATTTTAGGGGAGGGGGGGGGGGGGGGGGTGATGGAGGGAAGGGTTGTCCTTCCATGTGTACATGCCATAACTTACAGCACATTGTGTTTTGCAGGGCTGATGAACTATGTGCATCCTGATCCCCAGCATCATTATCTTCCTAAACCTCAATCGACCATTCGCTGCAGAATAAACCAGAATGTGAAGCTGCAGTGTCTCCGCCATAAGGAATCGCACTTCGATCCAGTCGTCTGGTTCATCTCGCACAACAAGACATGCCTGACACCTGACTACGTTGTATCTTATATTGATTATCATCATAAGGTTAGAACATTATTTGTCATGATGGCACTAAAGTCGCTTTCCCCCGACTTAAATAAGTCGCACTGCTCTCAGATTGCTGCTTTCAGGCTTTCCATTCTTGGGACCTTTCACACTTGTGAGAGGAATTCTATGTATTTTTGATGGGAGCGAATGAAATCACAGAAAAAAAATTTCTCGGAAGTAGTGGGGTTTTAAAACACCCTCTAGCAAATGTGTCTGGTCTCTGCCACATTTGTGCTCTTATCAGCCAATTTTTGCCACCTTCCTGTGAAGTCAAGTGGGGAATGGTGATCATCAAGCAAGAAAGCAACACCTCAATTTTTAATAGATTTTTTGTTCCCAGTAAATCCTGAAAGAGCAATACACTTTGCTGATAAACTCGAGATAAGCATTTAATTTAATGCACTAAACTCTGTGGCTAGTTTACATTTCCATGATAATCATCATGGGAACTTGTGATCCTGGAGTGAAGGGATGGAGTAAGTTTAATTCATCAGCATTAAATCTACTACATTACTAACATTTACACTTTGGCCATCAATGATTCAATTCACTGCACATTGGGGCCATGTATTCATTTTGTAGGCACGGTCATGGTGTGAGAGTAAAAAGCAATTCCTTTCTTGCTGTGAGGAACATGGGGCTGCTGAGGCAGTTTCTTTGGTTAGGAGGCACAATCCTGGAGGGGTTGCCACTCAGACACAGGATATTCGAATGACTATTTCCCAGAGCTAGTACTCATTTTGCCGACCTTAGAAGGATAACAGGCAGAGTCAACCCCACCTGGTATTAATTCAACAGATAAGTGAGATTTGAACTCGGAATCCTCAGATCCCAAGTCCACAACCCTAACCATCAAGCCAACACAAGGCATAATTTATATTGAGCTTAATAAAATTAACTCCAAACCAGGATTCTAAATTTCAATTGGTAGTCATGAGACTTCCTTTGAATGATCATTCCTTTCTATGACAAAGATCAACATTTTTCGTCATTGTGAAGGAAGTACTTCCAAGTGGGGGTGAACACTTTATTTATTCAGAAACATCTAATTAATTGATGCATTGAAAACTTATAATATAGTATCACATTATGACTTACATCATATAAACTTAATTATTTTGATGTGGATGTGCTTTTAAGTATTTTTATTTTATAGTTGGAATGTTGTCTGGGAAATCATCATGATGGTTGTCATTCATAATGCACACTAAACATCAATGACACGCAGTTTGAGTCAAATCATTGCATCATGTTCTTTCGTTAACATGTGGAGCACAGTTCACCTGATCGAAGTAAATTGAGCACATTACACTTTTCTTCTTCTACTTCCCTTGTACGAAGCACATGTTTGTGTGTAGCATATTTGGCTGAGGCGGTGTGGTTGTGCCATTGATGGGATGCCCTGGCCTGTAGATTAGAGAAGGCGATAGCTCACCGACTCATGACTAAGGACAATGTAGGATCTTTAATGTCCACGAGCTAATACTAGCAGATGGGATGCCTGCGAAACACCAGGATGACAGTTTATATCTCGACCAGGATTCAAACCCTGGATAGATATCTCAGAGACCAGTCTGCATACCTCTTGGCTATCCTGCCAGACATTCCATACATGGGTTTCCTTTTGTTGAAAAAAAAATAATGATAGAGAAGACATGATTTTGATGTGATAGTAAAAATACTTTTGGGGTTAGCATGAGGGTGAGCAAAAATGGGTCACTTTGTCGTATTTTTACCTGCGCCACCGAAGGTAAAGGAGGTTATGTTTTCACCCCTCTCTGTTTGTTATTTGGTGAATTTTTTTTTTTGCCAAGTATGTTGATCTGCAGTGTTTGTCTGTCTTTCTGTCTATCTCTCACACGATTTTTGGCCTGTTTTCAGGCAATCGTTTTGAAATTTTATTTGTCTGTGTAGGTGACTGGCCAAGGATGTCAAAGCTAAATTTTGGTGAAGATCTGAATCCAGATCCGGATCTGAGAACTTTTAAAGTGATTCTTGACCATTGAGAGATTGGGCCAAAAACGATTTCTAGCACAATATCTCAAAAGGTTATTGGATGGATTCACACTAAACTTGATAGATAAGTTGTAAGTGCCACTTGGAAGGACTGATTCAATATTGGTGAAGATCTGAATCCAGATCTGGATACAAAAATTATTTAGTTTTTAACTGATTCTTCACCCAATGAGAGATGGGGCTAAATGATATTGCATGATATCTCAAAAAGTTGAGGACGGATTCTGTTGAAACTTGGTGGACAGGTTGGGTGTGTGACAAGGACGAACTGTTTCGATTTTGGTGAAGATCTGAATCCGGATTCGAGGATTTTTCAGGTGATTCTTCACCATTGAGAGATAGGGTTCAAAAACGATTATATTGCATGATATTTACTAAATGTATTGGGCCCGATATGTTCTCGTGGATCAGGCATTACGTGGCCGAGGTATGCGCTCTATCGAGTGCCCTTCTAGTTATTGAAAGGAACAATGCAGATCAAAATTATGGATATGAAATAAAAGATTGTCCTCACGAAAGAAAACATTATACTTTTTAATCAAGCAAATTCTGAGGGTTGTAAGAACAACAACCTATACATGGTTGATCTTTCTCAGTGTTAACACTGAGCCATTTATTTAAGTTGAGCATTTCAAAAATATAAAACACTGAGACTCATGGAAGAGCGAACAAGAAAAGAGGAGAGGAGAGGAATAAAGACAATAAGCGAAACACAAAGTAATTGTTTGATTCGGTAGGGTTATTTGGGGGTACAAAAGGGAAAAGATGAGGGATGACATGAGAGGGTAGTGCACCACCTGCCGTATGTGGAAGAGTGGGATTGAACATCCTCAGATAGTGGGGCAACTTAGCTAAATATAGCATAACAATTGTGCATTTTGTGAGGAAAGCACCAAATTTGGCACACTAGTAGCATATCATATTATGAACAGATTTGGATATTGGGCCATCTCAAATTCAGCCGCTGATGGCTGTGGCAGCCATTTTCCACTGCCATCAAAAATTTTGAGATGGTCCAATATCCAAATCTGCTCATAATATGATAGGCTACTAGTGTGCCAAATTTGGTGCTTTCCTCACAAAATGCACAATTGTTATGCTAAGTTGCCCCACTAAGAGAGGCAATTACACAAGCAGGAGAAAATAGGAACATAAGATTTGAGGTGTGCAGTGAGCCTGGATTTTGGAATTTTAACTAAGAGGGAGGTACTGGAAGAATGCGTGCATCCTGAAAGAGCTGCCACAAAGGTCAGCGGGCTAAGGGAGCAGGACAGAGGGAGAGGAAGGAAAAATACAGAGGCAACTGCCCTGTCTAATATGTGAGAGCAGTGGGCTTTCTGCTTCTGCCTCCTCGTGGGAGATGCCAATAATGTTGAAATCTTTAGATTCCATAGAATCCAGGAGAGGGAGTCGTGATGCTGGGGCCTCAGACGGAAGGGGAGAGCAGTCATCCATTGAGCTTCATACAAAAGCCTTGTCGGATGTGAGTAGTTCTAATGTTTCAAATAATTACTTGGAACAATGGATGATGCCTCGTCTCGACCTGGGTTTGGAGGCTAACTTTGCTATGTCAGCAGCTAATGAGAGATCATGGCTAATGGTGAGGCCTATAAGTTCATGAAACTGAACTTCTTCCAGTGGCTGATGATGGAAATCGATAGGACTGGATTCGTTTGATGGTCTTTCAAGGAAGACAGAGTGAGACTGTGAGATTTGCCAGCATTAAAAGACATGATCCATTTATCAGACCAGCATCTAATCATTTCCACATCAGCAGAGTGATGCAGATGCCATATGCTTGTCAGTGGGATGGGATACTGCGTGACACAATGTGGAGTCATGTGTAAAAATCGAAGAGACGAAGGAGAGAGGTTTCATTATACAGGAAGTTGTGTTTTTTTAACGCGAGTATTTTTACTTCAAGGCGAAATTTTTATCTTTTAATGTCCAACCAAGCACAATGAACAATAATCATTCCACATCCTTTTTTTCTGTCATCTATCCACCCAATTCTCATATAATTTTGCTTCACTTGTTCCCTAACTTGATCCCAAGTATGGCTATACATTTTAAAAACAGCCCATATGATGCCACAATTTTTGTGGAGCATTTAAAATGTTTTTCTTTGCAAAGAGAAAGTCACAATAGTCTAAGAACATTTCTTTTTAATTTTCAATATATAGGTGGACGACTTTCTTTTCTCATGATATATACGTACCTCTATTTTGAAGAATGAAAAGGTTTCCCGATGCCTATTGTGAATATGTTGTTCTGAGAACCTTCAGAAAGCCTATGTAGCATTGGCCCAGTAAAATTGGGTTTGAACTCCAAATTTGAATTGCAAATGAAATGTTGATCTGCTTCTGTAATGTCCTTGGACAGTGTAGAAAATAAAAAGGTCAGTTGTGTTTTTGCTCTGTTATTTTGAAACGTCACTATCATTTCTCCAGCATGTGCTGGAAGTAAAGCACCACCATTTCCTGCCGAACACCAACCACATCGTTCTGGACTCACAGAAGGGAGGATATCAGATGCTGCTGTCACTGGTGCACCTAAGGTCATCAGATTCGGCCATCTATTGCTGTGCCGAAGTACACCATACCAAACAGAGACACATTATGAAAACGAGAAAGCATTCATCACCTTTCAACTACAGCTTCACATTGCTGAGTATTGTGGAACTGGAGATCCTCGCGGGTAAGATGCGATAACGTCACCGACTCAAGAGTGATGGTGCCTTGATCATCATTTACTGGTGTCATTAATCTGTTAACAATTTTTGTTTCAGTCCTTGTTTTATTAGCAAGCTAAATATTTCTGGGGGAATCGATCACCAACAAAGCCAAAGAAAGATAAAATTCTGCATACTACTTATAAACGACATTCCACTTCAGTACTTTTAGGACTTTATGATAATTTATCAATTGTATAATGAATATCAACATACTTTTATATGAATTACACAGACCTTTGCAGACAATGGACAAATGTATGGCTTATTGGATTTGAAATTGAGTTCCTTAGATCATGAGCCACATCTTCACATGAGAACATTACAGACCAACCCGTTTTGTTACATTTTGTTCTCTCTTTGAACTTTTCCCATTCATTATTGCTGGTTGTTGTCAATTGTGATGGTCCCACCATTTCATAGGACACAGGAAATCGCATCACATGGCATAATCACCTATTTTGCATCTTTGGTCAGCTCTCGCAAGTGTAGAATAGTGGGTGCACCAATCTGCCTTGTTGAATTAGAGCCCTGAACACTCAACTCGTGGCACGCATCCTTACTTCGCACCCTGGACTAATTATTTGTACTCTATTCTGCCCATTATGTCTACAACAGTTTCTAACATTCACCACAATCAGCCATATTAAACCAGGAAGCACTTTCAATCACAGTTCAGTTTACGTATTGCTTCCGCTTTTCCATGCGGTTCTACCTCCTCACAACAAGCGATACCAAGCTCCCCCTTCTTATTGTTACTCAAGATCATGGTGAATATCACAAAACATTGAGCAACTTATATTTGTAATCTCATACGACCATATGATCACTGATAAATTTATGAACTGTGAAGTTTATAAATCTTAGCAATTTATCATGTTTTTACATATTTTGCTATGTTTATTGAGCCTCAGCAATTATTCTGGTTTAGCGAAACTCAGAAGAGGTGGTTAAGCTTACTCTCTTTGAAAAACTTTGGTCCAACCTCTGGTCCATTACATTTTCATTCAATCTTAATTTATTAAAACATTAATGCAAACCAAAAAATGAACAATTGATTTCAACACCAATATGCTGACGAGAATATGTTTACCACTGTAGGAGATGAGGTGTGGCTGACCCTTCTAGTGTTAGGTTATCATACCAAAAGGCCACATGAAGGTGGAATAAAAAATTTTGTTCTTCATAATGGGAATACAATGGCAGGGGGATTTGGGGGGGCAAGGGCTGAGTTGGGAACACAATGACGTTGAACTCTTTCATCCACTGCATTGTGATTTTCCTTCACAAAGATTAACTTGCATTTCGAGCCAATCTACAGAGTGGCCTAGTGTGATCTTGAAAATTAAATGAACAAGTACATGTATGCAGTAGAAATTTAAAAACAAAACGTGAATGCCACTGCATATTATACAGGGTGGCCATAAAGTCTGGAAACATAGATGCGCTAGAGTCGTGAGGGAATGGTTGGATGATAATTTCCTGAACTGGATTGGATGACGTGGCCCTGTGGAGTGGGCTGCATGCTCGCCAGATCTGAACCCCCTTGATTACTTCTTCTGGGGTATGCTGATGCTGCAGGTTTATTCAGTGAAAATCAGAGCCACGAATCATCTGAGGGAAGGATCACAGATGCATGTGCAGGGATTGATGGAAATGCTGCATTAATGCACTGCGTTCATTACAATTTAGCACAACACATTGAACTGTGTATTTCTCTTAAGGGACAACACATTGAACATATCATGTATTATAATGTAATGTCAATAAACAATTTATAATGTATATTCGCCTATGTTTCCAGACTTTATGGCCACCCGAAAAGAAAAAAAGAGTTATCCCATGTCTTAGACCGAAGAACAAGGCCTCTTGCTTTCACATTACAGGCAGTTTGGTGGTCTCTCTGTTTTATACCAACTCTTCTCTGATACTGTATTGCTTCCTCTGCTCTCTCAGTCCTCTAATCCTCCCCAGCAACTACAGGATGCATACATTCTTCCAATCACCCCCTCCTGGTTAAACTTCCAAAATCCAGGCTGACTACAGATGTGAACTCTTTTTTTCCTCATTTCTCCCATCTATGGGACCACCTTCCAGAGGTTGTTCTCTCTCATTGTATCCTCCAAGATTTAAAGCAGGATGTGCACCACTACCTTATGTCATATCCTCCATCCTGACTCATGATCTTTATGACCTCCATCAATTATTCCGAACCCAACCATCTTGCTTGCTGGTTTCAGTGTTTCTTCCCCTTATTTCTCTTCTTTTCTTTTCCTTTTATGGTCATTTATCCCTGTGCCAGTTGTGTCCAATTGTTGCCTCACCAACCCACTGTCAGTTTGTCCATGACCTTCAGTCTTGTGTCAAAATAATGGTGGATCTTTTGATCCTCTATTCCTAGGATGACACGTACAAGGCCCTTCCTTTCTTTTGCTTCTCTATCTCTATCTCTATCTCTATCTCTATCTCTATCTCTATCTCTCTCTCTCTCTCT
>CM068954.1:79306974-79340662 GCA_035128595.1 Eptatretus atami | reverse complement strand
CTCTCTCTCTCTCTCTCTCTCTCTCTCTCTCTCTCTCTCTCTCTCTCTCTCTCTCTCTCTCTCCACTTGCCTTTACTGTATGCACATTTCCTTCTCCAATCTCTGTTCACCCTCCCTCATGATTTCGTTGTCTCAATTTCAATTTTCTCAAATAATAAACTCAACCTTCCTTCAACCCCCTTCAATTACTGTACTTGTATAATAAGCTTGTGTCCTTTAAAAGCATAAGAGAAGGTATTGTCAATAACAGGGCAATTTGACTAAAGTGAAAGCACTTCACGTATTGTAAGGTTTCACTGAATTTGATGTTAAGCATGGTGTTTTGCAATTTATGCTTTAAACTTAAAATGACCCTTAACTTTGATGGCGATCTACCCATTCCCCTTTTTTCCTTTTGCATTGCAGAAAATGGCACAGACTTTTCAGAAATGTGTCAGGACATCAACATTGACAATGGTAATAAATTGTACACCTGTATTTGTTTCCTAACTCTTAAAATTACACTTTTAAAACTTTCCATTGTACGAAATTGGTGTGAAGTTGAAAGCTATGATGAATTTTCAACTGGAGTCTTGTATATCCATCGACAGATGTACGTGATATTGCCATCGTCCTGTTGGTGATAATCATCTTGGTGACGGTTCCTGTCGTCTTATTCACAACATGCAGAATGGGAAAGAGCCGGGCGAGGCGAGCTGGTAATGAGTCGGTCTACTAATGTTTTTGCCTCTCTCTTTGAATAAAATATTATTATTCAATACTAGCAGGGAACCATGGAAATTCCATGTAATGTACAATGTGATTTCAAGTATTCAACTCCCCACTCCCAGCCCCAAGTCCTCAACTTATGCCTCCCAACCCCAAGCCCTCATCCCGCCCCTCCCAACCCCAAGCCCTCATTCCCCCCCCACCACTCCCAACCCCAAGCCCTCATCCCCCCCACTCCCAATCCCAACCCTCACCCCCCTCCTAACCCTAAGGCACCAATACCCTCCTCACTCCTAGCCTTTAAATCCCCTCCACACCAGTCATGGTCGCCCCATCCAATCACAATCCCGCGAGATATGCAGAAAAGATATGTGAGAATACCCAAACCAATTACCTTCTTCCTGATGAATATATACACATCGTTAAAGTAAATATTGACCGTGGACAATTTTTAATGACATGGATTTAAGCCCTGCTTGAAAGAATCACAATAGCTATTGGGCAGTGTATAAATTAACAGACCACTGGCTCAAACGCTGAGGCTGAGCTTCATAAGGCCCGTGACACCATCGGCTCAAAATCATTTTAACTGTCGCTTTGGTAGTTTTATAATTGAAGGAAAATTTATAGGGATTGTAATACTAGTGCGGGCCCGTACGTGCAAAAAAAATTAAAAAAAATAAATATAAACTTTCATACCGCGTGCCAGAAACAACAACCACACAGGCCGTTTCTTCGCTCTCGTGTGTCCGTACGTGCGTGTCCGTACTTGCGGTGGCCGTACTTGCGTGGCCATACGTGCAAAAAAAACAAACATTTTTAATTGTGACGTCAATAGTGATGTCATAGCACCGTGTCCTGTCATTGGTTGGTAAATAAATGGCCATAACTTGGAAACCCTTGTCCGATTATATCAAACCTTGAAAAGGCACATCCTCAGGTCCCCACAATATTCCTGGCAAGTTTCAATTAGATCGGAACAGGGGTTGTCGAGAAACGGCGGTCGCAGACACACACACTCACACACATATACACCACACACACACACACACCACACACACACACACACACACACACACACACACACACACCACACACACACACACACACACACACACACACCACACAGATTGCTTGAATTATAGATAGACTAGTACGGGCCCGTAGGTGCGGGCCCGTAGGTGCGTGCCAGTATGTGCAGCCCTCTCTCGCCCCTCTCTCTCGCCCCTCTCTCGCCCCCCTCCTCTCTCGCCCTCTCTCTTCGCCCCCTCTCTCTCGCCCCTCTCTCTCGCCCCCTCTCTCTCGCCCCTCTCTCTCGCCCCCTCTCTCGCCCCCCCACTCTCATCCCCTCTCTCGCCCCCCACTCTCCCCCCCTCTCTCGCCCCCTCTCTCGCCCCCTCTCTCGCCCCCTCTCTTCCCCCCTCTCTTGCCCCCCCTCTATCCCCCTAGTCTCGCCCTTCCTCTCTCCCCCCTCCTCTCTCGCCCCCACTCTCATCCCCCCCTCTCCCGTCCCCTCACTCGCAGATATTGGTCGACAGATAAATGGCCGTAACTTGGGAACTGCTCGTCCGCTTAATATCAAACCTCGAAAAGGCACATCCGCGGGTCCCCAGCAATATTCCTGGCAAGTTTCAATCAGATCAGACCGTCAATCGTGCAAAAAAAAAAATAATAAATAAATAAATAGACATTAATTGTGACGTCATTCGTGATGTCATAGCACCGTGTCTTGTCATTGGTCGACAGATAAATGGCCGTAACTTGGGAACGCTTGTCCGATTAATATCAAACCTTGAAAAGGCACATCAGCGGGTCCCCAGCAATATTCCTGGCAAGTTTCAATCAGATCGGACCGTCAATCGTGCAAATAAAATAAAGATGATAATAAATAAATAAATAAATAAACATTAATTGTGACGTCATTTGTGATGTCATAGCACCGTGTCTTGTCATTGGTCGACAGATAAATGGCCGTAACTTGGGGACCGCTCGTCCGATTGATATCAAACCTCGAAAAGGCACATCCGCGGGTCCCCGGCAATATTCCTGGAAGTTTCAATCCGATCGGACCGGCGTCGTCGAGAAACGGCGGTCGCAGACAGACACACACACACAGAGATTGCTGGAATTATAGATAGATGAGAGCTTCAAGACGTCTTTGGCTTTGCATAGCAGTAAGCACCAACATGGCGGCTTAAATAAGAAACAGTAGGCGGAGTCAGGCCAGCTGTCCAACCAATCGGTGGGGAGGATTGTTCCAGTAACACGGACAGACACATGAACAAGCGTATTATATCGTAGATAATTGCATTGTCGCACATCTCGGGGATAGATTTTGCAACACTCATAGCAGAACTCATTGAAATACAAGCTCAGATGCCAATGAGGTCAAGCGGAAACACATTCCCATAATCTTACAATTAAAAGTTATAGCCTAATTGCACCTCGGAAGTGAACGAGTCCACCGCAAATATTAATAAATAATTTATTATAAGCATTCAAGGCCAAAGACGAAATGACCCACATTAATAAATAGTCAACGATAATCTCAACTTACAATGCGATGGGAAAGCAGGGGCAGCTAGAGGGGAAGGGGAAATAAATATAATAAAATATCGAGGGGGGATCACCGATCACCTGAGGAGGAGGTGAATCACTACCTTGAAGGCAGCAACATGCAACAAAATAATATGATCAAGTAATATAAATAAATTAAAAATCAAATGCAGGTGAGCGACCCGAGACAATGGGGAAGCACGGTTCGTTTGCTTACACAATGTGTGTAAGCATATCCCGCTAGTATAATATATAGTACGCACTTGGTACTCACTGGGAAATCAAAAGAAACGAAAGGTTTGCCATAAAGCCATCTGTGACGAATTTGAGTCATCGACTCATTAGCAAGTGTAAGGTCTGGTTGTCGGCCTCAAATGTGAGTTTTCTATTTATTTATTTTTTTTAGCTGAGTGCTTTTTGCCCAAAAATATTGATGAAAAGGTATGCTTTGTTGATAACAAATAGAGTTTAAATGACACTTGTTTCTCCTTTTTTACAGCCAGTGAAATGACTGACATGCCAAGGTAAAGTTCCACCTCCTGAAACCCACCCACCTGTGGAGATGGCAGCCAATAACACACAATATCTTTTTTACTTCATGCGTACCTGTGGAATATTCAAGTAGATACATATGCATTCTTGAGATCTCCATTATCAATTTCTCTGATACCCTATCTTGGCCGTTAATGATGATATCGCAGGTCTAAAGGATGATTTGTAAGGAATGTATTTGGCTTTATAATTTAAAAATTGTTTCTACAATTTTGTGAACTTAATTAGAGCACTAAATGAAATTTAGAGATAAGATTATTGTCTGTAGATTTATCACTGAGATCGTTTTTTCGACCTTCTAGTTTAAGTAAATTAGTATGTATAAAAACAGTCTTAATCACAGCACACACCTTACTCCTTACTCACAACCAACATATTTAGCTTTCACATGCATTGTCATCTTATGACTAACTTTATGAGTTTAAATCTAATAACACTTGTAAGCATAGCAACATTTAAAGTTGTAACCTGAACTTATTGGATTCTGCAGATCTCCAGAAGTGATGTCACCTGAGAGTTTGCAGGTGTTCGGCTTTCCTGATTACAACAGCCCACCCACCCCTCGGCCACATGGTAACTTTACACCAAAGCACCACTCTGTTATTAATCATAGCTTCACAGTAACGAGCGCTGAATCAAATGCTCTCATTGCATGGAGAGTTAATTAAAACAGAGAAAACTGAAGGAAAAGATTTCTTTTCTTATTTTTAAAAGTTAAAAACAATGGAAAAGTAGTATCGGCGATATCACTCTCGAGCACCAAATAGAGTTTTATTCCTGAAAGCATGTAACTGCCAAGAACCACAATCCAGAATTTCATCCAAAAGAGCTTACACGGGAAACTAAAGTTCTAGAAAATGATAGTATTTATCAACCTTATGCAATATAAGGCATATGTCTAAACATTGCTGGGAAAAGAGAAAGAGAAAAATGGCAAGAGTGTACCGACACAACTTAGTTGAATAGGTCATTCCTGCCCTCAACACCATGAGCAGGAATGCATGCAACAGAGCTTGGTTGGTTATATAAGAGTAACAGGAATCAGGCAGTCGCATGGTCTCGTGGATTCAGTTTGTGTCTTCATTTGCATCGAGCTCGTGGAAACCATACAAAGTAAACACCGATTAAACGAAGGGCTTGCAGAAGGAAAGAGCACAGAAAAGAAGAAATGTATTTCAAGATTGCAATTATCTTGTACCAAGATAAAACGGAACAACATGATAAACCACATTTTTGCAGCTGCTCGGCCTGAGGTTGCAAAAGCACAATTTTGCTTCATGCTAGTTGTTTACCACATCCTCTATGTTTCTCAACCAGAGCACCTCACATCTGTTCACAACAACGTAGACAGTCTTTCAATCCAAATATTGCATGGAAGTATTGTGGAATTGCAAAACAATGCAGCAGCACAAAAATGTTGATTGTGGGTCACAAAATAATTTGGAATTCTGTCAAATAATTTCCAAACTGCTCGACCAGTGGCATTTTCCTTTCAGTGCTCATCTGCTTGCTTTCCCACTCACCCAATCATTTGGCTCAATGAAAAAAAAAAACTTCACATCGGTCAAGACAATGAGAAATTCCATCCACCAGTCAGCTTGTGCCAGAGGTTTTTGCTGTCTACCTTTTCGTTTTACCAGCACATACGTATGTAGCACCCAGCCTGCTTGCAATGGGAAAATATCATTTACATACCAACCTGCACCAGAGAACCATGTTGCCCAGCCAAATTGTTCCCTAGCAGTGGAAAATTTCATCCATTGCCGGCCTGTTGCAGAAGATTAACCAAACAGTAAAACTAGTTTAAATCAGCATTAAATGTTTTACATGTGAAACACCTTTACGAAGTACAGGTAAAAGGTGACAGATTCCATACGTAATGATATTGGTTGATGATGATGCTTTCCATTAGAATCAAGAATACCTTTGCATCACTCCAGCTTGCCATCAAAACTGTTAACGCAGTTGCCAGGATATTTATTATTTCTGATGAAAGAAACAAAAGTGTTCCCACGAGTTTGAAATGTCAAGAAAAGTATGTATCCTCCATTTTCATGAAGAATGTCGACCATATCTAAATTGTCTATTTTTCCCCCAGTATTTAAATACATATGTTTGACAAACATTAGACATAGTTTAAAATTTCCGTTTATATAAATTAAATGTGCATGACAGGTGTGCTGGACTTCCTCAAATACGGGACGTTCAAAATGACGTAATCTGCCCCAGGATTCTCTGTGAGCATGCACAGAACCCCTCTCTTGTGTGGGCTGTGATGTCACGTAATTAATTTACCTGAGAAGTTATTACAGCGAAGGGCAGAGCATTAGGGTTAGCTGTTGGCATTTAGGTTACCTGGTGTGAAAATTGGATGAAATGACTGAATGCACAGCATTCAGTTATTTAAATAACAAAAGGAAAAATAAATGAAAAAGCTTTTCTGTATCGTCAAAACAAGCAATTCTGAAAATAAATACATTTTCTCAATGTTCTCCCCTTTCCTTGAACTTAACAGTGAGCATATCTAGATATATAGATGGTATATAGATATATAGATTTTTTTTACCATATATAGATGGTAAAAATAGGACCACCTGTCCTGAAGCTCACCTGGATCAAGAGCAACAGTCACTCAAATCCCCATCAGACCCCCTTCGACCCTGAATTTTTTAATGCCATGAACAAACGTTGGTACATCAAGGGTGATGAAACTTGTGGTCAAGTTTCATTGAAATTATGTGCTTAGTTCAGAGAAGAGAGCAAATACCTATTTTGGGGGATCTGAATCCTCCCTCCCCCTGACCCACCCCCAGTAGACACCCTTAATGAGTGTAGATTTTGATGTGATCGTAAACTTTGGTACATCACGAGGATGAAGGTTGTGGTCAAGTTTCATCGAAATTGCGTGTGTAGTTTCGGAGAAGAGAGCAAATTACCTCTTTTGGGGGGGTCAAAACCTTCCTGTCGGTCCCTTTAATGAGTGCAGATTTTGATGCGCATCAGACCTGTGTTTGATGGGTATATCCTCTAGTATTTAATATATCAATGTATCTTTCCAATAAATGAAAATAATCATTAGGTTTGGCCATGCTGAACCCAGTTAATCCTCATTTTACCCTTTCTATTCTGTATATTCACAGTCATTGGCCATGAAGAAGAAGAATTGTGTGTCGAGGAAGACCACATGCTTGTGAACTCCTTGTCCAGACTGCAACTACTTGAGAATTGAGTAATGCGAAGCTGAACTTAGTCTGGAGTACATACCAGGGTCTCAAACTTAGGCACTGCCTTAAAACGTCTTAAGAAATAATGCAAATATGTGGCACTTGTTTGGAGAAGAGAGCAGCTCATTGGGTTAACAAATTAAAGCTTTTTTGAATAGTCGATTCTCAGGTGGAATGATGTGAATGTTTGTTTTTTTTCTCTTTTAAACTTTTATACATTTGATATTCTTCACGTAAACATTTCCATTTTTTTTGCCTTTATTGTGACGACTTTAATTTGATTTTTAGACATTTTTCTCTCCAAGTGGTTTCCTTCCCCCCCCCCCCCCCCCAAGAAATAACGTTTTAACCTTTAACGTCCTTTTTAATGACTCCAAACAGTCACGTGTAAAAATGGGGATTAAAAATCTCACTCCCTGATTACTATTTTATTTTCAATTCCATATTTTCCGTTTCATTATGTTTGTACCATATCCTGATGCCGTGCGGATTGTGCTTCCCCGCTGACAGATCTCTGGTTGTTTGTACATGTTGCTGCGTTAGAGCCTGGGGAGTAACTGCCAATATCCATCTGTCCGGGTTCTTCCCGACATCTTTGTTTTCTTTGTAATCTTTTTCACAATTCTTTTTATTCATTCTATTTCTTGCTTTTTCTTTTCTTTCATCTCTTTTACTCTTTATTTCTCTCTTTCTTTACCTATCTGTTTAAGGAGAAGTGAATTATTGCAGAAAGTTTTCTATAAGGCTCACTTGGCTGCGCTTGGATATGTTTGAGGGTTGTGGAGTAGCGGCAGAAACCCGAATCCGATCCAAGTTCCTCTTGATGACTCCATCTTTGCTCTTTACTTATTCGGGTTCCTTCTGATGACTCCAATGCAGTATTTGATCTTCCATTTGATTATACAATAAAACAAATATATAGCCAAAAATTCAGAATTAATTCAGATATTATTCCATGTGCAATCCACCGGGCGTAGTGGCGTGCGCCTGTAATCCGGCTACTCGGAGGCTTGGGTTGGAGGATCGCTTGAGGACGGGCGCTCTGCACTGGGCCGCGGTATGAGAGGGTGTAGGGCAGCCCGGAATCATGGCGAAACCCAATCCTTATCCCTGTGTCGTAAGAGGCGACCAGGGTTGCGTCAGGAAGGGCATCCGGCGTAAAACCTATGCCAAATCAGCATGCGGATCATAACGGATGATCCGCTGTGACGACCCCTAACGGGAGCAGCCGAAAGACGAACAACAACATTCCATGTGCAATCCATGAAAGGCAAAGGGTTATTGTTTGAATCCTCAAAATTCTCAAATACCGTATTATTTTTAATATCGACGAGAACTATTTATTTCTTCTTATTCTTTAACGGGCACAATTATTCCTACATTATTGTGGAGTTGGCCGGGGAAGCTTGGCCAAATTCTTTCACGAAGCGCCTGGCAAAGTCTGACGTTTGACTAAGGTTAATGCAGGAATTTGGCCATGATGCTGGTGATAACCTGTCTACTCTTCACCAAGGACACCCTGGCATTTTTAACATCAACCAACAGCCAGTACTTGCAGAGAAGGATCCTCTGGCTTAACGTCCATCTGACAGATGGTACACATATTGTCAATGCCTTGATCTGCATGTGAAACACCAAGATGAAAGTTTATAGCTGGGCCCCAGACTAGACATTCAAACCCAGAATAGAGAGCTCAGACCAAGCAAACACAGTCAGTTCAACGTTGGCAAATCGATGTTGATTTAACACCATATTGCTAACCTTGGATCAACGTTGGACATCCGCTTCCAACCATTCCGACCTTTGCCAAATATATTTGTCAATGTTGGCCCAACGTCAGTGGGCTATCTGGGGAGGTGGGTGTGCACACCTCTGGGCTATCCTGTCATCCATATTCCTTTTTAATGTCCTTCGTCTGATTTACTTTCCAATATTTTTCATTAAAAATGTCATTTATACTGCAGTTATTTTCAATTTCAAGGCAGAAAATATAATTGTCAGCTTTGGCATTTTTCTTAGACACCATTTTTTATTGGCAAAAACAAATGTAACTTTACTTTTGAGCAATACTTACATTTAGCAACTTGACACAAATAAGCTTTGAATCATGTTAGTAAGTAAATGTGAAAGACATGTGGACTGTCGAGAACCAAATTGTGAATAAGCACACCGGACATGTTTCCAACTACTAATCATGATGCTTCTCCTTTGCCCCAACTCATATTCTTGCTCACTTCCTTATTTTGAAACTCACTTCTACTTGTAACGCACAGATTTCCTCATGCTTGGTCTTTCAAGCTGTTTCTTTTTTTTCATATGGTATATAACTGACAGTAGGACAAGCATCAAGGGAATGGATGAAAAGGAAAAGACGTAAGAAAGAAGGAAGGAAACATTGAATTTGCAAATAAGATGGTTTGATTAGGAAAGGTTAATGGAGATTAATAAATATCAGGCGTCAGAGCTGGGTATGACGAGAGATGGTGGTGCACTGCTTGCTAGAAATCCTTGGGGGAAGTGTGAGACAACAAACTTTGGAAGGTGGTTCCATCGACGGGAGAAGCAAGAAATAAAAGAGTTGAGGTGTGCAGTAAGCCTCAATTTTGGAAGCTTAACCAAGAGAGGTGTACTGCAAGAGTACGTGAACCATGGAGTAGATAGGGAAGGTCGTATGACCAAGACATTAGAGGGAGCAATATCAGAGAATAGACAACAAAAAAAAATAGAGACCACCGAACGGCCTGCAAAATAAGAGAAACAGACATTGAGCTGAAATTTTAATTACCATATGAGCTTTTGTTATTACATTTTCAACAAAGCTTTATTATGAAAATATGGAGAAGAGAAATTAAGAATTTGGTCAAAAGGTCAAAGGTACCATTAAGGATATGGAAGAGGAAGAAGTCAGAATACAAAGCGGACAGACGGGCTTTGCATTGTCAGATGCTTTCTAGTCGCTCTTTGCTACTTCTCTTGTTATTTAAGACTCTGCTACTTCTCCCTTATTCCAAATTTGCAAAAAAACGAAAGCTACAGCAAACCACTTATTATTATTATTATTATTATTTTTTTTACCAAGAGGCTTGCTACAACTCAAATTAAATCTCACAACTGAACAATCGTGTACCTTATTCATGGGAATACACTTTGTCAACACCGCATTAGTATTTTCTCGAGGCTTACAAAGGCATAGTAAAGTAATTACAGCTGTGCCAAAAATGGGGGAGTGTGTTGATAACTAGAAAGGCATATATTTTGGCCTAAATATAATTTTTGTTCGTTCTTACTTTGGTTAAGGTGTTCTATAGTTGTTTCAAAGACTATATAAGGAAAGGCTGTGAACGAGAAATCTGAAATTTAAATAAACTGGAAGGCAGTAGGTTGTTGGGAGCAAAGTATGACTTTAAAAGTTGAAACTATAGTAACTTGCATAGTTTAGCAAAACATGGTTAAACATAAAGGGGGGTTGTTCTGAGAAATGCTGTATACAATCTATTGCAGATGAATAATATTTCACATTCCGGTATATTGTAAAATAACAGACAGGAAGGGGTATTACCACACATACAATGGATTATAATCCATCCTATAAAATAATTATTTTAGGGATGATCAGTGGACGTATTAACTACTCACAAATTTCGGCATCATGCAGCATTGTGAAAGTGGTCATCTTGAACCAAGTGATACTGTCATCACCTGAAATGCTGCAAAAATATAGATTTTAAAAGATTAAATTTTTGGATATGCATATTAAATATCTTCATGATTTGCAGAGTGGTAGGAGACATAACATCAAGAATGAGTTACTCCTAATTCTCCTTCAACTAATGTTTATGAATGTCTGATATGTCTGGTGGCAGCTCATAATTTTATGGTGAATGAACGGCTTTCCAGCAACGGTGTGAAGACTTATTCCACAATAATCCAGCCATATCGGTGTTGGGCTTTGACACTCTTCGTGAGCACAGCCATTGAGGCTTGGTCACTGATCCTGTGCCATATTTTAGTACTTCTGCTCAAATCATCATGTTATGGACACTTGGATAATTTTGTCAAAATACAACTGCCCTTCTTTTGCCCAACAGTTACCACCTGTATGTTGCTAAGGCTTTTGTTTTTTGGTTTTCATGATTGAGGCTTGTGGAAGAGCTAGAACAGAATGGAAGGGAATAAAGGGAAAGGAGCAAACACCAACAGCAGAAATTTCTGTTCCATTCAGTTCTCTTTGTTATTCCATTCCCAATTCCCTGCATTTTGTTAAGAATGTATCACTTTGTTGTGAATAACTAGCGAATTGCCCATGCCTGCACGGGGCTCTAAACGGGGTAGGGATGGTGGTGGCAAAAAATAGTATCTTCTGTCATCGAGCCGGCAAGCTGGGAGCAACAATTTGCATTTAATGCTACATCTGATGGAATTTAAATGATCGAATGGTGGTGAGGTGTTCATTTGAAACTGTTTGTTCGATATATGTAGTTTTTTTATGCCTAGGGTCAGTAATAAAAAAAATGGATTGGTGTCAAAGCCAGTAATCAATTGTAGATTAAAAGTAAGATTGATTAAGGTCGATCTATTGAGACGTTATTTTCACATGCCATTGTACGATGAAATTAGTTAATTACTAACCCCCTGCCCTCCAGCCAAAAAAAGCTGCATAAAGCAACCAATAACGGCTACACAAGGGATTCTGACATTGGGCGTCAAGCCCATTGCTGTTTCAAACCCGACCTAGGTAGGTTCCTCCACAGTTGCAGACTTTCACAAGTAACCCACACATGAGAATCCCAATGCTTCTTTATGCCCCCATCAGCCACCAGACTAGTTTCATTGCTTATTTTGGCTGGAAGGGCAGGGGGTTATTAATTATAAAGTCCTTGCCACAGCTGGGGATAATTGATTTGGTGAGAGCTCATTGTTGTTCCCTCTAATTCCAGAAGCAGATGGAATTGGGCCTTACAATATAATACTGTATCTATAAATAAATATATATATATATATACATGTTTTCAAACATATCCAACATGAATTTTCATTGTTTAAATAGTTTTCAATGGTGTAGTAACTATTTTTTTGACAAATTTTATCTTGAAATTCATATTTGTTCTGCAGAGTTGATGTCATTCCTTTGCAAGGAAATGTATGATAATGGTCAATATTTGTGGACAATAAAGCAAAGCCTAATATGAAGTTTTGGAAACTTTGATTTATCTAATTAAACTCTCTTCATTTGAACCAGTGAAAGTGAATTAAAGTTACTACTACTACTACTACCACTACTACTACTACTACTACTACTACTAATATTACTACTACTACTGCTGCTGTTTCGTTAATTGCCAAAATTATTTCCACCTTGTGTGGTCAGCCAGGGAATGTTTTTGCCCCATCATTCATGAACATGCTGGCCAGGCTGCACCATGATTTGGTCAGGTATTTGGAACATATTCACGGTGTTGGCAACAACTCATGACACACCACCTGAGCAGTAGTGTGACATGATACTGCTCTTGTGCTCCTCTAGACACATGCGATTAGCCAAACAAAGGGATTACCTTTATTATTTTCCTTCCCTTCAGGAGTTTCCAATTAACTGGATTGGTCAACGTGGGAAAGATGGCAGAAACCAGACATGCACACAGGGACATAGATATCAATAATTTAGTGTGTAGCATGCACACCAGACAGATGGTAAAATAATCCTAAACACAGAAGATGATGAGTATTAAACACAATGAAACCTAACAGGAACAGCAAAAAAAACTAATTCCATGAGGTGCTGAACACACAGTCAAATATTCACACAACCGGGTGAGATAACTAAAGGGTTACAGTTAATCCCAAAAATAAACACAGCAGTTTCTCCTGCATGTTGGGGGTGGCAAAGTTCACAAAAGCAGCAACTTAGGAGTGGGGAAAACCTCTCAATGAACAATGAGAGGGAAAGAGAAAGACTGCACGGTCTAGAGCCCCAGTCGGCCACCCCACAAGTGATGCGTACCGCTGTATGTCTAATATATAAACCTCGGTCTACTCACTCCCAAATGTTTGGTTCTTTCTCGGTTCGTTAAAGAGCTGAAATTTTGCATACTGATCTAGCTCAAAGCCAAGATTCCAGGAAAAATCACTGAAATGTCTTTCATTCCTCTTTTTCCCACCTTTGTAACAAACTCCCACACTCTCTTCAATCCCACTCTTCCCTCCAGATGTTCAAAGCAGCTGTTCACCACCATCTCTTATCTTCTCCCATCCAAAACCATGGTCTTTTCTACCCCCGCTAATCCACCCCAAACCCGCCTCTTACAAATTCCCTTCTTTCCTTCCTCAAAGTCCCTGTAGTGTCCATCTTGTTTACCCCGTGTTCCCCACCCCATCCCTCTCCCTTCCACAGATCTCCTAATGTCTCTGTTCCCAACTGTTTTTTTCCTTCCCTCTCCCATCCCTCTTGTCTCCTGCTCCCCTTGTTTTGTGTTCTGTGTGTTACCTCTTATACAAGCCTCGACAGTGTATATAAAAAAAAAGTTGCCAGGTGAAATAGCTCCCGATCATGGAGGGTCAGGTGACCAAAGATGATGGCATGTCACGTGATCTTGCGATGCGCAGGAACAACATTAAGCAAGCACGACAGGGAGTGGGTGTTTCTAGTTTTATGGCAGTGTGATTAGAGAAATGTCTGTGGGTTGTTGTTATTTAAAGACGGTATACAGTGGTATGAAATAGTAAACATTTACCATTTATGGTTGATGTACGGTGCCCTCCAGCCAAAAACTGTACGTGTTCCAGTGCACATTTTCAAATACTGTATATTTACATATACAGATATGCAATCATACGGACCTCTGTATAAGGCACCTTGGTTATGCCAAACCCCCACTTTTAACGATTGTGGCATTCAGAACGTGTTTTAGTCATTGCATGTTGACCCTGTTATAATAATCCATATTATATTGTAAAACCCAACTTAAAACAATGGCTTTGTCCCGGCAAAATGAATGCAAACACAAGGCTCTATGTTCGAAAATCATCAAAATACAGATGAGATTGCCAAAAGTAAATATCAAAAACATCAAAAGAAACAATCATTTTATTATTGCCTACATCACACAAATCGACGACAAAATAGTATTTATGTTATGAAAAGGAAATTAGGTTTTTTGGAAATGGAAAATCACTGGCTCTACAATTCGCTGTGTTTTAACATCCTGCTGCACAGCACAATCAACTTATGCTTCACAGCAACGCTTTGTCTACCCAGTAAGGCTTGCCTTTTCACATAATTTATTAAAAGGGTGTAAAATGAGTGCTGTTCTGTACTATACTGTGTGCAGATCCTCATATGTGTCAAACAGCGTGTTTATCAGCATCTTATCGGATTGCTTGCAATACTCCATGCGATAGCTTGACAACCATCATGACATGGCTTTAGCGGGAAAAGCAAAAACTAAAAGATTCAGCCTATATCTCGCAGTAAAATTGGAAATTGTTAAGGTTTTTGAGTTCAAAAAGGAAATGCCAAACAGATATTGGAAGAGATTTGGTTCTCTCATAAAGTACAGTGGGAACCGTGTGGGGTAACAGAGCCAAGATGCTAGCCGCTGGTGGAAATGCATATATGTGAGGGATGTTCAGTGGGCTTTATCCCCCATAAATGATGATATTGATGAAGTGGGACACATCCTGAAGATATGTGTGCAGTGTAGGATTATCATGGGTGGTTGTAGCAGTGAGGGGGCCTGTATGGATGCTGTAGAAAAAGGAAAACCTTTTTTTGTGAACTCTTCCATCAGGAACATGAATTAATCAGGAGGCCTACAGTTGGCAACTTTGTGCCATATCACAGAAACATATGTTTCATCCAACAAATTGTGTAAATATCAGAAAAGACATTTGATATAGAACAGATATTTTTTCTTGTCAAAACTCGAGCAAAGCTTTGCAAAGCAATATTATTTATTTTAACAAGTCTACTTAGTTTTGTTTGATAATTTTCTGTTCATCAGTTGGTTGTTGCATGGCTTTGCCGACGTGAAATGGCTCTTCAGGTGGCAATTTAATTTGATGCTCTAGTAACTGTTCACCTCTAGAGGGCGATCTATGAATGCATCTCACGTGTGGTGATGCTTTGTGATGCGAGGTGATTGTCAATGAAAGTGATGTTTTTTTCAATTGGTCATTAGATTGAAAAAAAATCCACACCAGGCCGTTTTTCTCTCCTGGTTTTTCCAATTTTGGCTTTCCGCAAACCACCTGCGTTGCGCAAATTCCTGCTATCCACACATCATACTCTATACGACGGATCGATTTATAACAAAGTAAGAAAGCATTAAACCTTCAAAAAAAAAACTGTTGCAAATCCACCGTCAGCAAACCACATAACATCCTCTGCCTCCTTTAAACAATCGATCTCGGCAAATAAATAATAAACGACTTTGATGGACATGTATTAACAATAAAAAAGATGTAATACACATACACACTAGAAAAAAAAACACAAAACAATCTACTAAAGGCCACAATAAGCAGGTATTCACATTATCAATGGTATTTCCTTTTACAAAAAGTATCCATTGCATGAGAAGTTGTCTCCATCGACATAGCATCTAATAATAGCTCGAATTGCATGGAAAATTTGACCAACTATGTTATCCTCCCCACACTTATACAATCTGGACCTGAGCCATTGATGTCTGTTTAATTTCGGGTGAATACATTTACATCCGTTTGTGCAACTGGAGATTACAACCTCTGGACCATCTGCTTTCAGAACTTTAACTTCGAGAGAACTGTAAGACCTCTCTTTGTTGGTGTCCTTTCTTTTTAAGACTCCCCTAATTTGTTCCTCACCTCTCGATGGTACCTCCTCTGGTGGACATTCTGTTTGTAAGATTTGGCTTTTTGAGGATTTCTCCCTCAGGACATTTCACTTCTTACGATCATAACGAGAGGGACTAAGATCCATTTAATTAACCTGAGCACGACGGGCCTCATTTGCAGAACTATTGGAATGAAAATCATCTTGGGGGTTTTGGCTGTTGTGGATATTCCGCATTATTGGAACGTCGAGCCAGATTAATTAACACTGTTCTGATGAATGGGCTCGAGACAGAATTGAGGAATCCATCAACGAGCTCACTTGAGCCATCTTTCTCATCCTTATTCCAGGGCAATTAACAAATGATTGGGTGCATGTGTGCTGTGAGACCATCTTTGTGTTGTTACATAACTGAATGCCTTTCGCCGAAGTACAACTCTGAATGACAGACGAGACAATGTTTTATTTAAATTGTGAGGATTCAGTAGTTCCATTCATTGACTGATATCTCCTGTGGCAGCTTCTGCAAGGCTCCTCTCAAGCATGTTTTGTTCAGGGGATTTTCCTTCCATGATATAACTGATGTTCCCTGTGAATGTCTCTTTCCCTGAGGGCATTTCAACTCTACTTCTTTGTAACTTGTTCTGTACGCATCAAGTGTGTGAATTCAGAATCAGGTCTATATTTCCATAGACATAGTCACTGGTGTATATAAGGATATTTTTGTAATACTCACGGTACTCTTGTATCACAATGTCATTATTTGCAGATTATTACTGTTTAATAATGAAAATCATTTTTTTATTGGGCATGGAGAAAGAACATTATTCTCCAAACATGCATTTCAATCTGCAGGTGTTGTTTGACTATATGTGTGACTCCAGGTGATTAATGTGCAGCTTAATATTGAACAGTATATTGAAGTGGCACCATGTGTGGTTTGTATTATAATATAGCCAAGATATATGTCTATAACAATGATATTTTAATACCAGCAGGAGAACATTGTGTTGGGTTGCTTTTAATGTTCTCCTTTGCTGAATTACACAAGTCGTTTGTTCATTAGGTCAGATAGAAGGCACAATATTAGATCAAGCAATATTCCTGTTTTATGTCTTTGTTCAGAAAGAATATTTATAAGAAATATAAAATACTTGGCATTTTTTTTAACCGTCACTTCACTGACGGATTGAATAGATTTCAAACATTCACAACACGTTGAACTTCACAAACTTTCTGCTCCATTCACCTGATCATTTGCCGGAGGACATCTTCCATCTGCTTGGAAGTCAGCTAACACCTCCTTCATCATCCAACTTCTTCCTCTTAATGGCCACAATTATTCCCACATTATTATGGGGTTGGCCAGGGAGGTGGTGGAGGTGGAGGAGTTTGGCTCAAGTCTTTCACCACCGACTGGCCAGGCCTGAAGTTCGATGAAAGTTAGGGTATGAATTTGGAATTTTACCATGGTGCTGGCGATACCTCACCTACTTCTTCGTGAAGGACAACGTGGGAAGTTGAGCATCCACCAGCTAAAGCCGGCAGATGGGACGCCCAGTTTAACTTCCATCCGAGGACCAGGAAATACACTGATGAATCACCCTGCCTGTGAAACACTGGGATGACATTTTATTGCAAGGTCAAGATTCGAACACAAGTGAGATAGCTTCGAGGTGAATATGCGTACCTCTAGGGCCTAGGCCATCATAAAAAAATCTGTCAAATAATGTCCCAAGGCTTTGGTGGAGTAATAATCCGAGCGTTTGCTCTGAATCTGGAAGGTAGAAGTGAATCTCGACTGAGCAATACTGAAGACTTCTAAAATAGTACATGCTGCTTCCTTGTTTGATGCACAGCATTTAAAATGGATAAAGCATGCACATTGATGCCTCACCCTGCATGCAAATCACCAGGATGATAGTTTATAGGTGGACCAAGATTCGAACCATGGCGAAACAGCTTAGAGGCGAGTGTGCGTTTCTCTAGACCATCCTGCCACACATCTTCATCAGCCAACATGACTGCTTAAATGTGGCATGAGAAAATAAATTGCTTCTGCATCGCTGTGAAGCTCTGTTGTTTGCTTTGGTTTGAACCTCCACTTAAAATGAGTGAAATGAATAATTTTTGAAAAATTCGCATTATTCTCACTCAGATTTCAACCTCACCGTAATGTTGTTTAAACTTTATTTATACAAGAAGATAATCTGTAATACCGGTTACCACCAGAGGTGCTATACGACACACATTTCCATGGAGAGAATTGGGGGTTTCCCCCACATTTAACCTACTCCCCCAGATTCTAGATATGCTACCCTGACAGAAACCATACTTGGGGTACTCTTAGATATCATGCAAAATTTGGTTGGATTTGGTGAAGTCGTTTTTTCGTTTTGAAAAAAATATAAAACAAACAAGAAAGACGTCGTGCAGGGCATGATACCTGCAATAATCTCGAAAACAAATTTGACCATAAAAATAATAGGTGGTTGAAATCAGTGACCTGATATGCAAATCCTCTTTAAATTTGGACTCGATCAGATGAAAATTTCTGATTTTAGAAATTTAACAAAGATATTGACTATTGGCCTATGTTGACCTTTTGACCTCAGAATCAATAGGCTAGCTTTGATTACGACCAACTGTACCATTTCGTGAAGATTCGTAAAGATTTGTTTCAAAATTTGACCTGTCGCTGATTCACATTTATACAAACAAACAGACAAGCACACAGAATAACACACATAACCAACCATTATACCTGAAAAATAAGCCTGGTGTTAGCTTAATGGTTAGGGTGGCTGGCTTAAGATCTTACGGTTCTTGAGTTCAAGCCCCTGCCATTCTGTTGAATTGACACCAGGTAGGGTTGACACAACCAGCTATCCTTCTGAGGTTGGTGAAATGAGTCCCAGTGTGGTAGTAACAGGGGCTTTCCATCACTGGCACAGCTGTGCCCCCAGAAAAAATTATGCAGCCAATCAGCCATAGGCTGTGTATGAGTTAACAAATAACTTGGAAAAAATCTTCGATTTTCACAATTAACAACCAAATATATAAATTCACTTTTATAGTGAAGATGTTACAACACTTTCCTCTTTGTACGTGACATTCGCATTGTCAGCAATGTGGGGAGAGGGTGTATATATTGTTACGGCTGTGGAAATTCGCAATACACCATAAAGGGTCCTTAGATCAGTTATGATGCTAAGTTCATGTGTAGTTAGTCCACACCTGTTGTTTAGGGGGAATATGTGTGATTCATCCGGGCTGCGACGCTTTGAGTTAGCCATTTTTCTTTCTCTATCGTTATTTTGGACCATTAAGCCACCATCAACTCAAACACCACCACCTTCGCCTCTTTACCTCCACAACTCCATCCCGCAAACATCGCTTCACCGCCATTCCCAAACGACGCCCGCTAACAACCAAACCACCACAGCAAACCCCCCACCACCTTCGCCTTTCTCCTTCCACAACCATCAACCACACCACCAGTCAACACCGAACGTCGTGCTGTCCAGGGCCCGTTCGGTGATTCTTGCCGAACCCGCTGTGAATGCGTTCCTTTTAGGATAGGAAAACGGATCAGGAAGGCTTCACGCCCCTTTTCTTCCATCCAATGACTGAGCATCGGGTGTCATGGCCCCACCTCCGAACCCGCTGTGAATGCGTTCCTTTTAGGAGAGGAAAACGGATCAGGAGAGGCTCACGCCCCTTTTTGTCCGTCAATGGGCAAGCGTCGGGCGGTGTGGCCCCGCCTCACAGCGCGTTTTGATCCGCGAATCTGCATACAAGCTCCTCCCCGGTCTATAAAGCGCGAGACAACGCAGCTCGTGTGTGCAGAAGAAGGGTGGCAGAAAGTGGCGCTAGTCGGAAGTCGTGGAGTCTGAATCGTGTGTTTGCGGGGATAGGACGGCGAAGGGACGGAGCTCGGAGTGGAGGTCGAGGGATGAGTCAGGCGTGGAGCAGGGACGCAGAAGAGGACTCAGGGGCGAGAGTTCGCCGGAGTCGGTGCGGTCCGAGACCCCGCTAGCGGGACGGAGCGTCAGCCATTCCCCTCTTCCCACCCTGAGCATCAACAATTTCCCCATCCGTGCTGAGATAGCGCCGGTAACCCGTCCGCTCCCCGCCCCAACCGTGGTGTCGACCGCCAACCACGTGCCTGCACAACGCGCGCCTGGAGGAGCTCACCGACCATACCAGGGGCACGGAGTCAGGCGTGTTACGCAGACATTGCGGCTAGCCCGCCATTGCGCCACGAGCGCGGGTAAGACCCTTCGGTCTCGTGGACCTGGCCAATCACCCAGGTCCCACGTTCATTTGGTCCATGGACCTGTCTGCCTCCTTGCCTGGGAGGGTGGCTTGTGTTTTCTTTGCTTTTGTTGTAAATGTGTGTGTGTGCGCCAGTCTATTAAGTAACCCGTATAAGTGCTTGTACATTGCGTTATTCGGTTTTAACTCTGTGTATTGTTCTTGCTTTGACTGTTATATGTGCATTTTTGTATGGCTGTGAATACGTGCTTGCCTTGTGTGTGTGTGTGTGAAATAAAGTGCTTGCTTGTTGAACTGGTTCCCGTTTCGTTGCGTCCTTTCCTTTGTTTGAAAGTTCCATCTTGCATCACGTAAGGGATTGGTAGTGGGTGTAGACACCAATAATATTCTGAACCGTCGAGGTCGACGATAACTCCGCTCGGTTATCCTTGCAGCACGGAAGAGCCGCTTAAGCGGTTCGTGTCTGAAGTCGACCTGCGGCGTGGTACAACTCCTCGGTACGCTACCCGCGCGGGTACTTAGGTATATCGACATTCGGCGATTCACCCTATTTCGCGCGGTAGAATGCGGACTGGGTTGTGGTGAGGTTAAACCCCACCCGTGACTGGCTCCTGGCGGTAGTTCCAGGAGGGTCACGACTGAATTGTCCGTTCCGG
Source organism: Eptatretus atami (assembly GCA_035128595.1). NCBI lineage: Eukaryota > Metazoa > Chordata > Myxini > Myxiniformes > Myxinidae > Eptatretus > Eptatretus atami. Next base: position 79,319,876 of record CM068954.1, on the reverse strand, counting down.
TGGGCGACGCATCGCGATTAGAGTTACGTGGCCGATCGCACGCCGGGCGGCGAATTCGTAACATATATATATATATATATATATATATATATATATATATATATATATATATATATATATATATATATATGATACAAGTCAAGGCTCGTGCGTGGAGAAACTGGAACACAGAGTGGACGAGGACACAACAGAACAAAAGGAACAGCAGAAAGAGCAGGGAAACACCAACAGCAGGGTTGAGGGACAAGAGAGACTTGGACAAATAAGGGACGTGGGGATGAATGAGCAGCAGGAAAGGATGCACGGGGTGGACAAAATGGATACGAAGGCAGATTCTCAGGAAGGAAAAACTGGAAATTTGGAATGAGGTGGGCTTAAGGAGGAGTGGTGTGGGGGGTTACAGGAATGAAAACATCATGGTCTTAGATAGGGTGGTGAACAGCTGTCTTGAAGACCTGGAGGGGAAAATGAGATTGAACACAACGTGGAACTTGGTTCTGCATTTGGGGAAAAAACAGGAACGAATGAGTGGAGGTGAGCACCGATTCTGGATTTTGGGAGTTTCATCAGAATCAGGTTGGTGGTAGACCACATGCACCTTATTGAAGCTGTGGAGGTACAAAACTCAGAGCGTGCAGAGGATGCAAGATCAGAAAGGAGGAGGAAGAAGAAGAAGACACAGACCAACGACCTGAGATTGGAAAGTGATAGGCCGATAGACTCAGCTTCATCAGGAGAGATTCCAATGATCTTAAAGGCCTTGGTTTTTCAGGGTGTCAAGCTGCAAGGCGTCAGCATTATTCCATTAAGCTGCAGATGAAGGCATTCATTGCATGTATGTAGGAATTCAGGTGTGCCAAGGAAGGACTTTGTACAGCAGAGGATGCCATGCTGGTGTCTGTCTTTGGAGGCCAGCTATGAAATGTGATATGCCAAGAAAGATCATGGCGTAGAGTGAGACCCAAGAGTTTGAGTGAATAAACTTCAAGAGGTTTATGAAGAAACTACATGGGAGGGTTTGCCATATGGTTCTGTCAGGGAGAGAGAGAGAGAGAGAGAGAGAGAGAAAGAGAAAGAGAAAGAAGAAAGAGAAGAGAAAGAGAAGAGAGAAAGAGAAAGAGAAAGAGAAAGAAGAAAGAGAAAGAGAAAGAGATATATATAGAGATACATAGAGATTATTGTCAGGATTCAGACATATTCCAAGTGTTTGAATAGATTGTGATTCTATCAGTCTGAAGAGAGACAAAAGCAAAAGGTTGCTTCCTGATCATCTGAAGGATGAGGGATGTCACAGCAGTGGGTGGAGTCATCAGCAAATAGATAAAAGGGATTTTCCAGAGTCAGATAGATTATTATTGATGAAGATCAAGAATAGGACTGGGCCCAGGACACTGCATTGCGGCACTCCGGCCAGCAAGCCATTCAATAATTACTCTTCTTTACCGTAACCCAATGTCTCCCAAATTAACCAAAATCAACTGCAATCACACACGGAAAGTAAATTGCTGAAACATGCTCTTACCTTTTAAAGGATTTATTTTACAATGAAAAGCACAGGGAAGAGGGTCAACAAGACGCTATCATAAATGGAACAAACCAAGCAAGTCAAAAGACACAAGACAAGAATGGGGATACGCAAACTTATATACAATGAGGAGAAATAACTCAAATCCTAACCCACTGGGCACCACAGATCACACTTTTACAACATGACAATCATGCAGCTGGGACTTCCTTTTTCTCTGATGTACAGGGTAGACACAGTTCAACACAATGCATCCAGTTTTAGAGACAAGGTGTATGACGAAGAGCCAGTAATGATGGTGCCCAGACAAAGTAAAATGGCCACGAGCAGAGCCAGCGATGAGTAGGCCTTCAACCAGGCCATCTGCTCCCCCTTGTCCTTTTTAGAGCAAGACCTTCTGCTCTGTCCTCCGTCTTCTTCCTCCAAACCCTCCAAAAACAAGGGTGATCCCAGATTGGGTTGATTCCACATAAGGCTTATTCTTCCAAGCAAGGCCTCTCCTCCTTTCACATGAGCGTCTTTGTTCTTTCCGGTGGAACCACAAGCCTTTCCTTGTTCTCTCTTGTGGACTCTCTGGTCGACTTTTCTCACCTGGAGGTTTCTGGTAGACTCTGGTGGATTCTTGAGCCCTCACGAGCCTCTCTTTTCTCTTCACGTTGACTCGGTTCTCTTACATGAGAAGCTCCTGTTCCTCTCCTCGTAGACTCTCTGGTGGTGTCCAGTTCTCTCCTCCTCTTCCTCCTGGGTGGAGTCTCCCTCTTGGATCCTGCCGATGGGAGTGGGTCCTCTTGGGTCCTCCACAGCACACTGCACCACCATGGCTGGCACACACTAGCCAGACAGATCATAATTGGCTTTTTGTACACGTGACACAAGTGCCTCTGCAATGGGAAGGCTACGCCTCGCCCCATCCACAAATAAGATGTTTTGCAAATACATAATTAATCTCTACCCTGTCTATCTATCCATTACCTACACTGCATCAGCATCGCATGTTGCAAACGACTTACTCTGACAGATCCCTGTTACATGGTAATCTAACCTACTCAAAACACACGGACAATACTACACTTACCACAGTCTAGTTATGGATCCTTCACCTCTTCCATGTAAAAAATATTCCTAAACCTAACAATTTGTATGACGATAACAATTAATAATAATATTAGCATTTAAAATAATAATAATTTGAAATTATAATTATAAAAGCAATACTCTAATATGGTTTCTAAGAATACTCATAATAATTAATATTAATAATAATTATAATAATAATAATAATTTTCATAAAGTCTTTGTCACTTGTGTGTGCAAGTATATAAAAGTTGTAGACATTAGAAGGGACTATATATTCCAGTTCCAATTTATTGGAAAAAATACTCCTCAAATGAGTTTTATGTCTAGGGCATTGTTACGAAGCAAACCGAGTTCCTCTCCAGTATGTAATAAAACGCCCATAAAAAATTCATGCAAAATGTAATGTCTTGTTATACAGGCCACCTTAACCAGATATTATGCTTCTGAGGTTTATGATGGCCATGTGTATATTACATTCACCAGTGAATAAAAATAAACACATGAAAAAAATTACAAATAAAATGATATGACAATATTGTAATTCGCACATTTGGTCACAAGCTGGAGTCCCGGCACAGTCTCAGAGGGCCAACTAACGTTCCCGAGGTAATGATGTGCTGTCGAGCCAATGGTCTCAACTCCAAACGACCTTCTATCCAATCACAAGGATGAGCCAAGTGAGATAGCTCATATAAATACGATATTTGTTTACTTTAGGTGGGCTCCAACTGACATCATGCACGTGCGAATGTAACATCTTTTACTACTTTGAAGTCCTTAGTGAAAATGTGATTCCACTTGTGGATGTGCTGTTTCAAAGTAAGTTGTCCTTTGCGACAAGTATAGGGTTATTAATCCCCTAAATCCTGGTAATTTTTAGAATTGCAGATTTCTACCTTTCTGTGAACAACTTTATTTAAATGCCATGCATAAATTGCTGTTATTACAGTCGAAAAGGTTTGGTCGTCAACTCAAATTAATGAACAAGATGAAAAGAATAAAGACATATACCATACTCAATCATGTTGCTTCATGTCAGAAAAAAAAATTTGTTCTCCATTATTCGATGAATATAATGATAGTCATTTTAATCTCGCACGTTTTTAAGGCTTTTAATAGTCATACTCTCGTATTCATACCCATGCTCCAGCCATGATCTATACACAGCGCCAGTTCTGCGGAAGCAGTTTCTTAGCACAGGTTGCAATCCTGGATGGGTCGCCACTCCGATGCAGGATACTCGACTGAAAGGGCAGGAATTTGAAATTTTGCCAGGGTGCCGGCAATAGCTTTCCTATTCTTCATGAAGGACACCGTCGAGTCTTTACAGTGCACTAACTAAATCAAGTAGATGCCCCGGCAAACAATTTAACATTGCCATAACATTTCTGTAACGTTTCACTTAGGTTGTTGCAACATTTTGCTAGAAAGTTACAGGAACGTTCAAAAGTATGGATAGGTTTACGTTACCACAATGTTTTATCATAACATTGAGAAAACGTTTTTATAACTTTACAGGAACGTGTTTCTAATGTTGCAGGAATATATATTTTTTATAACTTTATAGAAACGTTTATATAATGTTGCAGGAACGTTTTCTATAACTTTACTGGAAGGTCATACAATGTTGCAGGAATGTTTTTATAACTTTACAGGAACATTTATTTTAACAAGGAATTATTTTATGTCAACTGTGATGATGGATTCCATGACCTTGCTGATGATTGGAAGCCCATTGGTCTGTTGTTAAGAGGATCTGTTTTTGCACCTTTGTGATGTAATGCTTTGATGTTGGCTGACTTTCAAGCAGATAGAAGATGACCGAGGGTAACTGACAGGTGAACATGGCAGGGAGAGGATTGTCCATATCCTCCCCTCCCCCCCCCTCCCAGGACTACCTTGTGGAGCTTTTCATGGTTGCTTAACACAGCTATGTTTGGCTGGAAGAGCATGGGAGGAGTCAATTTATTTATGTGATTGGGTGATTGGATCTTGTTTTCATTTATATGTTGACTCATTGAAATTGCATGTGGTACATTCTTGGGAGCCACAGTGGTGCGCATTTCTGTCTGCACTGTCATTGATTCGCCAATAAGCGATGAAACCGTTCCGGTGACTGAGGGGTCTGTAGCACTGTGATTCTTATGGTATCTACTAATATATATATATATATATTGTATATGTTTATGTATATATATATGTATATGTTATTGTATGTACTACATATATATATATATATATGTATATGTTTATGTATATATATATGTATGTTTATGTATGTACTACATATATATATATATGTATATGTTTATGTATTATATATATATATATATATATATATATATATATTGTAAGTAAAAAAACTCACATTGTAAGATAAACTTGCCATCAAAATTAAGGTTGTTACTCATTGTTAATTTTGAGCAGCAATTTGTGAAAGAGGTAAGAGGAAACTTCCCAATGTAGAAAACTATACAATCATCATAGCGGTCAAAGCACCATAAGTCCTTTTTGATTATATGGTGATATGTTCAGGCAAGTGAAATGCAAATTATTTCTTCCTGAGCTGTCAAGTAGAATGACCTGGATAAATCTTTGCTTGTTGTTGCTTCATTATTGAATCATTAATGAAGCAAATACAAACAAAGTTTCATCTCAGCCATGCTGCTTCTACTTTTACATCCACGCTTTAATTGACTCTCCAGCAGTTGATGGAAGCCAAAGGGGGCAGGAGCAGGTTGTTAAGGAAAGAAAATTTGTGAGATTTGAACGCTGCCTCTTGAGACAATGCTCAATAACAAACGCTATCCTGAGGCCGTAGCTATCCCCCAAAAAAATTATCTCTGAGATACCGTTCACTTTCAGTGGTCCTTACTTCCACACTTCTAGTGTTCCTTAGAGGCTCCCATATGACACTTCTCACAAAAAGGTTATTAAAAATGATTGCTCACTCCCACAATCCCTTGAGACACTTCTCACTTTTAACAAGGAAAGACCGTCTGGTAATTTTAGAAATACAGTCCTTTGACTATTTATTTAATTATCTGTACTTCGAGGATGCTACATGATTGATTTTCTGTTCACGGTCACCGGAAGAAAACGCATTATCGATGAATGAATGCCTCTCAAGGATTATTGGCCTTAAGGGTCTCATTTCCAGCATACATTTTCTCAAGCTCGTTTTCAATATAATTTTTCATTTACATATTTCATGTGTGGCATCAGTCATTAAATTATGCGTATTAAGTAATCACTGTTTGTGGGTTCCCTGGGACAAACAAGTCTTTTTGGGGGGGGGGGGCTGCCATCAGAATTTCATCATCAAATTATTAATTGATATAAAATTTAAAGTGCCTCAATTTTTTCAGGGTTTCCAAAAATAATGAGAACTATGTTCTGACATGAAAAACAAAACAAAGGTTTCATATATCGCAAACAGTTTAATAGAATACTGTATGATATACAGGATACATGAACCATATACATAAATTACAACAAACTGGGTTGACGTGCTTTCAGAGAGGCAAATATTTGAATCACATCTTTGAAATCCAAATCAAGCAGCAAATCATACTCAATACTGAACAATTCTAGCCAAGAGAGATTACCTTGATTCGGTCCGCCAGCGAAGGTGGATGGAGGCTGTTTTCACGTCTGTCTGTTTGTGAACAGGATATCTCAAAAAGTTGTGGACGGATTGGCCGAAATTTCGTGGATAGCTTGGGTATGTGACACGGACAAAATGATTAGATTTCGAATCCGGATCTCGATCCGAGAATTTTTTTCAGTGAATTATCACCATTGAGAGATAGGACCAAAAACGAAATATTGCAGGATTTCTGAAAAAGTTGTGGACGGATTCAGACGAAACTTGGTGGGCAGGTTGGATATGTAACAAGGAAGAATTGATTCGATTTTGTGAAGATCTGAATTGGAGAATTTTTGAAGTAACTTCACTATTCAATTTGATTTCTGAACGATACTCTGGCACTGAAAGTGCTGTGAGATGTGGTGGTTCCATCTCCAACTTATTTCCAGTTCTTACTGGAGTTTGTCAGGGGTGTGTACTGGCCCCCACACTTTTCAGCACTTGTATGGACTGGATTCTGGGGAGTATGTCGGAGAGATCAAGTTGTGGTGCATCGTTTTGAATGTCAAGATCTCTGACCTTCATTTCGCAGATGATTCAGTCATCTTTGCGGAGATGCTGGATATCCTTATGGGGGCCCTTGAGGCACTGAATGAGGAGTTGGAGCCGCTGGGATTACGGGTTTCCTGGGTCAAGACTAAGATCCAGACTTTCAATGACATATTGGATGCTGCCATCTTGTCTGTACCTGTTTTTGGTGAGGATGTTGAGGTCACGGAGAGAATCACTTACCTTGGCAGTGATATTCATGTCTCTGCAGGTTGGGAGCCAGAGGTCATTAGACGTCTGGGTTAGGCCTGGGGAATCATGGATTCACTGGATCATGGGGTGTGGTGCTGTCGATACCTGTGCAGGAGGACGAAAGTCCAATTCTTTTGGTGCTTCGTGCTTCCAGTCTTGCTCTCCGGATGTGAGTCTTGGACTCTGACCAGGGATGTGATACGGAGACACAACTCCTTCAGTACCAGATCTCCTTTGAGAATCCTTGGCTTTCGCTGGTCAGACTTTGTGTCCAACGAGCGTTTGCTGAGAGAAACTCATTAAATTTTTTATCTGTATAGTCTGTTGCCAGCTGCAGCTGTATGGATTTTTGGCTCATTTTCCTGATGCTGATCCTGTTTATGAGATTCTCTCAGCGAGGGAGCCTCATGAGTTGAGGAGGCCCACGGTCCCACCATGTTGTCATGGTTGCATCGGGTTGATCAGCATCTTAAGAGATGGCCAGACAGAGTCTCCTGGAGTACTGGTGGAAAGTGGACACAGCAACGTGCTGCTCCGGCGCATGCCCCCATACCTGACTTCACCTATCGGGGGTGGATCCGAATGGGGAGCACAACCCCACGAGACCTTACTGTCCTGATGCATTTTCCAAATTTGGACCGTATCGCTCAGATGGTTGTGGAGAAGATTTTTTGGTGAAAATGTGGGATTTGGGGAGGGGGCCCGTGGCCCCCTTCTGTGAGAGATATGGCCATGAGGAGCACAGCTTAACGTTCAGGCATTGTCTTGATGCCTCATGGCAAGTTTGATTTGGATGTCTGGCGGTTTCTGACAAGAAGATTTTTGTAAAAAGCCGGTAGGCGGCGAGGGTCGCCGAGCATGGAAACTATAAGATATAGAGCAAAATGGATGTCATGTAGCGGATAGGGAATCACCTTAAGATTATGCATATCAAATCTCATCCAGTTCATCTACTGATAACTACTCGGTATCCATTTGAATGAAAAGTACCGAAAATGCGGTTTGAAATCGGAAATCCCCAAAGTTCGAGGGGTGCTGTTGGTGAACAAAGATCTAAATCGAAAATCGGCTCGACGTTTGTGCACAATGTATTCCAGACGATTAGTGTGAATTTTCATGACCCTCCGACCATAACCCTAGGAGAGTAGCATTTGGGCGAAGGCACCTCCAGCTCTCGCATATTATCGATTTTTGCACTAATTGACCTTTGACCCCTGACCAAGCGAAATCGGTCAATATGTCCTGAGGCAAAGTTGTAGTACTCATTGAGTACCATGAACCTGCAAAGTTTCATTTATCGATGCACTCACCTGGTCGCTAGGGGGCCTTCAATATTCTCCAATTTTCGTGCACATAAGCGTCCCTAGCAACCATCACAATTTACAAAGTACTAGCTCATAAGATGTACCTACCACCCGAGTTTGGTCAAAATCCGCCCACGTTTACTACCAATTATGCTGATGACAAACGAACAAAACATCAAACAAACATCCAAACAAACAGACAGAATTACTGACAATAAGGGTCACCTATTTCGGCGACCCAATAAAATACCAATATTTTGTACAAACTCCTCCCTTCAGGTCGGGTCCGAATCCACATCCGGCCTATCAGTGGGATACAAAACATAAACTAATCCGCCTGGCAGAGACATGCGCTCTACTAAGTGTGCGTATTTTATCATTGTTGTTCTGAGTCTGTTTATTTTGCCTAAAAGATCCATAAATTTAGTTGCATTAAAAAAGTCTTAAAAGTGCATCAAAAATGCTTTGGTAATTATTGGGGGGGGGCTGTTTTGTGGGGATTCCAGGGCTATCACCCTGTTCACCTCTCTATTCCTGCCTGACCTTCATAAAAAGGGGGCAAGTTAATTCGAAATTCGTATTGGTTAATATGAACATGCAACTCTCCCCTCCTACTTTTAACTATTTCACAAAAATGTGGGGCAAGTTCATCATGATTGTGTCCTCTTTTACGTGTAACTTGGCTCTGTCATGATTTGAGAGAGATGTCATATATTTAGAAGGGAGATCGAGGCTGAAAAATAAATCAGTGAAAGAGAGTCGGGCAGACATTTGGACAACCTTGAAAGTGATGGAGGTGAAAACTGCACATCAGAACACTCGAATTTAGTGCAGATATAAATAAATCACATATATTCTACATTAATTGTATATTTATTCACACATCTTGAGTTATCCTTCCATTGGCACTGCTCCCAGCCATCCAGCTTGGAAGAACTCCCATCAAAGTAATATCTCTCAATGTTGCATGGGTTGATGGCCAATGTGTTTTTTTGGAGGGTCGGGGAAGCAGGGTCGAAGAGCAACTGGCCCTGTGGAAATGGTGGCACCACATGCATTGAGATTCTGAGCAGCACGCGGCACCTCTACGCTCCAATTTAACTCGTGCGTTCAACACCAGCAGAATTGGATCCACAAATAAAAAACAACCATGGCTGCAGAAATAAATGCGGATCAGGTCAGAGAATCGCCTGCAGGAGAATAAATGATTCCGTTTGGTTTTATGAAGCCAGCTATTGATGATTGATTTGCGGAACTCATGAAGCCCCCTTGTTCTCATCTGTAAACAGCCCTTTGGCGAGGCATGGTCCTTTGAGAGAATGCGTTGGTTGCTGTTAAATTAAATTGACAAGTGAATACAAATTTATGCTGAATAAAAAAGCAATTAAGGGATGACAAACTACAGTCTAAAAAAGGTTTTAAACAAGATAGGGATGATGTTGGTGAAGACTTAAGAGAGGAGCGAACAGTATTGCCGTCACATAACAATCCCTACATCACTGTCTCCATACTAATGTCGAGCTAAAAGTATTAGAAGCTCCGATATTTCATTTCAGCAAAAGTATAAGAAGCTCCTATATAATTTTTAGGGAGTTCTTGCACCTTCAGTTGGCTTTCATACAATTTTTTGATTAAGTTACACTAACCAATCACAAATGCAGATAATTATAGAGTGCTGTTAGTAGAGATGTGCATGCAGTTTGTAAGAAGTTGATGTTTATGTACAGTGCTGGTATTAACATTGTAGTCGGACTGCTAATTTGTAGTCTCAGTATATGGCTACACCACAAGAGTAACCAAGTACTGTTGTAACCAGTGGAGTGTTTGTCGAAGAATGAAGCAATAATTGATGATGTGTGAAGGAGGCAGTGATGTAGGTATTGTTCCGTGACGGTAACACTGTGAGCTACTCTCTAAACTAACATCAGCCATTCTTGTTTAAAACCTTTTTAGACTGTAGTTTGTCATCCTACATTGATGTTTTTTAATTTAACATAAAGTTTTTCATTCATTTGTTTCTGTAATTTTTTTTATCATGTCGAATAATAATTGGAATAGTACTCAGAGGATACCTAATTTGGAGCAAAAGTAACAAGAGATCTTAGTCAGCAATGTGAAATACTGCATGTCTTCCTGCAGTCTTATGTAACCCTGACTGTATTGACTGATGTGTATCCCTGACTGTGTCTTATTGCTCGTTTCTCACAGAACTAGTGGTATTCATAGAATAATACCCTGTGAGTTTTGAGAGGACTTGTGTGACAATCTTTATGTTTTTCTCTTTAAGTTTTTTTTCTTGATCCATACGGCTGCCAGACCACTTGATGATGAGTATCTTAATCAAACATATGTTCCATGGAAGTTGATCAAATAGTTAAATATAATTGATCGGTTGAGCAGTTTCTCCTACGAAGATTTTCAAAGATTTTTCTCTTTCGATCCAATTTGACTTCCAGAACACGTGACATATAATGGTCATTTTCATGAAAATCCTGTTCAAATTTCAAGTCAATCGGACGAAAATTGAGGATTTCACAAATTTGGCATCTGTTGACCTCAAAAATAATTAATTAGTGATTCAATTCAGTCAGTTGATCTGAAAATTCTGTTCACAAGTCAATCGGACGAAAATTGACAGATGAAAATTGACAATTTTAGAAATCTGGTCTATGTTGACCTTTTGGCCTATGTTCACCTCAAAAATAATTTGTGGTTGAATTTGGTGAGCTGATGTGAAAATCCTGTTCAAATTTCAAGTCAATTGGATGAAATTGACAATATTAGAAAGTCAGCCTCTGTTGACCTTTTCAACAATGTTGACTTCAAAAATAATTTGTGGTTGAATTTTGTGAGCTGATGCGAATATCCTGTTCAAATTTTAAGTTAATCGGATTAAAATTGACAATTTTAGAAATTTTGGCCTATGTTGACCTTTTTGGTCTATGTTGACCTCAAAAATAGTTGGTGGTTGAATTCAGTAGCTTCATATGCAAATTCTCTTCAAATTCCTAGTCAATCGGATGAAAATTGAGGATTTTAGAAATACTCGCTCAGGATGGCGGAGTTTGAAACACTCGCTCAGGATGGCGGAGCACGAAACACTCGCTCACATGGTGGAGCAGGAAACACTCGCTCAGGATGGCGGAGCACCAAACACTCACCTGGGATGGTGGAGCACAAAACACTTGCTCAGGATGGCTGAACACAAAACACTCACTCAGGATGGCGGAGCACGAAACACTCGCTCCTGATGATGTGGCTTGGCGGAAGAGCACGAAACAATCCCTCAGAATGATGTGGCTCGGTAAAAGCATCTGCAGTGAGTGAACATTTCACTCAGAATGATGTAGCGCAGTACTGCTATCGAGTATAGGACACTCGGCAAGTGGCTTAAGCACTCAAGCAAACACTCCAATTTAATGGTTGACAAGGAAGGGCTAACCAGGCTGTGGCTTCATACCATATAGGATCCCTTTAACTTTTATGCTGGTCTTCACCACGCATGCAACAGTTAAAGAAATAAAATGAATTTATCCACAAAAGAGTTGCTGTTTAATGTAGAAAAACCCTGAAGACACCGCAAAGTTTAATCGCCCGTGAAATAGACATTGCAGATAATCCGCCATGTTGCCTGCTCATCTGTGCATGTGTCAGGTGGTACATCGGTTCATGATCCACACAAATGGGATAACTTTATTTAAAAACATCCGTTTCTCACCATATTTGCTTTGATACCCTGTAGAGCACCTCATGAAACATCCAAAAATATAGACACAGATCTGGCAGACACTATGGATCAGCAGTCCCTCTGGGAGGCAGTGTGTGAGGTCAAGCAGTGAATGCATGAAGTCATATTGCTCAATGAAGCTGGTTCATTTTGGCACATTCTGAAATCTTTTGTTCACTCAATAAAATTCTCCAAACAGGAGAAAAAGATATGTTTTAATGCTTTGGAAATTTCACATTTTCTTGTGTATGTATGGAGAACAAGGGAAGATAGCTTTGCTTGCTTAAAGTAAATAGGTATATCTGCTTAGTAATAATACTCGTTATTTCTTTAAATTATCAGATTTCACTCCAGATTTTGATACTTCTTTCGTCTGGACGATATCCGATCCTCAAAACCGAAACAATATTTCGATGATATATTTTAATTAGTCCGTGAGAGTAGATCATGGTCAATTGCATCATATAATGCAACAAATCACTCCAAGCTCTAACTTGAAAACCATAGCACGTACAAAAGCGAAGTATTGCGCGATTTGTAGCTCTCTTGAACAGGCATTCAATAATATGAGTGAGGAAAGTGAAAAAAGAAACTTTATTGTTAAGTAATTGTTGCGGCCTGTTCCAATAAAAGCATGGTTGAGCAGCCAAAAAACACATGGCGGCTTCAGACCCCAGTGAAGTGACTCAGCTGGAATATGCCTCAATACCCCATAGAGCGTGGTGACCTAGGTTGCACCTGATAAAGGATATAATTAAATAAGGCCGTTAATTATCCTCAAAAGGAGTGTTATAATTAACCCAAACACCAAATTTTCAGTGAGGCAATTCCTTTCAGTTGTTTTTGTGTGCATGCAAAGTTTCAGGCTGCTAGGTTTCA
>CM068954.1:79244452-79297078 GCA_035128595.1 Eptatretus atami | reverse complement strand
TCAGGACATAAATTGTAGTTTCAATTTTATGAAACGGTGAGGATGTTTTTGTCAAAATGAAAGATACACAAAGATCCTCAAGGAAATTAGACTCAGGAGGGCGTCCAAATTGGCCCATCCTGCCTGCACCACATCAACCCCAGACCAATTTATATTGAAAAAGAAATTGCAAAATGTATTTCTCGTCTTTTTTTTTTTTTTTTTTTCTTCTTCCCATCCCACAGTCAATTTCTTATCTTGGCTCATCGTGTGAGGGTAAGCAAGGAGCAAAGAAGTTCCTGGCAGGCTGTTCCACAAATTGCCGCAACACCCAAAATAAATACTCCATTCATGCCAAGCAACACGATCGTGTTTACGGACACACTTCTGTTTTTCAGTTTCCTGGTCACGGTTGCTTCTTGTTGATCTGCTTCTACTTCTGCTTCCAAAAAGCTCAGTAATCGTTCTGGATTTGTCTGTGCTGCCATCGATTTTGTGTTCTCCGTTTGTGTCGATTGCTCTTCGTATTGTGTGCTAACTCCCAGACCAGAAATGTTGTCTTGTTCAAAATCTTGTCCAGAAGTCCATCAGACTCCAACACACCAATGTATGCTTGGCGAATGAAATCTGAATTCATCCTTGAATGATTTAGTTATCTCGTTCCGTAGAGACATTCCTGATCAGATTTATCCAAACATCCCTATTCTTCACTGCTTCCTGAAGCTCTGGCAGAGATAGCTTGGATGCAGCCTTTACCCCCATCGATCCACCTCACCAAAGCTGCTCTTCTCTCTTCGCGTCAACATATCCGGCATGTTTGATTTCTCCAGACTTTCGATTTCTGCATGCGTTATGTCTCTAAGGTATGGCAGTATGTTTCAGATCAGCACTTCTAATGTACACGATGGTGTAATTTCTTCAAACACTGATTTGTTTATTACCTCCACCACCGAAGGTGGCAGAGGTTATGTTTACACTCCTGTCTGTCTGTCTCGAACAGCACATCTCAAACATTGGGATGGATTCAAACGAAATTTGGTGGACAGGTTGGTTGTGTGAGAAGCACGAAATAATTAGATTTTGGTGAAAACCATATCCAGATGTGGATACTGTAATTTGAAGGTGATCTTCACCATTGGAGAGATCGGGCCAACGATATGTAGCACGATATCTGAAAAAAAATGTGGACGGATTCTCACTAAACTTGGGGACATGTTGGGTGTGTGACAAGGAAGAATTTATTCAATTTGGGGTGAAATCTGGCTCCACGTGTGGATCCGATATTTTTGAAGTGATTCTTCACCATTGAGTGATACTAATAAAAACAATATATTACACGATATCTCAAACGATACATACAGATTCGGATGAAACTTCGTGGACAGTGTGGTGTGTGACGAGCACAAATCGATTCAATTTTGGTGAAGATCTGAATGTTTTATTTTTTTAAATTGAATCTTCACCAATGAAGAGAGAGCCAAAAGCTATATATGTTGTGGATGGTTGAAACTTGGTGCATGAGTTGGGTGAATGACAAGAACAAGCCATTAGATTTTGGAGGTCCGGATCCAGATCCGCCTATGGTGGGAAACAAAACGTAAACTGTTCAGACAGTCGGTGGTTTGCACTCTACCGAGTGTGGTCTGTTATTTTTGTTGTCCATGGAATTTTTAGCATTCGCTCGCCAACATAACCTTTCAAAATGTCTATCTTCTTCTTTCTTTTTTTGTCACCATCCATACTCGCATCCGTACGTTCACCAGCCTCCTCTTGGCTTCCATTATTGGATTCGCTATATGAGATATCCTTATTGTCGGGTTTTCCGTGTCTGTCTGTCGCGTGTGTGTGTGTGTGTGTGTGTGGCGTGCGTGCGTGCTCTGGTGTGTGTGTGTGTGTGTGTGTGTGTGTGGTGTGTGTGTGTGTGTGTGTGTGTGTGTGGGTGTGTACAACGCGAGCTCACAGCACAAACCAGCAAACCGATTATTTTTCAAATGGTAGTCCTTCAAAATAGGGTGTCTATTTACGTCATTTTTATGAGGAGTGCAGTTGGCAAAATACGCAATAGGAAAAATCTTTCCAGGTGGAGAACAATTGTATTGAACCAATACGTTGGCAATGAATCTTCGTCGTGGATCGTCAGAATGAAAAGCATCGTATCCAGCGCTTCGATCCTAGCGAATCCCTCGTCGCCTACCGGCTTGTTTCATCTTTGTCTTTCTAGATATTTGTTAACTCTGACATTGCTGTTCTCCCCAATGCTAACCATCTATTAATTTCTCCTCCACATTTTCACTCACTTCAATATTAAAATCCAGGAAAATGAAACTTTCCACTTTGTCCATGTGATCGTCTCCAAATGTGAACACATCAATCTTTTCAGTTGATAATATTTTAGACTCTTTTTGGTTTAAATAAGGACCAGCTTTTCATTTTCCTTCTCCACTGTCTACAGCAGTTTTCTCAAGTCCTCTTAAAGTCCACAGATTAGTATCATTAGCATACCTCAGGTTGTCGATGCATCTTCCTAAAATCCTGACTCCAGCCTCCATGTCATTCAAGTTTGATTTCGTAATGATGTGATCACTATGCAGACCTTGAACAACTAATGGGAGATAATGCACCCCGATCCAACCCCTTTTCCAATTCAAAACCATTCTGTCTCCCCATACTCTATTATTACTGTCGCTTCTTGTTTAGTGTACAGACTTCTGATCAGATATATCAGACGTGCCAACATCCCCATTTCTCTCAGCATAATCCACATCAATTAATGATCAACACAATCGAAAGCTTTGCTCTAACCTATAAAAAAAAGATACACCTTCCTTTGCTATTCCCTTGATTTTTAGATGATCCACATCATATTTGTGATTTGATCTCTAACACATCTTCCTTTTATGAAACCTGCTTGGCCGAGAGGCATTTCTCACTTCATGAAGTCTTCCATTCTGTGTTGAATGATTTTTAGTAATATGTTGTTGGCATGTGACATCAAGGCAATGGTTTGGTTATTTGAACATTCTCTTGCATCCCCTTCCTTTGGCAATGATATGTAGACTGATTGCTTGCACATTTTAGGCCACACAATCCAGTTCCAGATCTGTGTACAGATAGCTGTTAAAATTTTGATTGCCTCCTCCCCAATCCCCTCAAACAGTCATGTCGGAATTTAATCGGAAATCTCATGCTTTTTCCTTTTGCGGACTGTTTCAAGGATTTGTTGTCACTTTGAATCTCCATGCATGCCTCTTTGAAATATATATCTTTGTCTTTCCTACCTTGTCATTGGAAGTCAGCATTTAGCCACTTAATGTCCTCTCTCTCTCTCTCTCGATGCGCCTTTGAGTTTTCATCTCTCTTCTTCTGTCTGCAATAATTATTCCCTCTTCTGACAGCCATTTAACCTTCTTCTTTCCGCTTATTTTTGGGATGTTGTTTTTGGCTTCTTCATTTACAATGTCTTCAAGATCTTGTCACAATTCGTCTGGCATTCTGTCAACCAAGTTCAGCTCTGCATAATGGTTTTTCAACCTTTATTGCATATTCTTCAGATATATGTTCAAGGTCATATCTGGTCGGGGTTTGTGAGTTTATTTTTTTCACCGTTCTCAATTTGACTCGTATTTTTGCCATGAAGAGTTCATGATCTGTCATACAGTTTGCACCTGGCAGAGCATTGGCAGACTGTAAAACACTTCTCCATCTTCTGTTGATGAGAAGATAGTCAATCTGATTTCTATATTGCCCATAAGGTGAAGTCCATATGTACAGTCTATCTTTGGGTTGTTTGAACCATGTGTTTGCAATTACCAGCTCATTCGCCACACACAACTGAAGCATTTGCTTACCTGGCTTGTCAAGGATGCCAAGTCTGTGCTTTCCTCCAATCCCTGGTGTTACTGCTTCCACAATTTTTTTCATTTCAGTCTCTCATAATAATCAAAACATCTCCTTTTGGCATCTTTTCTTCCAGTTCCTGCAACTTTCTGGCACAATCATCATCTGACACAACGGCTATATTTCGTAGATTCCTGATCATTATTGTCTTCTTGGCATGTATGGAAGTGGTTTGCCATTGCCTTCTTCTGAGCAGTGTCTGTGGGTGATTTATGGTGTCTATGGTGATGGGTGATCCGAGCCATTCGTCTCGATAAGACAATCCTCTGCATAGCATCAAGGTGATGTAGCCATTACTGGTGATAGGTGCCAGCTGCCTGCATGGCAATCCAACACCTGTTCCCATGGCTTCATGCAATCCTGATCAGAAGGCTAATACGTGGTCATGCACCTTGCCTAAGGGTGGCCCATGGGTTAACCATTGCAAAGGCCACCAACTTAAAAGAGAATTGCTGCCTTTACCCTGTTAAACCATTAATGTTTGGCTTTGGTGGAAAAAACAACTCAGCCAAAGGCAGCGGCGGACGTCTATTCCGAGTTTCCTTCTCCGAGATGAGATGCCTACTACGGCTAATGAGCCCCATCTCCCTGAAGCAATGACAGAATCATACATTGTTTAAATATTAAGTTTCACACAAAATAAAAGTAAAGACAAAATATTAATGAAACAACCAAGTGAGTTAAGCAATGGGACAAAGTGAAACTGAATATTAGTATAAGGTGATTGAGAGCAAGGTATAATTGGCAGAGTGGAAAGATCACAAGGGTGAGAGAATATGGTGATTATTGACCTGGTTTGGACAGTGACTACTATCAAATGTGGCTATGCATGCGTATTTGAAAATGAAACGGAGCATTTAACAATGCAGAACTTTAAAAGGGTATACAGATTACAGCACTGTAGACTGCATCTCAGAATGAACAAGCAATATTAAAGTGGATTTGCGTGCTGACTGATCATGGCGTGACACGCCACGCACTTGTCCTTTCCGGAACAGTTAAAGCTTATCCACAAACCTTGATACCTGTGCATTGAATAACAGCCCTCAAATCAAAAACTGTGCTATTCCTGCTAACCCTAACCCACCTGCATTTCTCTTACCTGAAGGACTATTGTGTATTGCTATCCATCCATCTTGCCATCTCACTTTTCAACAAACCTTGATTGTTGTTGTTGTTTGTCTTTCGGCTGCTCCCGTTAGGGGTCGCCACAGCGGATCATCCGTTATGATCCGCATACTGATTTGGCACAGGTTTTACGCCGGATGCCCTTCCTGACGCAACCCTGGTCGCCTCTTACGACACAGGGATAAGGATTGGGTTTCGCCATGATTCCGGGCTGCCCTACACCCTCTCATAGCGCGGCCCAGCGCAGAGCTCCCGTCCTCAAGCGATCCTCCAACCCACGTCTCCAAGTAGCCGGATTACAGGCGCACGCAACTACGCCCGGTCAACAAACCTTGATTATGTGTAGAAAAGATATAACTCTTCACGTAGTTTGTTTAATGTGCTTTCCAACGCTCAATCCTGGATTTAACCTTCCCAAAATAAAAAAAATGTGTTCCCTCTCAAAATTATTTTATGAATAAATGTTTTTTTTTCATGGAAACTGCCATCATTCAAAATTCAAAGTAACATATTGATGACAGTCACAATTAACCAAGCAGGATTTCTATTGTCTCATTAACCTCCGATACGTCTCATAAACCTTCTCGACTGGCAATGTTTATGAAAACTCGTCCAGCACAATGTGCTTCACCTTTTAAGTGAGTTGTTCTTAGATCTTGCTTTAATATTGTTAGAGCCTGATAAAATGCTAATTCCCTCTCCCCCAACTAATGCTGTCTTTAACTGTGGATAATAATTTTTTATTATAATTATTTATTTATATTTTATATATTAGCATGTTCAACAACTTTGGTGAATTTCTGCCAAACCGTTTTGGAGCTAGCGTGATGGATGGACACACTGACAGACAGACAGACAGAGCTGATTAAAATATCTCCTCGTTTGTCTCAAAAACCGAGGGCATAAATAGAACAGCAATTGATAGACCACATACCTCTGCCAGGCTGAACAGTTCACATTTTGTATCCCACTCATTGACTGTTTCTGCATCCAGAGCTAAACCAAAATCTAATCAGTTTGTTCTTGTCACCTACCCAAATCATCCACCTGGTTTTATCATCACCCATCCATAACTTTTTGAGATATTGTGCTACATATCATTTTTGTCTATCTCACAACAGTGAAGAATCACTTAAGAAATTAAAGACTTCTCATGTCCATATCCAGATCTTCAGCAAAATTGAACAAATTTGGCCGTGTTACACACCCAACACGTCCACCAAGTTTCGTGCAAATCCGTCAATAACTTTTTGAGATATTGTGCGATATATGTATATTTTTTGGCCCTATCACTCTATGGTGAAGAATTACTTTTAAAATTATAGTGTCTGGATACGGATACAGATCTTCACCAAAATCTAATCAATTCGTCCTTGTCACACACCCAACCTGCCCACCAAGTACCATCCGAAGTGGATAACTTTGTGAGATATCCTACGGTTACTGCAGCACCAGGCCAAAAGAAACAAGAGAGAGAGGTTCGCATTTTGCACCGCCATTGCCCATAGGATCCTAAAAGACTACGGCTTTCCAGATAACATCTTCTTTGGTGATGAGGCCCACTTCCATCTCAGCGGCCACGTGAACAAACAGAACATGCAATTTTGGGCAGAACACCAACCACACAAAAATATGGAAAACCAGTTTGTGTACCCAAAATGAGGATTTAGTGTGCTATCGGAGGAAGCAGTATAATAGGACATTTCTTCTTTGAGAACGAAGCCAGAAAAATAGTGGCAGTCAACACAAATAGATATGTTGATATGTTGCAGGGAACATGCCTTCTGGAACTGAGAAGGATACAAGACATCACAATGAATTCAGTCATCTTACAGCAAGGCGGTGCACCACCGCATATGTGGAATTTTTGAGATAGCATTTCCCCGGTGATCGACTCGTTTCTCGACGGATGGACAACCCATGGCCTCCCTACTCCCCGGATCTGTCTCCTCCCGCCTATGACCTGTGGGGGTCCCCCAAAGCTAAAGTCTACGAAACCAACTCACATACACTGCAGGAGTTGAAAAATAACATCAGATCCAAAATCAGATGGATCCCACCTCAAGTTCTCAGCCTAGTTATCAACGACTTCGATGTCAATACAAGCTGAGTTATTGAGAACCTCAGTGTCTGTGAGGCAGCTGTCACCCAGAACCATGGTGCTTGGATTGAGCACTTTATCAACTACTAATATCATTGCTCATTATTGCTTGTTGAAGCATTTTTTTTTCACTCTATCAACAAATATTTAACTCATCCTGTGTATTATTAGACAAAAACAAACCAAATCGTCCCATAAAAAAATATTTTAGTTAAATAAAAAGTTGCACATCATTTTGGACCAGCCTGTACATCAATATTTATTACACATCAATGTGCAAATACTTCAAATACATTACTCTGCATTACATTCTATTGACATATTTAAATGACTTCAAAACTGATTACACTTTTCATTTTTTCAAACCTGCCACCAGCCCTCTTTATTCGACCTTTATAATGTGATGAAAAAGATAATTGAGATTTGAATCTTGCACCACGGAATCCTGGGCTGCACAATATCAATGTAGCAAAGCACATGCAATAAGGCAAACACCGATAGAGCATTCTTTAAAGAAAAATGACCAAGTACCAAGATCTGAAAAACGAAGTCAAGAAAATCTTGAGGATGAGGAGTGCCGACATTGTGCAGGTGGTAGTTAGGAGGAGGAGATTGGGACCATATCCTGTGCAGGGTGTTGGTGGTGCTTAAGCAGTCTCCTTGGCTATTGGACACAATACTGGACGGGTCGCCTCTCCAACACAGTATACCAGCATGCTGGCACTCATTTTGCCGACTTTGGAAGGATGACAGGCTGAGTTAACCCCACCTGCTGTTAATTCAACAGCTGAGCGGAATTTGAACTCAGGAGTCAGGACCCTAAAATCCAAAGCCCACCACCCGAATCATTAAGCCAACACCAGGCATAGTGGTTAGGAGGTAGTTAGGAGGTAGATAAAGCAGAACCTCATAAAGATTTTGAAAGCAATACCAGCAAATATTACAACAAACAAACTACAATTGGAAGCTCGCGAAGGTTCAGTGGCAATCTTTGAACTTCTACCCATTTTAGCTTTCATCTGCAGTCTGATGGAGTACTACTCACTCCTCCTGGGGTGGTACTCCTCCCTCACACTTAGCTCGACTTCACACTGTGGAAACCAAGGCTTTTAAGATAATTGGTATCTCCCACGATGAAGCAGAGTCTTTAGGTCTCTCACTTTCTCACTGGAAGCAGGTCGGTGGTCTTTCTGTTTTCTACCGCCTCCTCTTGGTCTTCCCCCCCCCCCACTCTGTCTGTGATCTGTCCCGCCTATATTTCCGCAGGGTGCTCAAGGTCTTCCAAAAAACCCCTTCTGGTGAAAATGTCAAAATCAAGAATCACTGTTCACCTTCACTCTTTCATTGCTCTTTTTTCCCACCTCTGTAACAAATTCCCACACTCTCTTCAATCCCACCCCTCCCTCCAGGTCTTCAAAACAGCTGTTCACCACCACCTCTTTCTTCCCCATCCAAAACCTTGATCTTTTCTACCCCGTTAATCAACCCCAAACCAACATCCTTCAAATTCCTTGTTTTCCTTCCCGAAAGTCCCATAGGTCCATCTTGTTTACCCCGTGTACCCGCACCATCCCTCTCCCTTCCACAGATCTCCAAGTCTTTGTTCCCCCACTATTTTGTGCTTCCCTCTTCTGCCCCTCTTGTCTTCTGCCTTGTTATATGTTTCTGTGTATTATCTCTTACACAATTCTCAACATGGTATGCAGAATAATAATAATAATAATAATAATAATAATAATAATAATAAGCAATGTGTTTGAATCCTCGATCAAATGACAACTAATGACTCATCTGGAAACACACAACCTCCTTATTGTCCAGTATGGCTTTCGGCATTCAAGGTCCACTCGTGATGTTCTATTCATAATCACTGAACATGTGAATAGGTCTTTGTCTCATTGTGTAGAAGACAGGGTTGTTGCTCTCGACATCTTGAAGGCTTTAGACAAAGTGTGAAACAAGGGCTTCATCCATAAATTAAGATTATATGGCATCTCCAGAAAATTGCTTGATTCAATTTCAAACTTCCTTACAAATCGTCAAATCTCTGTGGGACATGAAGGACTGCCATCCCCTGTCCATAATGCAAATGCTGGTGTTCCTCAGGGGACTATGTTGGGTCCAGTACTGTTCTTGTTATAAATCAATGATCTGCCTGATTGTATTCTTTCTCCATGAAGCATTTGCACAGATGACTGAACACTGTATACTACCTTCCCAGGAACCTTGTCTCCTCCTTCCCGTGTCCATGCCAGTACCACTCTCAATCAGGACCTATAGAATGTGACTGACTGGGGAAAAGACTGGCTTGTTACTTTCAAACAAAAAAAGACTCACTTGTTGGCTGTGTCCAGTTCAAGATCACCTTATTTCCCAACCCTGTCTATGGATTCTTCACCTTTGCACAACATCCTGTTATCCGTCTGCTTGGATTGAATATCAGCTCAAACCTCAGCTGCGAAAAGTAGATCTCTGGTTTTGCAAAAAGAGCCTTCCAGCACCTTGGCAGCTTATCTCTTGCTCAACAAGACCTCAAGCTGCTATGTTCCATCTATACAAGGCCACTATACGACCTGTCATGGAGTATCATTGCCATATTTGGACTAATGCTCTGGCTTGTCACCTATCTCTCCTTGACAAAATCCAGCGACATGCTGCCATTCTGGTGAGACAGTTGGCATCATCCCTGGAACCTCTCCCAATCTGCCGTTCTGTTGAATTTTTGAGCCTTTTCAAGAGATATTACCACGGAATGTGCTCTGAGGGTTTCTCACAGGTTGTTCCACCTGAGAATACTTTCATTCGCTCGACAAGTTTGGCAGTTTCTTCCCATCCATACACTGCATCTGTCCTGAGGAGTAAGACTATGGAGTACTCTTTAGTTTTTTTTCCCCACTGCATCACTTTGGAACAGTTTTCCTGCATCATGCTTCCCCTCAATCCCAACTTACTTCAATTCAGGAAGAATGTCAATAGAAATGTTTAAAATATCTATGCTTTCCTTTGTGTAGCCACAACCTTGTGTGGCCTTTGGCTTTGTGGTGGGCGAAAGAAAAACAAACAAAAAACACAAACAAACAAAAAAAACAGTCAGCAATAGAGCTACTATAGGCAACAAATGTGAAAGTGAAGGTGACATTCGAATATCTGTCCTTAAATTATACACGTATAGACCCTGTTATGAATCTCAATGTATTTCACCGATAACAGATAATCTTGCTAATGGAACCTAGAATCGATTTCGGATAATTATATTGTGAGTTACCTTCATCGCTGTCCATCATGAGCAGTATGGTGTTGAATTTTCTCACCTAGTGCATCATGGAATGGCTCTGATGATTGACATGCAACATATATGTTGAAACCAAAGAGTGATTTTCAGTATCCATGTTTGTTTGAACACAAATGTATGTGCTAAACATAACATACATGGGATCTGTTGCAGCATTATTTTTATAAAATTTTGTAAATTTGAACAAAATACATCTGACTGATTATTTGGTGCAAAACCATTTTTGCTAACTTTAACCTTTTCATCTTTAATGCTGTGTCTGTTCCTTAATCAACATCTTGTCACCAGTTGGAGTCTTGGCATGGTCCTGGAGGTCCAAATGACTCCCCAAAAGGAATTATGTGCTGTAACTCCAATGGTCCAAAATACCTTCTCGCTGTGATTCAAGAACAAGCTATTAGGATGAGCTGAGCAATATCGCTGTTTCAATGATGAACAATAATTTACTTCACGTAAGTTAAAACTCATGTCATGCAACAACCGAAAGAACGGAGCTCGCACATTTACAAAAAAAAACACACATTTATTTATTTTACTACTGCACATGTATTTACAAGTTCAATTCCCATGATTCCTTAAAAGTTATACCTTGTTAAAGTTATCTTTTACAATTTGCACAAATTGTATGGTTACAGAATGCACAGTTTATAAATCCTTCGCTCCAACATAACAATTAATCACAAAGAAAAGTTAGTGCACCTCGAGATAAGTCTCTCTGCAGAGAAATATGGGCATGTGAACACAAAAGACATAGAGCAATACACACAATGAATGACATTGGGAACTCCTTTCAGATATTGACTTGACTGACTTAAAGGAGAGAGGGCCGTTGGGGAAAGGGAGGGGAGGTGGTGAGACAAAGCTGATGGGTTCTCCAGAGAAACGTTGTGGTATTTTAATAATTTCTGGTTTCAGCTTGACCTTCGGTACACTGTATATCCGTGCTATTGTGTAGGGGGCCACAGAATGGTATAAATGCTGCCTGTCAGACCAAAAGTAACCCAGGTTGTCATCCCATTGTGCCTGTGCACCAACCTGCTTTTGGCTGGTCAAAATTAGCTCCCATCAAAAGCACCCAGCTTCCACTTTGACTCCAACATTTGCAACCTCTTCTCACCCCCAGTGTGCCTTTCTTGTTAAGCTCTTCCTGAGTCTGCCCTCTGCGTGACTGCACATACCTTTTTTTTCAGCTTGAGTCAGTCAGCTTGGCAGCACAGCCATTCAGATGCTCCAATGTGGCAACAAATGAGTGCATCCTCCATGATCAGTCGCTGGAGAATAGAACGTGTCATACATTCACATTTCTCCCCCATCACCTCTCCACATATGTTGTGATATCAATTGAATGTCCCGTGGCAGAGAACACTGCAAATGGATCTCTCTTTTAGAGTCATACATGGGCGACAGATGATTTCCTTCAAAACAAATATTCTTCCAAATGCTCTCAGAACAATACATGATTCATCCAAAATTTAAATCTTAATTGGTTTCTATCAAGACCTGCCAAAAAAACTACACTTAGCCATAAGAAAACATTGAATGTAATTCCCTTCATTTAAAATTTAATTGCCTTTTCTAATTTTAAGTGTGAGATCCAGACAAATGATAAAACAGACGAGACAAAGGTACACTACAATAATCTCATACAGTGAATATATAAAGCAAATATTATAGAACAAAATCTATATGCCTACATATTATGTATAAAACGAAAATTGCACTCGATAGAGCGCATACTGCATTTCCACCAAACTGAATAGTTTATGTTTTGTATCCCACTGATCGGCCGGATCTGCATCTGGACCTAAACCAAAATCTAATCACCTTGCTTTTGTCACCTACTAAACTAATTCACCAAGTTTTGTCATAATCCGCCCACAACTTCTTGAAATAGCGTGATATATATATCGTTTTTGGGTCCATCTCTGAATGGTCAAGAAACACTTAAGAAAATTTTGAAAATTCTCTTACCTCGATCCGGATCCGGAATTCCATCAAAATCAAATCAGTCCATATTCTTGTCAAGCAACCAACCTGTCCACCAAGTTTCATCCGAATCCGTCCACAACTTTATGAGATATTGTGTTATATATCGGTTTTAGCCCTTTCACTCAATGGTGAAGAATCATTTTAAAAATATTATTGGATCCGGATCCCGATCTCCACCAAAATCTTATCATCTCGTCCTTATCACACACACTCAACATGTCCACCAAGTTTAGGCCAAATCCATCCATAACTTTTTGAGATATCCTGCACACAGACAGACAGTCAGACAGACAGTGATGAAAACGTAACCTCCATACACCTTCGGTGGCGGAGGTAACCAAAAGTTAAGATTACTCACAGATCTCTAACCCTCTCGCTCATAACACTTTATAGCACAGACTGACATACATTATTACCATTTGTTTGCGTTTTGTTTGACAGTTTTTGTTTTTTTGCAGTTTGGTTTACAGAAGTATAATAATTAACTTTATTTTAACCTGGTTGGTTTTATTTTTATCTTCCAAGAAAAGTTATTATTAATCGAGGCCTAGCCACTCTGTCCCAGCAGTATTATGAAGTTTGATTCTGGAATAAATATTTAGGAAAAGGAAGGAAAAGTCCAGAATAAATATTAAACACAAAACATGCTTCCCACTGTTAGCCATAAAAAATAATGTAATATTACATCATTAATATAATTATCATAATGAAAGTAATGCATTATGTTATTTAACTAACCACACAAAAAAATTATCATTTTCCTGATAATATAAGTTTGTGAAAATATTTTGTTCGTTGGTCTATGACAATTTCCTGCAAAGCCATTTTCTTCCAATGCAGTGCTTTTGTGTGCATTTGTTCCGATGAAATTGCTCTTCTCCTTGTCCAAAATATTTACAATCCTCACTGAATTCATCCCGTCTTATGTTCGACTTGATCTATTTAATTTCCTTTCCATTGATGGTGGTCCCAAAGGTGTTGCAAGCTTCCAAAAATATTCAGGCCCCAGCTGGAACTTCAGATACCCCGACCCCCACTAAAACATTTCACCCAGTGGCATGTGAAAGAAAAGAGGCTAATTGTTATAAAGTCTCATTCTTCCCTCCAGGTCGTCAAGACAGCTGTTCACCACCATATCAGATCACCCCCCCCATCCAAAATCATGGTATTTTCGATCCCTGTTAACTCTCCCACCACCACAATAAATTGCACAGGGTGAGGTCTGATGAACAAGGGGTCATGGCATATTGCACACACCGCAATCCATCCACAGGTCGGGATAAGTCTCACTGAGCCATTTCGTGGACCCAGAGACCCCAGTGCAACATGGACACATGTGATTTATTCATGTGAAGCTTTCTTAAGGGCGAG
This sequence comes from Eptatretus atami, assembly GCA_035128595.1. Taxonomy (NCBI): domain Eukaryota; kingdom Metazoa; phylum Chordata; class Myxini; order Myxiniformes; family Myxinidae; genus Eptatretus; species Eptatretus atami. The sequence continues at coordinate 79,283,321 of CM068954.1, read as the reverse complement.
GTTTACGCAACTCAACCAGCGAACTTTCGAGACCTGAAAGAGTGGATTCAAGCAGCTTTTGGAGAAATTATGGTCGGAAAGTGACAGAAAATGGTCTTGGAGTATCGCGAAAGGATGCACGCTGCTTGAAAATGATGGAAATCACGTGGAAATTCATAACTAATTTTGTACACTTCTGAATTCAATACTTTTTTTTTTACCATAAAAACTTGAAATATTTACCTATATCCTGTAAATAGCTTGTTTGATTTCGTTTCTTAGTAACAGAATTACATGGGTTCAAAACCGGGAAGAGATACATGGCCTACTCTGTGTTAACTTTAGCAAAGGTGGGTCCAGCACTTTAAAAAGGGTGAGGCCGAGTGGTCAGGAGTGTGGGATGAGGAAGGGGGTTGAGTGTGGGGTCCATACGTAATATATTATGTCAAAAATACATCCCACTAGCAACATATATCTGGATAAATAATTGCAAGTTTTTGTCCATTGACCGTGAAGAATAACAGAACATTTTAAATATTATCAGCATAACATGTTTTTATTTAATTTCAATAATGGAAGATTTGTTTTTAAAAGAAATAAAAATTAGATGGTGAATGACACTTTGTCCTACGTCACTCCTCCACCCTCCCCCCCCCCCCACTCAATCAAGTCCACCTCTAAGCAATTATCTTGTCATCTTTACACTTATCCCACTCTTGATTCACACATCTCAACTGCATTGGACGATGTTAGTGGAGGCTAAAGTTATTGAAAGTGCATCTTGGGACTCAGAGCAAGCTGTGAACATTTCCGTGGCTAAGTACCAATCCCAGACAGGTTGACACTTTTTGTAAGGTGAGAAATCAGCTGAGAAGCCACGGAAATCAAACACACGGCAGTGAGGGTAATGCAACAGGGCTTTACCAACTCCACAACCAAAGCACCTCATTTTCCATGCTCAATATTTATAGTTTATAAGTCACAGAGACAATAATTCTAATTCAGAGATCCTGCCACCCACCTCCAATAGTGGGGCAACTTAGCTAAATATAGCATAACAATTGTGCATTTTGTGAGGAAAGCACCAAATTTGGCACACTAGTAGCCTATCATATTATGAACAGATTTGGATATTGGGCCATCTCAAAATTTTTGATGGCAGTGGAAAATGGCTGCCACAGCCATCAGCGGCTGAATTTGAGATGGCCCAATATCCAAATCTGTTCATAATATGTTAGGCTACTAGTGTGCCAAATTTGGTGCTTTCCTCACAAAATCTACAATTGTTATGCTAAGTTGCCCACTACAATGTCTGAAAACATGAAAATTTTCATTATTATTCGATAATAATTTAAAATTGACATTGAAATGCGTGTGATGATGACATATTGCAACACTTAAAATTGGAAAACTATGGATTTGCGACCGCATAGAAAATGCCAAGCTGGAGTATCATCTCCCAATATATGGCCAAGCAAACAGGGCAAAAAGAAATTCGAAATAAGATGGAAAGGAGTTTATTTTTTTATGTGTGGGGGCCAAATGATCATGCATCATTCGAGCAAAGCTATTGATTTTATTGATGATCCCCAGTACTTGAAACATGTAAACCTTTCAGGGATGTGCCTGTATGACAGACAATATTTCTCATTCGTGTGTAATTTTGGACTTTATTGAGTTGCCTTTTCGAATACGACTCTACTTATTTTATGGCTACAATTATTCGCACCTTCTTGTGGGGATGATAGAGCAAGATTGTTGGCCGAAGTCTACCGAAATGGATGGCAGCCTTCACATGAGACTGAAGGTGGCACGAATTTGTAATTCGTTCAGGTTGCTGGTAGAAACCTAGTTTCACTTCAAAAATGACACCGTAAGATACACTACATGGCCAAAAGTATGCGGCCATCCCTTCTAACTAGTGTATTTGGATATTTCAGCCACACCCATTGCTGACAGGTGTATACAATCAAGCACACAACCTTTCAATGTCCATAGACAAACACTGGCAGTAGAATGGGCCATAGTGAAGAGCTCAGTGACTTTCAACATGGCACCGTCATAGGATGCCACCTTTCCAACAAATCAGTTCGTCAAATTTCTGCCCTGCTAGAGCTGCCTTGGTCAACTGCAAGTGTTTTTATTGTGAAGTGGAAATGTCTCGGAGCAACAACAGCTCAGCCGCAAAGTGGTAGGCCACACAACCTCACACAATGGGACAGACAAGTGCTGAAGCTCGTAGCGTGGAAAAATTGTCTGTCATTTGTTGCAACACTCACTACCGAGTTCCAAACTGACTCTGGAAACAACGTCAGCACAAACACTGTTCATTGAGAGCTTCATGAAATGTGTTTCCATGGCTGACCAGCCGCACACAGGCATAAGATCACCATGTGCAATGCAAAGTGTCGGCTGGAGTGGTGTAAAGCTCACTGAATTTGGACTCTGGAGCAGTGGAAATGCGTTCTCTGGAGTGATGAATCACGCTTCACCATCTGGCAATCTGATGGATGAATCTGAGTTTGGCAGATGCCAAGAGAATGCCACCTTACCGAATGAATCATGCCAACTGTATAATTTGGTAGAGGAGGAATAATGGTCTGGGGCTGTTTTTTATGGTTCAGGTTCAGTCCCTTAGTTCCAGTGAAGGGAATTCTTAACGCTACAGCATACAATTACATTCTATATGATTCTGTGCTTCCAACTTTGTGACAACAGTTTGAGGAAGGCCCTTTTCTGTTTCAGCATGACCTTGCCCCCATGCACAAATTGAGGTCCATACAGAAATGGTTTGTTGAGATCGGTGTGGAAGAACTTGACTGGCCTGCACAGAGCCCTGACCTCAACCCCATCAAACACCTTTGGGATGAATTGGAATGCCGACTGTGAGCCAGACCTAATCGCCCAACATCAGTGCTCGACCTCACTAATGCTCTTGTATCTGAATGGAAGCAAATCCCCGCAGCAATGTTCCAACATCTTGTGGAAAGCCTTCCCAGAAGAGTGGAGGCTGTTATCGCAGCAAAGGGGGGACCAACTCCATATTAATGACCATGATTTTAGAATGAGATATTGGACGAGCAGGTGTTCACAACTTCACATACTTTTGGCCATGTAGTATACTTAATGTCTACCAAGGCACCACCTCATACTAACAGATGTGACACTCAGTTTAACATCCATCCTCTGAATGGCACAACTTGTGATGCAACATCTTACCTGTGAAGTACCAGTCTGACAGTTTATAGTTGGGCCGAGAATCAAACCCACACAAGGTGGCTCAAAGGTAAGTGCGCTAACTCTGCACCGTCCTATCAGGACTCCCTGCTGTCGTTATTGAAATTGAGATTCAGAAAGGTACATTGGAGCCAGCTCAAATGTGAATGGGAAAATGGAGAAATAATGGAAATCGATTTACTTCCGTCAGACAAACAATAAGATGCTGAGAGTTGCATATCTTTATCCTGATGATATTTCTTGGCTTACACAAGCAGACGGCCGATTGGCAATGGATATAGGAAAGTTAGCTTTTTCAGCAGCAAAGTTTCTGAATAATAGGTTAGTGCATGATGTCTAGATTTTACACACACCACACAACAGCAAAGTCTGACTCCACTGACTTTATCTTGAAGACAGGAGGACAGAATCTCACTCAACAAGCATTATCACATATATCATTATAGCTGCTTTGCCACTATTACATTGCTGAGAAGTAAATAAACGATTTTACAAAATAATATGCTTCGCTGAAAGATGATCAATGAGAGAGAAAAGCTTTCCCAGACTTTAGACTACAATAGACTTTCGGCCCCAGATATGATTCAAAGTTTAATATCACCCTTGTGAGAGCAGAAAGTTGACTAAATGCACAGATGCATTTTGTATTCCATATTTACAAGGGGTGGATGAGCTCCCTTGAGTTTATAGTTTCAAGCATCCAGTACAGAGATGCTGTCTCCTAAAAAAACACCCAATGGGGGGAGGAAAATTTATTTTTCCACCTGGCCTAGTTACCCCATCCTTCACAGTGGTCCTGTGAAGAGGTTTCCTTGTTTCAGGATGAGGTGAAGGTTTTGCCAGTTTTTCCTCGTCTTCTTTTTCTTTGTCACCCTTTATAATAGTGACTTTCAGCCTTGTTTAGGGTGTACTTCCAAAAAAAAAACCAGAAAGTTTCAAAAAAGCCAGACCATAGATGGCTGCGTACCCCATTTATACACCGTGTTGTCGAACACGTTGCATTTCAAATGCCTATAAGCAGCAAGCGGCTGTGGGAAATGAGCCACAAAACTCTCGGTAATAGTCATGTAGGCCTGCAGGAATAAAAGATAAGCACACTAGTAGTGTGCTTCGAACTAAGTTGTAGACATAGTGGATCATATCCTCTGGGGGATCTGATTGGTATATGAAGTTGTGTTCTGGCACTGGGCAGCAGAACTACATTAGGAAACATTCCTTGCAGCATCCTTCAGAAAGGACATTAAAGGGCATGAGAAGTGTTTTATGATGTTTGCTTGGCTTATTGTAATCGAAAGGTATGATTATTATGAAACCATTTAAGTACAGTTTTTGATGAATTATCACAGCGATGGAAGGTATAATCTATATTTTGTTTGCTGTTCACTAGCTCCCCAGCCAAAAATACACCATCTCATCTTTGATTGCTGAAGTGATTAACACATTGAGCACATTACAGGTACATTACTGCTGCCCAGCCAGTTCCCTTCCATCACATGCACAATCACGATTAGGATATTTCTACTTGTCTTGTTATATTAACTGAATAAAATCAAATATGAGTTATCTTACAAGGAACTTCAATGCAGGAGGAGACATTTAGCCCATCATGCCTGCACCACACTGATAGCAGACCAAATGTATCTGTCAAGCTGAGGGATATCCAAAGTTGTGCCAAAAATAAAATGTGGATATATATATATTATATTATATATATATATATATTTATTCTAATTTTTTTTTTAATGAAATTTTTCATTTGGAGTGGTTGGGGGGGGGGGGTAGATTGGCATGGGCAGTTTTTGGGCTTCTATGATGTGTCTTTGGAAATGCGTATTTGTTAATCTTGTTCCATTGCATAGTCCCTGTGATGGTAAAAGATTCTGTAATAGTGTTTCCAATCGTTTGTCTTTTTCTTCAATGTTCTCTGTCCATCTTTGTCGTTGTAGTTGCATTTCGGTCTCTTTGTCTATTTGATCTCTCCTCTAATGTTTCATTAGTAAAGCTTTGATGGTTCCTCAGAAATCCCTCACATAGTTCAGCCATGTTTACATTTTGGGTGGTATAGCAGGCGGTATAGCTACCGGTGTATCATTATCGTTTAAAATTAAAAAAAACTTTGACATAAAAAAAATACACATATTTGTATCAGATGGAATGAGAGGTATGTGCGGTATGAGAACAGTATCTGAGTTCAATCTATCTATTTATACAGGACTCTATGATGTGTCTTTGTAGATACATGCAGAAACATCGCTAAGGCTTTTATATACATTGCCTTCAGAAAGTATTCACACCCCTCAACTTTTGCCACATTTTGTTGTGTTCCAGCCTGAATTAAAAATGGATTAAATTAAAAATAAATGCCACTGATCTACACAAAATACCCCATAATGACAAAGTGAAAACGTGTTTTTAGAATTTTATCCAAATTAATTAACCATGAAAAGCAGAAATGATTTGCGTCAATAAGTATTCAACCCCTTTGCTATGACACTCCAAATTGAGCTCAGGTGCATCCAATTTCTTTTGGTCATCCTTGAGATGTCTCTACAACTTGATTGGAGTCCACATGTGGCCAACTCAATTGAATGGACATGATTTATAAAAACAACAACACACCTTTCTATATAAGGTCCTGCAGTTGACAGTGCATGTCAGAGCAGAAACTCCACCGTGAAGTCCAAGGAACTGTCCGTAGAACTCCGAGATATAATTGTGAGGAGGCATCGATCTGGGAAAGGGTATAAACCAATTTATAGAGTGTTGAAAGTTCCCAAGGGCACAGTGAGCTCCATCATTAGGAAATGGAAAGAATATGGAACTGCCCAGACAGTAGTATAGCCACCTTGTGCTCAGAGGTCTTATATACAATTTGACATTCCAAAGAATGGGAGGGTGAGACATTTGGCAACTCAACTACAGGATTAGCTGATAAGCATTAGGCAAAATAACTAAAAACTGCAATACGTGTCCACTTTGGGTGGAGGGAGAGAATGACACAATCGCGGCAAAAGTTTGCAGTGTTATCAACCAGATCACCCTGTTTCATAGTAAGACATTCCTTTTATCAATATGTAGGTCAAAAGATTATTGGGTAAAGGGAAACATTACTGACAGCCAATTTGACAATAGCACAAAAATTTAATATATAAAGTACCAGCAACAATTATAAATGAGAATACATGAATATAATTATTTTTCTTCCACAGAGGGCTCCAGAGCTCTGGGAATGCCCCCAGACCCATACCTTTTGAGATGGATAAAGGCGTCTTGAAGTAATAGAGGTCTGGCTTGAACCACCGAGATTTCCATTTAGACATTGGTATTTTCCTTAGTATACCCAGGTATCTTGCAACAATAGAGGTCTGATTTGTACCACTGAAACATCCAATTAGAGCTATCCGAGTTAGTAACATATTGCAGCAGTAATGGAAGACATGAGACATGACATTGCAATGAAATTCAATTTCCCGGCTCAATTAATAGTGGAACGAAAGAAACTAGAGACAGCCAAGCCAACGCTTTGCTTCCTCAAAGCAAAAAAGGAGCTCAAAGCCATCCACCAGAGGTATATCCTATGCACCAGTCATCTCCATTTTCAAGCTGCTACCAGAGAAAGAGGATGCCAAGTCATCGAGGATGAGTTCCATCAAATTACTGCCTTTGAAAACTTTCTCGGTGAACTTGACTACCTTGTCTGGCGTGTTCAAGTAGAGTTGGGACTCAGCGACCACCACCAAATGGAAGAGGCCGCGCTCCTCATCAAATACACTAGGCATGGCATTAATTGTGTCGCTTTGACCGTCAAGCACTCCATTGCAACCATCAGAAGGAAGTATGACATTTGCTTGGACTGTCGCGTCAAGATGTCGGTTAACGCCGATACTCCAGAGCTGACCTGCACCGAGTGCAGAAAGGTCCGAGAGTTGATAATAACCATCTTCGATAAAGCACAGTAATACTACCAGGAGGGGCAGAATGTCAAATTGGGATCGTTCAACCCGAATCACCACTTTCAATTCTGGATGGACCACATCTTAGCCCGATAGCTGGAGTAGGAGCACTGAGATAAAGATGACCCCAATAATATTAATGGAGAAAAACTCCTGGAACAACTCCGGGAAATCATTTGGCGTGACGAGAAAAACCATCGCCTACTCACAGTTGATGACATCCGAGCAATGCTAAAATAAATCGGGCAAAGGGATCTGAAAAAACCACTCCCCTCTTATTATGCAATGCCTCACAGGTATCCCCCCCCCACCCCCCAGCAGCTTCTTGAATTGATCTGCCAATGGGCAAAAAATCTTATCACGGAAGCCATCAAAATATGGGACCGGGACCAACCCACCGGGCGGATGAACCACCGTTATTACCCTGACTATATATTCAAGATCCTTGATGCAATTATTCCTGAAGATACTGGTCTGTCAGCAATAGAAGCGAAGGAGCTCCGGCGGGTCCTCTACAACATACACATGAAGTGATGGGCTACCCTTGAAAAATGTGAAAGGGAGTGGGAAAAAATTGGTTTAGAGCTGCCTGGGATAGAGTGGACTGTCACTAACTGGGCAAAACCCAGCAGCACCGCCCGCTCTAATTCTCATGACCGTCGAAGGCAGCAACTGGATCATACTCTGTCAAAAAGTTTGTTTTTTGTAATTATTTGGCATAAACGAACCCAAGATTTCTTTGCCATACAGTTGAAATAATTTAGAAGTCCAGGGTACTGTGTCGAACACATCAAAGATTTTAAATAACTCATTAATCCATCTCTTAGTGTACCCCTTCTGAAAATATGATTTCCATCGGTGTATTCGTACAATATCACCAACTCTAAACTTTGGTTTCCTCAGATTAATTTCTTGTTCATATTTTAATTCTGCAAATGTTTCTGAGAGTGTCAATTTTGTTCTCGAGTGAACTATTTCATTGTCAGCATCTACAATATCTTGTATGATAGAAACCCATTTCTTATGGCCGAGGTGAGAAAACTTTTTGTACAATCTCCCCTTCAAAGTGCGAATTATACGCTCAATGGCATCAGCCTTTCCTTCATGAAAGGTACTGTACAATGTAATACCATGGGCTTTCATAAAATCCAAAAATATGATATTACAGAACTCTGTGCCCTCATCAGTCCATAACTTCTTTAGCTTCCTTTTACTTTTACTAAATATCCTGTTGAATGCTAACATAAGGAGTACTTCCCCTTTTGTTTTTCAAAGGAACAACCCACACATATCTACTCCTCAAATCAATAATGATTAAAGCATATTTATATCCCCTATCATTATTAAGTTCGACAAGTCATTGGACCAAATGTAATCAACCTCCTTAGAATAACCTTCCTTCTTTTAAACTTTGTTATCATCAGTTTATATAATTCATAGCTAATTGCTCTTCAGCTTAATGGCATCAATTTTTTTGCTCCACTAAAGTGGAAACACCAAGTCTCAGTCTTAATTTAGCACTTGTCATCTTCTTCATGATAACTCTATCAACTTTCTCTCTCAACGTTGGATTTCATATCAAAGATAAATTATATTTTCTCCATCGGCTTCGTGTTTCTCATCTAAAGTAGTGCTATCCCATAATCAATATCGTGTTTCATACACATTTTCAACCCTATTTTTGGGTCTGCTCCAAGTTTAGGATTGTCAGCTTCTCTAATCTCTTATCCAGGTTTGTGCCAGGACCACAGAACAAATACCCCAGTAGATTAGCTCTCCGGCTAACTCAGTCATTGAATTTACTTCCTGATAGCAATTTTTGAAAATCTCCTCCACTTTTCTGCTTAGAAATGAATGACTCTTTTAGTTCCACACACGTAATATCCCTTTCTGTATAATCTATTATTTTTTACTTTTTGAATAGAGATATCCTAGTCTCATTTCTTTCTGCACTTGGCACAATAATCATTCTATTTTAACTTATACAGATTATAAGAAGCTTTTTCACTTTCAACATTAACGTTTGGTCTTCACTTTGCAAAAGTGGATAATACGAAGAGCTCTTCATACTTTCCTCCATATATAAAAAAATATAGAATCTTGTTCCTCTTCAGTCTTCTTCCCTCTCATACATCACCCTATTCTTATGCCCCCTTAGTATGTCATATATGTATTTGTCTGGATTTGTCGATATTCCTGCATCTGTAATTATTTTTTGAGAATGGGAAACCAGTAAAATTTATTCACCCTTCTAAAAGAACTCCTTGTTTTGCTTATTTTATTACCTTTTTTATTTAATATTTTCATTAAATCCATACTTGTTGGTCAAGCAAAACCAGGGTAAAACCACTCAGTAATTGAGAATGTTTCATTCTCATATCGTAGAGTATAATTATTAAAATATTGAATGCCTTTTTCTCGCAAGTATCATTGGATACATGATTTTTAATTTTCTTGAAGAGTTCCCTCGCTTCCTGCCATGTATTATATATTATATTTCAGAAATATACGAAATATTTCGATGAAAACAACACCCCTTCTTCCTATCGTCATATCGGTTTGTAAACCCTTACATATTACATGCAACTGTGTTTTTCTTGAAATCACAATATAAACCCAAGCGAGGCTTTCATAGACTTTGCTCCGATTAAATTATTTTATTCGTTGTTTGCCAAATGTGCTTCCACAAATCACAGTGTCTTCACTGAGCAGATAATAGTCCTCCTTGTGAGAATGTTTCAATTGTTCGAGGTCTTTAGGTCTATTGAAAATGACCAATTATACCCTCAATCAGGCATATCGTATTCCCAAGGTGCTACTTTAATTTGGACTACACGCCCTTGTTTATAAAAATTATATTTTTATTGGAACATTAAACAATGTAGCACTCGATATTGTTGATGTTATTTCTGTATTTTTTGAATAAACAGCTGTTTTGCTTATGGAGAGGTGTTGTGCCACATCGTTTTTGCTTTTGGCGAGGTGTTGTGCCAAATCATATAATCTCACCAAGTCATTATCATGTGTAGGACTCGGGTAATTGGTTAATTTATAAGAATTATTCATATCGATATTTTGTGTAATTCGATATTTCAGGTGCTCTGCCTGTGCTTTTGTGTAATAACTGGACAAGTCAATATCCAACTCTTGCGACACACCTATGGTAGATCCATCCTTTCCAACATGTGTCATCTTTATATTCATAGCAGATTTTAAATGGTGCCATAAAAATCCCCATTGTTGTTGAGATGAAACAGCACACATAAGCATAATTGTCCAAAATAGTTTGAATTGATGGCTTGTGTTTGAAATGTCGGATAAACACCTTCCCTTAAAAAAAATTCAACTTCAACAGGTGGTGGAAGGCCATAACTGTCAAAGTAATATTTAGCAGCCTTATCATTAAAAACACATATGCAATGAGAACCATTTCCACTCCCATCTTCTAAATTCATAGTAATGTTCTTGGTATCTTTGTGCAAACTTAATAATTTGTCTCTCATGCAGATTACGACATCAATTTTCAGCCTTTTGCAATATTTCTGAAGTTCTACATTCGAGGTTGTATTTTTCCAAAATTCTTTAAACCACTCGCTGATACCCATTACCTCTTTTTGTAAATTTAACACCAGCTTGTGCAATAGAAAAAAGCATATTTCCAACTCGCATTCAAGCATTATCTGGAAGGCTTTCAAGCTTTTGAGCAAAATCTACAATCACACCGGTACCCGCAGCAATTTGTTTCTCAATCTCTCTGTAATGTCTTTCCAGCTCTTTTTGAGCGTGTAGTTGAGCCTTCCTTTCATTAGAAGTTTTTACCGCCGATGAAATCCCACCAATCAAGGCTCCCACAGCACCAAGACCCACCAGTATAAGGAGAAGGGATATAATAAATCCTCCACTCGTCTTCCTTGAGGAATATTTCTTCAACATTGGTTTTGTTATTTTTACTCGTAGCCATCCAGTATCATATAAGGTTTCCACTTGTTCTCGTGTGAGTAAAAAATCAATTCTTACAGCTCCTTTCTTTGAATTTTATTAACATTGATAGAACAAGGTTTTAGATTTTGAATGCATAATTTTAGTTTTTCGAAGTTGCTTTGATTAACATAGACTCCCGTTGGTACTTTGCCACTCCTCATCTTATTAAATTGTCAACCAACAATTAGTTAATAATAACCATCGCACCATTTTCTACCTTAATCGCCATTTCAGTTTCTTCCAAAAGCAAACAATATGTATCAACTTCTTCGCTCTCTCCTCTTTCAATGTATAGGGAAGTATCTACTCCATTGGACTTTATAGTTTCCTTTTGAGAACTCAGGTGAAGCGCATATATTGTATAAAGCTTTTAAAATGCAACCATATTCAAAATGGGCTCTTTATTTCCATTACTTTCACACACCTTTTGGAAAGAGTTGTAGGTTTCTGCATAATCATTTTTATCCAAATCAATTTCCAATCTATCTCGTGGGTAAAATGTCCCATCCAGAGAAACTCGAAGTTGTTTCACCTTGGCATTTACAGCCAACACGTTGTTCTTATCAGTCGTGGTATCTCCATCTGGTTCCTGAAATATGAGCCAAAGTATCGTGGCTTTCCTTCCAGAATACCCAAACTCCAAGTGTAGGTAGTTTGGTTCAGTTTAATGTGTTGGCATCTCCTTTTTTCATGATACATTCAGCGGCTTCTTTGAGTTAAGTCTTCTATTCAAGATCTCCTCCATTTTCAGATTAGGAGTGTATTCACTGATATACCAACACAGTTCATTAATAATGAATTTATTGTTATCACCGAAAGCATTAGCAGCACCAAATAGCACTCTGATTTCATTGTTATTTCTTTGTAATTGAAATCTAATTTTTAGTCCATACAGAACTTTATCATAATCACAGAATCCAAATATCCCTTCAAGAGGAACTGCCATGGTAAAACTATTATCTGCTTTTGATTCATCAGTAAACATTGACTTTCTTTGATTATAGCCTTGGTCAATGTCTGTTCCCATAGCCATATCAGGGATAAAACCTTCAACAGCCTTCTTACCCAATCTATCGCTAAACGAATATAGGGTTGATTTCATCATTTCTGATGTTGTAGAGACAAAATCAACCACTTCAACTTCTTGTGTTCAAATATACAAACAAACACTATCAAACATTTTCCAGAAGAAATAATTTGGGAGTGTAGCATTTGTAGTATTCACAGCCTTAGTGAATGTAAATTTACATAACAAGAAACTATCGGCTAGATTCAAGTAAATTTGTTGATTATTTATTTCAAAACCATTTGTTCCATTTGTATTCCAGTCTGTTCCTGTAATGGCATTTACCTTAAAGTAGTCTTCCTTTTTGGTAGAGTTTGAGATGATGATGGTATCATCCAAGTCAAAGATACTATCAATTGCTTCCATACTTGTGTGTATTTAGTAATTCATATTTTTTACGCCAAAACTTTCGAAATTCTGACCCCAATATGAGGATATTTTTATGTTTTTCTTGTGGCGAGAGTTGAGTTTTACCTTTCTTAATTTCTTTGATAGCCTCCAATTTACGAGATTCCTTTTGAGCGTCTTTCACACTCTTTATAGCACTCACAACATTTCCCACAGCAGAAGCAGTCAAACCTATGAGGTCCTTATGTTTAAGAATTGTTGAACCAATGCCCATTGGAGTATCCATTATTCCATCTCCACTTCAAAATTGTTCTCCAACACCGGGTTGCCTTTTAGGTTTGGAGAATCCTCTACGAAGATAAACACCTTTACCCTGGGGAATGTTCGAAGAATGGAATGGGTTAAGGTTTATACCCTGTACTTCAGGAATTATTATATATTTCTTCAACTCATGCTTCCTCACAATAGGCATTATATATAATATATATATGTAACTAAGATAACTAAGAAAAATGTCAATGTCTAAATGGAAATCTCGGTGGGATTACTTAAGTAATTTACTGCAAGAAGTCTGTCATGGAAAAAGAAAATTGCGTAGTAGATACTGCAATGGATCGCAATAGTTCTCCATTGTTTGTAATGGATTGCAATAAGAAGACATCCAATTATCCTGCTGGAGATGTGTCTTATGAGGATGCTGTGAGCCTACATTCATGCGATAGCTTCGAAAGTTTGTTTGATGAAATTTTGAGTGCGACTGCCGATATGTTTGATCGTGAAATGGATGAAATTTTGTTAGATATGTCTGATAGTGAAAATCCAGATATGTTTGATAGTGAAAACAATTAAAACTTGCCAGCCCTCTCGATAAGAAGCAAGTTAATCCGAGGAATGCTATCATCCTGCTTACGAATCCAGATGTATATGTCTAGATTCCGTGCAGTATTCCCACAGCGCCCTCTCTGCGACCTACGTTGAATCCTCCACGGCGACCCACGTTGAATCCTCCACGGCGACCCACTGTGCATCCCATCTGGGGTGGGGACACCTGTTTTGGATCTTCACGATTGCAGTGTCTACTGCCTGTAAGGCGTGACGAAGGTTCCTTTTCCTATTCTTGCATTTCATAATCCCTTGGCGTACTTCATAAACGACCTGGTTGTTGAGCTTATGATGCATCGTTGGCTTTGACATTGTATCTATATATCACCTCTCTATAAAAGGTAGCGGATGGGTCTCAGAGCCAGAACCCCTTTTAGTACAACAAGGTACATATGGTGCACGTTCAACTGTGCCAGATGCTACTTTTTGCTTTGCTTTTTGCTTTTTTAGCAAAGCTGCAAGAGCTGGAAGCTGTAGTAGCAGCGACTTGCATCTTTTTTGCTGTGTACTAGCCCTTCGTTATTGATAAAGTTGACCCCCGGATCCCTTAGCAGCTCCTCTCGTATACTTTGAGGGGTTCACACTCAGGCATGCTCCCTGTCCTTGTTCTCGAAAACAATGATCATGCTAGGGGTATATCATGTCACTTGGTTGGTTGTAGCGCTTTGCTAAAGGCACCTCTCTGGCAGTTGAAGTCTTCGCTCTTTGGCCATTGAAGGTCTTCACTTGCTTCTGTGCTATGCTCTTCCATGGTAGCCATGAAAAATGGGTATAGGAAGGAATATACCAATGTCTAAATGGATATCTCGGTGGTTCAAGTCAGACCTTTATTACCTCAAAACGCCTATATTCATCTCAAAAGGTATGGGTCTGGGAGCATTCCCAGAGCTCTGGAGCCCTCCCAGCACAAGGTAGCTTCAGACACCTATGATCTATACTACTCCAAACACTTCCTAGAGCCAGCCATCCGACCAAACTGAGCAACCGGGCAAGAAGTACTTTGGTCAGGGAGGTGACCAAGAATCCAATGACCAATCTTATAGAACTACTGAGTCCCTTGGCTGAGATGGGAGAACCTGTAGGAAGGACAACAGTCTCTGCAGCACTTCACAAAGCTAGGCTTTATGGGAGAGTGGCCAGATAGAAGCCACTCCTGAGAAAAAAAGCACATGACAGCATGCCTGGAGTTTGCAAAAAGACACGTGAGAAACTCTGAGAGCATGAGGCAAAAGATTCTGTTGTCTGATGAGATGAAAAGATGAAAATTGAACTCTTTGGCCTGAATCCAAAGTGCTATGTCTGGCGGAAACCGAGCACAGCTCATCACCCATCAAACAATATCCCTATGGTGAAGCATGGTATCCCTATGGTGAAGCATCATGCTATGGGGATGCTTTTCAGTGATGGATCAGGAGACTTGTAAGGCGAGAGGGAACAATGAATGGAACCAAATACAGGCAAATCCTTGAGGAGAACCTGCTTCAGAGTGCAAAAGACCTCAGATTGCAACAAAGATTTACATTCCAACAGGTCAATGACCCCAAGCATACAGCCAAAGCAACACTGGAATGGCTTCAGAATGAGAATGTGAAAGTCCTTCAGTGGCCCAGCCAAAGCCCAGACTTGACTCCCATTTAGGATCTATGGAAAGACTTGAAGATTGCTATTCACCTTGGCTCCCCATACAACTTGACAGAGCTTGAGAAAATCTGCAAGGAAGAATGGGAGAAAATCCCAAAATCCTGATGTGCAAAGCTGATACAGACATACCCAAAACTCAAAGCTGTAATCGCTGCCAAAAGTGCTCCAATAAAGTATTGACTCAGGGGGTTGAATCTCTGTGTTTGAGAATGGAGTTTGCTAAACTGACTTGGGATGACATTTAATTGCATTGGATAAACAGCGTTCTACCTACTACCTATGTTGATTTACACCTACAAATTTATGCATTGAACTCGAACATCGACTCTGTCAAGGTAAATATTTTTTTGTATTCTCAGAGCCTGATTTATGTATGTAGTAATCTTATTTTAAATGAATGGAAATAATTAATACTTTATTCTTTCCTTCCACAGGAAATTGCTTCAGAAATACAAGGTGAAAACACCCTTTTTGCCCAAACGAGAGGTGACATCATTGATTTGTTTGAGAACCTTTTAAACTATGAACACCTTGGAGACCCACAAAACAAGATCTATCTTGATGGCCCAACATATGAGACCTACCTTGGAGACCTACAACATTTGGGAGAATCAGGAAAAGAGTTTTGCTTTGAAGACTCGAAAAGCGGGTTCTATTTTGGAGACTGCTTATGAGTTCTACCTTGGAGACCTTTGGAGTTCTAAACCTAATGATGTCATTCTTTGTTGGATGGTACTTGATGAGAGGTAAGTTCAATTGATTAAAAATTAATTAAATAGTTTATTATTTCATTGGATATTAGATAAGTAATGCATTTATTTATTCTTTTTCAACAATATTAATAAAGTGTTGGTAAGAACTGAGAATTCTTTAGAAATATTTATGATATATCTCCCAACCCCTTTCTACTTTTTCGAATTTGAACTTCATTTTGAAGACAGAACTGAAAGAAAAGAATAAAAAGCTTTGTTGAGTTGAAAGACTGCATTTACCTTGTGTTATTATTATTGAATTTTTTTTTTGAAAAAAAATAATTGTTGAACTGTTAAAAAATATTTGTTGATTGTTGAAAAAAAATGGTAAAAATGATTTATGATGTTAGGATTAAGGTGGGAATATGGGTTTGAATGTGAAGGTTCGGGATGGGTTTCGATTTCAATGGGAGGGTTGGGGTTTGGTTTGGGATATGAGTTTTAATGTGAGCATTTGGGTTGAGTTAGGGATATAGTTTTGAATGTGAGGGTTAGGGTTGAGTTTGCAAAATGGGTTTGAACATGAGAGTTAGAGTTGGGTTTGAATTTAAGTTATAAAAACCAAGACCTCAGCAGATGTCCCCTGTTATATTCCCCTTAGCTTAGCCTCACGTGGTCACTGCAGTATTATATGTAACAGAGAAGTGTGAAGCGCTAACTTATTGCCTTTAAGGACTTAATATGTTAAGGTTTTGGTTTAAGTTTAGGGATGGGCTTCATTTTCTTATATGATTGTGAATTTTGTCTTTTGTAATTCCTGTGAATAAAATGAAACTGAAACCTCTTCTCCTTTCAAATCATATAATTGATAAGTTCAATGAATGGCATCTAAAATATCAAAAATCTTAAAAAGCTCACTATTCCATCTTTGCATATAACCTTTGGCAAAATGAGATTTCCACCTGTAAATTCTAACAATATCATCAAATCAAGTTATCCGCTTTTTCACATTCTAATTTTCTAAATGTTTTTGATGGTTTGGATTTTGTTGAGGAATGAAATGTACGATTGTAATCTACAATATTTGGAATAAAAGATACCAATTTTTGATGACTGAATTGAGTAAATTATTTATACAGTCTCTCTTTCCAAGTGCAAGTGAAACATTCAATGACAATGGATTTCCTTTCATTAGAAGTGCTGTTTAACATCATACCATTATCATTTTTTGATTAAGAATTTTTTTTAATGTTCTGTGATAGTATTCATTTCACTCATCAGTCAATAATTTATTCGGCTTTCTTTTGCTTTGATTAAACAAGTAGGCATCCCAGCCCTTCGGGAGGGAGTACCCATGATGGCCCACCGAACACTGTTGGCCACTTGGTGTCCGAGGAGTCGAAGAAATGTAAAATTGTCAAGGATAGCACCACGATCAATATAGCAATCCCCAGCATGAGTCATAAGGTGAGGAAAGCGTGCAATAAAGACATCGCACCATATTCACCACTGTAAAAGGTGAGGAAACATGAGGTTAGGTGTGTGTTTAAAAATTCCACACCATAATTATCAATATTGTAATAATCAGCATTGTGAGGAGTGAGATAAAACGAGGTGAGGAAAGCGTGTGATAAAGATGCTGCACCATAATCATCAATATTGTAATCACCACTGCAAGAGGTTAGGAAACAGAAGGTGAGAAAACACGAGGCGAAGAAAGCGTGTGACAAAGATGCCGCTCCGTAATCACCAATGTTGTAATCATCGCTGTGAGAGGTGGGGTAACATGGTGTGAAGAAAGCATGTGATAAAGACGTCACACTGTCATCTATACCAATAAATGTCAACTCGTGTTTCAGTGTGTCTTCTCCATTACTCCAAACCATGAACTAGACGCCTGAAACTTTGATGCATACTAAGAAAACTCCAAGGAAGTGCATGACTGAAAATTGGGTGTTTGGAATAATTAAGACCATTTGAAGGTAATAATGGCCTTATTTAATTATATGCTTTATCAAGCGCATCTTCAGTCACCGCTCTATATGGGGTCTAACGGTGTATCGAGGTAAACCTACGCTGGGGTCTGAAGCTGCCATGTATTTTGGCCTGCTCAACCATGCCTTGACTTGGAACAGGCCGCAACAATTTCTTCATGATAAAGTTATTTTTTTCTCTTTCCTCTCTCAGAATTATCGAATGCTTGTTCATAATAGCTATGAATAGCTGTTTACATCACTTTTGTAAGTGCTATAATTTTAAAATTAGGAGCTTGGAGTGATTTCATGCATTTTATGATATGATTTTCCATGATCTACTCTCAGGGACTAATTAAAGTATATCATCGAAATATTATTTCAGTTTGGAGGATTGGATATCATCTGGACTAAACAATTTAAAGAAATAAATGAGTATTATAACTAAGCTGATATACCTATTTTTTTTTAAGCAAGCAAGGCTATGGTCCTCCTTCTCCATATATCACAAGAAAATGTGAAATTTCCAAAGCATTAAACTCATCTTTTCTTCTGTTTGGAGAATTATATTGAGTGAACAAAAAATTTAGGAACGTACCAAAATTAACGAGCTTCATTGAGCTCTCTGATTTAATGCAGTCACTGCTTGACTTCATGCCTGTCCCCCAGAGGGTCTGCCTATCCACAGCATCTCGAAGATCTGTGTCTATATTTTTCAGAGGTTTTGTGAGGTGCTTTCCAAGGAATCAAAGCAAATCTGGTGAAAAGTAGACGTTTTAAAATAAGTTATAACGTTTGCAGGACCCAGAACTGATGTACCATGTGACACGTACACAGATGAGCAGGCAACATGGCGGATTTTCTGCAATGTTTATTTCACAGGTGATTGGACTTTGCGATGCTCTGGGTTATTCTGCATTAAGCAGCAACACTTTTGTGGATAAAGTCATTATTTGAATAAATTCATTTTATTTTATTAACTGCTGTGTGCATGGTGAGGACTGGCTTTAAAGTTAAAGGGATCCTATATGGTATGCATCAACAGCTGGCCAGCGTTCCTTATCAACCATTTAATTGGAGTGCTTGCTTGAGTGCTTAAGCCACTTGCCAAGCTCCTTTTGTCAATAGCAGTACTGCGCCACATCATTCTGTGTGAATCGTTCACTCACTGCAGACGCTTTTGCCACGCCACGTCATTCAGAGCGAGTCGTTTGTGCTCCAGCACTGTGAGTGAGTGCTTCATGCATATCACCTGACGTGAGTGGTTCATGCTCCATCACCCTGAGCGAGTGGTTTGTGCTCCGTCACCCTGAGCAATGTTTTGTGCTCCGTCACCCTGAGCGAGTGTTCATGCTCCGTCATCCTGAATGAGTGGTTTGTGCTCCATCATCCTGAGCAAGTGGTTTGTGCTCCGTCATCCTGAACGAGTGCTTCATGCTCCGTCATCCCTGAACGAGTGGTTTGTGCTCCATCATCCTGAGCAAGTGGTTTTGTGCTCCGTCACCCTGAGCGAGTGGTTCATGCTCCGTCATCTTGAACGAGTGGTTTGGCTCCATCACCCTGAGCGAGTGCTTCATGCTCCGTCATCCTGAACGAGTGCTTCATGCTCCGTCATCCTGAATGAGTGGTTTGTGCTCCATCATCCTGAGCAAGTGGTTTGTGCTCCATCACCCTGAGCGAGTGCTTCATGCTCCGTCATCCTGAACGAGTGCTTCATGCTCCGTCATCCTGATGAGTGGTTTGTGCTCCATCATCCTGAGTGAGTGAGTCATGCTCCCTCATTCATTCTGAGTGAGTTGTGAAATAACACCCAATTTCCGAGCCATTTGCTGCATTAACGTGTTTTCAAAATTACCGAGCCAATTATTTTTTCCACCCGTCACACGCAGCTGTTTATAAAGATTACTGTTTGTGAAAATATCTCTGAAATGTTCATAAAAATGCAACATTGGTTTTTGGTGAAAGCTACTCAAGGTTTTTGGGTTATATGCAGTTTGTGCTGTAGTCGGTAATCACACTGACTCCAACCTGCCAATTCCTGAAAAAATGCAGATATCAGTCAGTGTGTGTGTGTGTGTGTGTGTGTGTTTGGTTCCTAAATCATAACATATTCTCTATGCTACCTCCCCATCCCCCACCCCTCTCTCCCTCTCTCTCTTTCTCTTGTGGAAGGAAAAATAATTATATTCATTTTAATCCCAAATATATTCATTTGTTGCTGGTACTTTTTAAAATTGAACACAGTATATAATAAAGTCTTACTTTTTCAGAGAGTAAAATGACTGTCAGTATATTCTCCCCCTCCCCGACAGTTTTTTGACCTCCATTGTGATATAGATGAATATACAAGTAAAGTAGTATTGTATCTTAATAAATCTTATGTGCTTTTACCTCAATGAAATACATATAACCAAGACTAGTATCTCCAACGTTTAAATGGAATTGTCCAGTTGCTGAAGAGAAGAATGCATTGTTGGTGCCTCATTGTCTCAAATAGATTAAATAACTTCGGAAGGATACTGGAGCAAATGTCTTGCTGTCTACGGAAAATTAAATAACTCGATTGGCTTTTGATTGCAAAGGCCTTGCTGGCTGCATGAAAACAGGCTGAGTGTTTTGAGAATGCATGTTCAAAGTACTGACCTCATGTTTCCCTGCACCCTCTCTCTGCCTTTCCTCCCCAAACTTATCATCCTTTCTTCAAGGTTAACACTGGAAACTTTTGCCATGAGTGTGTCTATCCTCCCCTCCTTCCTGAAGTGGCCATGTGTGCAGTTCTTAGTTGCCTTACCTTATGCCTGTCAGCCCTCCTCTTAATTAACCTTTGCCAAATGTCTCACACTCCCCTGTTTTTAGCTGCCAAAATAGAATAACGAGCATTGCTGTGTGCATTTTGAGCAGAAAGAGGATCGTGTTTGATATTGCTTGTGTCTTGTTTTTCTCTCTTTCCATGCGCATGTTTGTTGTTGCTTGTTGTTAATAATAATTGGTCTCAGACTGACAGAGAAGAACTGAATTTCTTCCACACTCTCTTTGTCCCATCCTTGCTCTACCCCCTCGCAATACAGTGCAGCACCCTCCTCCCACACCTCTCTCACTTTCCCCTCCCCCCTCTCTCTCTCTCCCCCTGTCTGTCTCTGTCTCTGGGCATCTCCAGATGGTGGTTATGTCTGGACAGTGTTTGTCTCCAGACGTGTCCAGGCGGTGTTTATGTTTGGACGGGAGTTTGTCTCCGGACGTGTCTGAGCGGTGTTTGACTCCGGCCAGCTGGGCTCCGGACGCATCTGGGCGGTGTTTGTCTCTGGACGGATCTGGGCGATGTTTACGTCCAGACAGGAGTTTGTATCCAGACATGTCCAGAAGGGAATTTGTCTCTGGTCAGCTTGGCTCCAGATACGTTCAGGCAGTGTTTGTCTCCAAACGTGTCCGGGCATTGTTTATGTCCGGTCGGGAGTTTGTCTCTGAACGTGGCTGGGTGGTGTTTGTCTCTGGACACGTCCAGGCGGTGTTTGTCCCTGGATGTGTCCAGGCAGTGTTTATCTCTGGACACGTCTGTGTGGTGTTTGTCTCCAGACACATCTGGGCGGTGTTTGCCTCTGGACACATCTGGGTGGTGTTTTTCTCCTGACGTGTCCAGGCAGTGTGCGTCTGGGTGGTATTTATGTCTGGACAGGAGTTTGTCTCCAGATGGGAATTTGTTTCCGTAATTCTCCGGACAGGTGTTTGTCTCCAGACGGGAGTTTATCTTTGGATGTGTCCGAGCAGTGTTTGTGTTCGGACGGCTTGGCTCCGGCTGCGTCCAGGGGTGTTTGTAACCGGGCCGTGTTTGTAGTGTGACCAGTAGAAAATGGATAGTAGACATTATTTTGTTTCCATCTTCACTGTTATTCTATGCAGAATAATTTTCATTAAACAGTATGAATCGTCATTAACGCACCACCGCACCTTCCTTTCACCTCACACTGTCTTCCCTTCCCCAACCCCTCCTCACTCTCTCACCACTCCTCACTCCCCCACCCTTCCTCTCTCCTCCCCCCTCCACCTTTTCACTCTCCCAACTCTCTCGCCCCCAACGCTCTATCCCTCTCCCCCCGCTTTTTCTCCCTCCCCCATCTCGTATTCCCACCAGCAAAGCGACAGGTGGTATTTGCTAGTCATCAATATTGTAATCACTGTTGTGAGAGGTGAGGAAACAGGAGGTGAGATAACGTGATAAAAAAATACCGCACCATCATCATAAATATTTTTACCGGTCAAGCTCAAGTATGGATGAGGTCCACATGATAGTCGCCGGACCCGCCACTCACCCTCATATCTTAAAGCCTCGAGGCCATGGATAACTCCACAGCCTGACAAGCTGTTAAGGAGTTAACAAATCAAAGAAACGTAAAACCCCCACATCAAAAACAAACAAACAGGAGTATTGAATTATAAGAAGTTTGAAAATACATTCATACCCCAATTTACTTCTCCCCTTTTTATGTCATTTCACAAAAACTTTGTCATGTTATTAATACCAGTACCCAATTTGCGTCACCTCAACTCGCACTTTTGTCGCTTTTCAAAGCGATGAACTTTTATTCTCGAACATTTAAATAACTTACAAGACTGATAAAAGCACCAGAATATATCGCTAAAATATCATATCAGGAGAGTGCAAAATTGCCGAAAGAACTAAGTACTGTACTGTACTTTGGGTCACACATTAAACAAAATGTACCGTGCTGTGGATTGTCTAAAAGGCATTGTAAAAGTGTTTCTGCAGAAGTGCAATTGGATGTTATGTATGGAATAGATGCTGGTGAACAAGCCATTGATGTTGCCTCCGACTATGGTGTGTACCATTTATAAAAATGCCGAGGTTCATTGAAGGAGTTAGAAGAAGGATAAGGAGGATGAAGAAGAAGAAGAAGAAGAAGAAGAAGAGGAGGTACCGTCAACTTGACCGCTTCTGGAAGAGGTTTATTTTTCTTCTAATATGTCTGGTAATTGTTGTTAATTTATTCATATGCATGTGTACTTGAATATAACTGGCATTAATCAAAGAAAGGGTAATATCATCGGTACAAAGTAAAATATAATACGTGAATTGGTGATGTTTAGGAATGCATCCCCTGCTTATTCCATTAATTCTTATGAGAAAAATTGCTTTGATTTACGTCATTTTGATTGATATTCGTCACATTTTTCAGGAACGCATCCCCAACGCAAACCAGGGTCTGACTGCTTTAAAACTTGATGGATTGACTTTTCCTATGTAATTAAGGGATGTTCCAAAAATTTAAGAAATGAATAATAAGTCTATTAACACATATAAACTAAAAAAATAAAAACAAAGTTGAAGTGTTAAGGGTTTCAAATAAATATAAATATCATAAAACAGACATCGACCTTCTCTACATTGAAGATGCAAAAGGAAATTCACATTATGCTTACATTAAAAATATCTCAATAATAGTAGCATCTCAAACTTCAAAAAGGAATGGAGAGAAATATTCTTGTAAGCACTGTTTCAACTTCTTTCACACAAACAAAAAACTAAAACAACATTCAACATATTGCCTTGAGCATCAAGCAATGGCAATTTAAATGTGTGTTCAAGAACAGAATTCAAAGATGTAAATAAAACAACAAAACATCCATTTGTGATATATGCAGACTTTGAAAGCAACCTACAAAAGATAGACATGGCTTCATCAAATCCTAAAGAACCCTATACTAAGGCATAGAAAAAACACTAGCAAAGTACCCGCCCATGAGCGGGTACAGTTACTGTATCTGTTGAATGGCGTTGGTCCCGTCCCGATCGGATGAAATTGAGAAATTGACGTTATCCGGTGACCTTGACCCCGTGACCTTTGACCTTGACCTTGACCTTGACCTTGATCCCCTTATGTCTGTTCCCAAGGATCACATATGCCAAGTTTCATCTCATTCTATCCAACGGTTTGGCCGTCTATAAAGGACAAACAAACATGAAAAATTGACGTTTTAGTCAATTTATGACGTCATAACTCGAAAACCGGAAGTCGGAAGTGAATGTCGTCAATCAACTGTGTCATTTAATTTTGATTACCTGTCGAATGGCGTTGGTCCCGTCTCGATCGGATGAAATTGAGAAATTGAAGTTACCCGGTGACCTTGACCCCTTGACCTCTTGACCCCGTGACCTTTGACCTTGAACTTGACCCCCCTATGTCCGTTCCCATGTCCCAAGGATCACTCATGCCAAGTTTCATCTCATTTCATCCAACGGTTCGGCCGCCTATAAAGGACGAACAAACAAACACACACACACAAACATATTCTATCTTATTAGTATAGTAGATATTACTTGTATATCTTTGTTATTGCATCAAATCATTACTTGGAGACCAACATAATAAATTTGAGCTCTACAGAGGAGAAGATACCCCTCAAGAGTTTGTAAAGTAGATGGAAGTGGATTGTATTCAATTAACAGAAATAATACATCACACTAATAAACCTTAAAGTGTATCTTGAGATGAGGAAACGGATTTTAAGATATCCTACATTTATCATATTTGCAAAGATAAAATCGTTTTGACAACTTTTGAGACCATTGCCATATTATGGGTAAATACAGAGGTCCTGCTCATCAAATTTGTAATCTCAATTATAAATTTCCTTCTTTCAATCCTGTCTTTCTTTCGAACAATGCTCACTCTGACACAAATTTATTCATACACAAACTCTCGAAGACGTTTGGATATATATCAGCCATTCCTTCAACAGAGCAGAAGTATATCTCATTTACCAAATCAATTCCAATGAAGAACAAAACTAATATTAGATTCCTTGAAACATACAAATTTATGACAAGTCCTTTATTCAACTTAGCATCAAATCTCACATTGCATGAAATAGCATCAAATTGAAGTTTTTTAAATGAAGTATATACCTGAACACTGGACGGGGTGCCATATTTGATTAACTCTCTAGCGGCAGCTATACCCTTCATGAGCTGTGGTGACTAAAACTGCTTATAATATTCAAGATGTGGCCTCACTAAATTCTTATGCAGTGTTGAAACCACCTCTTTTCAATTGCAATTGATTACCCTCCGAATACAACCTAAAAAACCCTGTTTGCTTCACCTATTGCTGCCTGAAAATGTTCTGTTTGCTTAACCCACAAATCTATTACTACCCCCAGATCCTTCCCCTGTGTGACAAGCTTCAAGATTGCCCCTTGCATAATGTAATCTCCATTTTCATTATTCTTACCCATCCCCAGCACCTTACATTTATCCAGATCCTCAACAAAATCTAATCAATTCTTCCTTGTCACACAGCCAACCTCTCCACCAAATTTTGCCCGAATCTGTCCATAACATTTTGAGACATCTTTCTCACAAAAAAACGACCTCCGTCCACCTTCAATGGCAGATGTATTAAGGGCTGTGTGGTAAAAAAGAGGGTAGGGGAGGATGCAGGGGGGGAGGGGTGGACAAAATGAAAATAAAAATAAGCCTCAGGACCAATAACTCTCATTTAAAATCACAATTCTTCCCACAATGTGGGATCAGCAGCAGAATACAATTGTGACCGAAGTCTTTATGGAACCAGCTGCCCTGGTCCAACGTTTGACCATGACAGGCATTTGTAATTTTTTCAGGGTGCCAGCAATAACACCTAATTTTTGCGAAGGACATCGTTGGATCTTTAACATCCATCAACTTGTGCTGGCAGATGGAACACCCAGTATAACGTCCTTCCGATGGACAGCACACACAATGATGAATCACCCTGCCTGCGAAACACCAGGATGACATTTTATAGCTGGGTCGAGATTCAAACCCAGACTAGGCAGCTCAGAGGCGAGTGTGGGTACCTCTCGGCTATCCTGCCCAATCATCTTTAGACCTTGAACATGGTCAAATTAATCCCGCCTTCAGATTTATGCCAAAATAATAATTATGCTCTAATGAAATGCATGCAGTTCTATAACCCCAAAATCATGCATAACAGATCAAGAGTCAAAAGACCTAAAAGTGAAAATAAAAAAGAACAAGATTTGTAGATCAGCAAAAATCAAGAACCCTCAATAAATTTATTTTTTATCGTTATTTCCTAGCTCTGAATATAACGTTAGGATGATCCTGCAGCTTGGAGTTACATTTTCCTCACTTGTTCTGATGATAAGTTTTGCTATTTTGCTTGGCCTGCTGTTGAAAATTCATCATCTGCACATCCAAAGGTCTTTTGTCAAGACTCAAAAATTCCATCCTTTGTCCGTACAACATTACACAGCCATTCCGCCGTTTGTTCGCCTTTCTTTTACTAGTTGGCAAGGGTCGAACTATTTTGAGCTTGCCCTCAATACGCAAATCCCCGTATTATGGCTCCTCATGCAAATCGTAAGATTTCTTATCGCTCATAACAAATAAGGACCAACAAACTATTTTGGGTTTTTTTTCGACAAAGGACACAAAAGACAAATTTCCAACATCCAAGCATGAGTATTTCTCTTTTCAGCAGCACCGCTGATCATTTCTGGATGTGATAAAGCTCATTTCTGGCACATTTCCCATCAGTTCCATCATGCTCAATGCATGCATGAGCTGGCTGTACTCAGGATAATCGCTGGAGATTGACCGGCTTTCCAGCACAGCATGAGTGGAAAGAAAGCGAGAGGGAGTTGCTGAGCTGTTAATCCATATTGCGCGTCGCACAGTAACCAAGAGTGACCACCACCGCGGGGAGGCACGGCCGCCCTCAAAGTTTTCATTAAAACCCTTTGCAAGCCTGTTTGCCCTCCCTTCTCAACATAAGAGGCCTTTCCAATGCTAGCACAGTTCTACAGCAGCAGAGTGACTGCCATGGGAATTGCCGCTTAGGCTTTGGTGTCAATTAAACCACGAGGTGCTGGATCCCCAAGCAAAGCACACACGGGAGGACATCGGCAACGAGTCACCTGCAAGTCTTGCCTAAAGGTTAGCTTGACCCGCACTCTCTGTGCAGTTGATAGTTTACTGGTATAACGGAAAGAATGGTTGAATTTTTATGCATGCATGACCACGACGTTACGATGGACATGCACCATAATGGATTGTCATGGATGATAAAGACTTTGTTTAATGCAGTTCTTTCAATTTTATCACCTGCAATGTTTTGTCGTGTTATAGAATTGCCACCTAAAGTCTGCGAAGCATCAAATGCATGAACTTTCAAAGTGCACTTGAAAATAACTAAGAATTTGCCTCATTCAGTGGGAGATCTTCAATGGAAGATTTCAATGCGCTTCCTCTTTTGTGGAAAAGAAACTCGAATCATAAGTCGAAGAAGATCATCGAAAATGCTTATTTTTCATAATGTTATTTTGAAATTCCCATCATGTATTCCCAGTATCTCATGTACCACGTGCTTCACCTCCAGATGTGCAAACCGATCATACCATCAAAGTTGAACCCCCCCTCCCCGACAGCACAAAACAATCGCCTCGGTCGACCATTGATTTTAGAGGAATTGTTTGTCTGTACCATTTCGCTCACTAGCATTAGTAAATCTTTTTGATTATGATGGGAATCACAGCATCGTATGGATATGAATGTCCCTAGTCAACAAAACATGGGACACAAACCTGCCGGTCTTTATTTTAAACAAACTTTTTCCTCCACTGCCCAACATCATGCAACTCACGTTATTAACCTCACCTCCCTCTCGTCCTCCTTTATGTGATCCACAAATTTTGACGAGAGAGAGAGAGAGAGAGGAGAGAGAGAGAGAGAGAGAGAGAGAGAGAGAGAGAGAGAAGAGAGAGAGAGAGAGAGAGAGAGAGAGAGAGAGAGAAAGAGGGAGAGAAGAGAGGAGAGAAGAAGGAGAGGAGAAGAAGAGAGGAGAGAAAGAGGAGGAGAGAAGAGAGGAGAGAAGAGAGGAGGAAGAGAGGAGAGAGGAGAGGAGAGAAAGAGGAGAAGAGGAGAGAGAGAGAGAGAGAGGAGAGAAGAGAGAAGAGAGAGAGAGGAGAGAGAGAGAGAAGAGAGGAAAGGAGAGAAGAGAGGAGAGAGAGAGGAGAGAAAGAGAGGAGAGGAGAGAAGAGAGAGGAGAGAAGAGAGGGAGAGGGAGAGGAGAGAAGAGAGGAGAGAAGAGGAGAGAGAAGAAGGAGAGAAGAAGAGAGAGGAGAGGAGAGAAGAGAGGAGAGAAGAGAAGGAGAGGAGGAGAGAGAGAAGAGAGAGAGAGGAGAAGAGGAAGAAGAGAGGAGAGAAGAGAGGAAGAGGAGAGAGGAGGAGGAAGAGAGGAGAGGAGAGGAAGAGAAGAGGAGAAGAGGAGGAGAGAGAAGAGAGAAGAGAGAGGAGGAGAGGAGGAAGAAGAGAGAGAGGAGAGGAAGAGGGAGAGAAGAAGGAGAGAAGAGAGAAGAGAGGAGAGAAGAGAGAGGAGAGAAGAAGAGAGGAAAAGAAGGAGGAAGAGAGGAGAAGAAGAGGAGAGAGGAGAGAAGAGAGGAGAGAAGAGAGAGAGGAGGAGAGAGAGAGAGGAGAGAGAGAGAGAGAGGAAGAGAGAGAGAAGAGAGAGGAGAAGGAAGGAAGAGAAGAGAGGGAGAGAGAGAAGAGAGGGAGAAAGAGGAGAGAGAGAGAGAGAGGAGAGAGGAGAGAGAGAGGAGGAGAGAGGAGAGGAGAGAAGAGAGGAGAGAGAGAGAAGAGAGGAGAGAGAGGAGGAGAGAAAGAGGAAGAAGAGAGGAGAGGAAGAGAGGAGAGAAGAGAAGAGAGAGAAGGAGGGAGAGAAAGAGAGGAGAGAAGAGAGAAGAGGGAGAGAAGAGGGAGAGGAGAGAAGAGAGGAGAGAAAGAGAGGAGAGAAGAGAAGAAGAGAGGAGAGAAGAGAGGGAGAGGAGAGAAGAGAGGAGAGAAGAGAGGAGAGAAGAGAGGAGAGAAGAGGAGGAGAAGAGAGGAGAGAGAGAGAAGAGAGGAGAGAGGAGAGGAGAGGAGAAGAGAGGAGAGAAGGAGAGAAGGAGAGAAGAGAGAGAGAGAAGAGAGAAGAGAGGAGAGAGAGGGAGAGAGAGGAGGGAGAGGAGAGGAAAGAGAGGAGAGAAGAGAGGAGAGAAGAGAGGAGAGAAGAGAGGAGAGAGAGAGAAGGAGAGAAGAGAGGAGAGAAGAGAGGAGAGAAAGAGAGGAGAGAGAAGAGAGAGAGAGAGAGAGAGAGAGGAGAGAGAGAGGAAGGAAAGAGAGGAGAGAAGAGAGAGAGAGGAGAAGGAGAGAAGAGAGGAGAGAAAGAGAGAAGAGAGGAGAGAGGAAGGAGAGAAGAGAGGAGGAGGAGAGAGAGAGAAGAGAAGAAGAAGAAGAGAGGAGAGAAGAGAGGAGAGAAAGAGGAGAAGAGGAGGAGAGAGAGGGAGAGAGAGAGAGAGAGAGAGAGGGAGAGAGAGAAAGAGGAGAGGAGGAAGAAGGAGAGAAGAAGAGAGGAAGAAGAGGGGAAGAAGAGAGAGAGAAGAGAGAGAGAAGAGAGGAAGAGAAGAGAGAGAAGAGAGAGAGGAGGAGAGAAGAGAGGAGAGAAGAGAGGAGAGAAGAGAAAGGAGGAGAGGAGAGGAGAGAAGAGAGGAGAGAGAGAAGAGAGAGGAGAGAAGAGAGGAGAGGAGAGAAGAGGAGAGGAGAGAAGGAGAGGAGAGAAAGAGAGGAGAGGAGAAGGAGAGGAGAGAGGAGAGGAGAGAAAGAGGAGGAGAGAAGAGAGAGAGGAGAGAGGAGAGAGGAGAGAAGAGAGAGAGAGAGAGAGGAGAGAGAGAGAGAGAGAGAGAGAAGAGAGGAGAGAGAAGAGAGGAGAGAAGAGAGGAGAGAGGAGAGAAGAGAGGAGAGAAGAGAGAGAGAGAAGAGAGGAGAGAGAGAGGAGAAGAGGAGAAAGAGAGGAAGAGAGGAGAGAGAGAAGAGAGGAGAGGAGAGAGAGAGGAGAGAAGAGAGGAGAGGAGAGGAAGAAGGAGAGAAGGGAGGAGAAGAGGAGAGGGAGAGAGAGAGAGAAGAAGAGAGAGAGAGGAGAGAGAGGGAGGAGGAGAAAGAGAGGAGAGGAAGAGAGAGAGGAGAGGAGAGAGGAGAGAGGAGAGGAGGAAGAGAGAAGAGAGAGAGAGAGGAGAGGAAAGAGGAGAGAAGAGGGAGAAGAGGGAGAGGAGAGAGAGAGGAGAGGGAGAGAGGAGGAGAGAAGAGAGGAGAGAGAGAAGAGAGAGAGAAGAGAGGAGAGAAGAGAGGAGAGGGAGAGAAGAGGAAGAGAAGAGAGGAGAAGAAGAAGAGAGAGGAGAGAGAGAGGAAGAGGAGGGGAAGAGAGAGGAGGAGAGAGGAGAGAAGAGGAGAAGAAGAGAGAGAGAGAAGAGAGGAAGGAGAGAGAAGAGAGAGGAGAGAAGAGAGGGAAGAGAGAGAGAGAGAGAGAAGGAAGAGGAGAGGAGAAGAGAGGAGGAGAAGAAGAGGAGAGGAGAGAGGAGAGAGAGAGGAGAGAGAAGAGGAGAGAGAAGAGAGAGAGAAGGAGGAGAGAGAGGAGAGAGGAAGAGAGGAGGAGAGAGAAGAGAGGAGAGAGAGAGAAGAGAGAGAGGAGAGAAGAAGAGAGAGAAGGAGAGAGGAGGAGAGGAGAGGAAGAAGAGAGAGGAGAGAAGAGAGAAGAGGAGAGGAGAGAGAGAGAGGAGGAGAGAGAGAGAGAGGAGAGAGGGGGAGAGAAGAGAGGAGAGAAGAGATGCTTTTTGTGTCTTAATTATGTTTGTCGATTAATTGCATTCTATTGGAATAGACGATCTGAGCCTTTATAACTCATTCATCCACATTAAAATGCATAATTTTAATCAAATACCAATGAATACAATTTGAAGTTTCTAAACTTCCAATATAATGCCATATTTATGACAATAAAGGGAATATGATGGTGTTTTTAGAAGCCAGATTGTACCACGTAATACGTGGTGTTCATCATGCATGATGCGTGTTTCATCAGATGCGTGTTCATATCAGATGCGTGTTTCCATCAGATGCGTGTTCATCAGATGCGTGTTCATCAGATGCGTGTTCATCAGATGCGCCATTACCGGATGTGATGTTTGTTCATTTCCGGCTGCAACGTTTCATCTTGCGGATCATAAAAAAACTATATGCGAATCATTCAGTTACCACCAAATTCGACAGAGATGAAGAAAAATATATAGATTTCATATTTTATGAGTCTTAAAACGACAGCTTGCTCACCTTGGAGTAAATTCATGTTGACTTTGATGACGCTAAACTTCGAACGAAAAATTTACAAACTTCCTGCCATCGCGCAGAAATGTTTTTTATCACGAGGCTGAAGGGGTGAAAGTCCTCTACATAATCGATAGTGGGTTCCCCAGATTGTGGAGTTATTACAAACTTTGGGGGGCTCAAAGCCGAGCAATCCTGCTTGCATTGCCTCTGAAGCCAGATCATTGAAAAGGGCCAAAGAGAGTGTGTGTGTCATTTACATTTATTTCACATACCTACTACATGCCTACATTTCGCCTACATTTCTTTTTCTGCCTACATTTCGATACTAAACTTTGTTCACGGCATTTAAAAATAAAATCACTGTTACTATGAGAACGTGCAGCATTACATGTAAGTTTCTGATTGTTGTTGTGAATTATAACTTATTAACCACTATAGCACATTTGCTTCAAAATTGGGCATTCAATTGGTATTTGACAAGTCTAGTTGGAAATTGTTTTTCACCAATATCGTCCGCATTCACTTGTTCAAGGGATTTTTTTTACTTTCTGGGTTGGTGGAATCTGATACCACGAACATATGAGGCAATGTTTCTCATTTCATTACTTATAGTTCCTTTTCTCGAATTCAATCAAATATAGATTGGAAGTTGTAACAGTATAATACAATATCTTTTTGACAGGCTAATTGCACGATTTGCAAGTCATAAGCAAGGCCTACGGGCAAGATGGCATTCCTCTCCGTGTCTTGAAGGAACGTGCTTCAGAACTTGCACCCGTGCTTGCTCGTTTGTTTCGTTTTTTGTTAAAAAACCCAAACTTTCTCTTCTACCTGGAAACATGCCTTAGTACAGCCGATTTTAAAGAAGGGTGATCGTTCAAACCCTTCTAACTACCGTCCCATTGCTCTGACTTCTCCTGCTTCCAAAGTCTTTGAATGTCTTCCCAATTCCCATTTTCTCAACCATCTTGAATCTCACAGTCTTCTGTCTGACCACTAATACGGCTTTCACAAGCAAGATCTGCAGGTGATATCCTTTCTTACATTACGAATGTCTGGGCTCCTCTTTGAGAGACTTTGGGAACCTTTGTTGTCGGCTTTGATTCTCAAAAGCTTGAAGAGTTTGGCATTGGGGTCTGATATCCAAGCTTCCCTCTTTCGGCTTTCCCTCCTCACTCTGCTCTCTCATATATATCGAGCTTTCTCTCCGACTGCCTATCTCCGTAATTGTTGATGTTCAACATCGACCCCCTTCCCTATTAACAGCGGTGTACCTCAGGGATCCGTTCTGTCTCCAACAATCTTCCTTCTTTTTATCAATGACCGACTTCTTCCACAAATAACCAAATGCACTCATAAGCTGATGACTCAACATTACATTCCTCCATGTCTTTCCCATCTGCCCCATCTTCCCTCACTCGATCTACATCTCGTTCATCACAGCCACCTCTTTAAATTCGGATTTGGACAAGATCTCCCAGTGGGGCAAATGTAATCAAGTTAAGTTTAATGCTTCAAAAACTCAACTTCTTCTCATCTCTCTCTCTAAAACTCCTCTCAACTCTCCAATCTCCTTTGAAAGCTCAACAAGTACACCATGTGATAAAATAAACCTACTTGGTATCACTCTAACATCAAATTTATCCTGGAATCCACACATTACGCAAAGAGCTAAGACTGCCTCGAAGAAATTAGGAGTTCTATTCAGATGTCGAAGATTCTTCTCCTCTGAACAGTTGCTCCAACTATATACAGGATTGATTCGTCCTTGTATGGAGGACTGCTCTCACATCTGGGGAGGTTCCAGCTCCACATACTTACTGGACAGAATTGAATACAAAGTTATTTGAGTTTCAACTCTACCAATGTGACCTAAAAACTCGACCCCTCAAATTACGCTGCACAGTGGGCTCTCTTCTCTTTCTACAGATATTACTTTGGTTTCTGCTCGCAAGAACTTGCTGCTTGTGTACCTCCACCATTAGTGAGACCAAGGAAGACTCGACAAGCCACTACATTACATGATTATTGTGTGCCATTGGCAACTCAAGGTTGGCTGTTATGATGTTTGTTTCTTCCCTTCACTGCCAAACTCTGAACTCTTTATCTTCTCAGATCTTCCTAAACACTTATGACCTTCCCCTTTTCAAAAAGCAGATTTTTTCTTCCTCCAAAACTCTTGGATTATTCTGTCTTTCATTACTTTTCTACCAATGCAGTTCTTTTATTCAGGCTTGGCCTCGATGAGGACTATTTAGTCCGTGATTAAAGCCTTCAACATCAACAACAACAAAAAAGAAGACTGGAAGCACCAATGACCTGAAGACTCGGACATTCGTCCTCCTGCAGAAGTGCAGACCGCAACACCCAATGATCCAGTGAATCCATGACTCCTAGGCCCAAACCAGACGTCCACTGACCTCTGGCTCACAGCCAGCAGAGACATGAATATCACTGCCAAGGTAAGTGAATCTTCTTCGTGACCTCAACATCCTCACCACAAATAGACACAGACAAGATAGCAGCATCCAAGATGTCATTGAAAGCCTGCATCTTTGTTTTGACCTAGGAAATCATCCCAGCGGATCCGACTCCTCATTCAGCACCTCAATGTCGACCAAAAGGATCTCCAGAGTCTCCGCAAAGAAGACTGCATCATCTGCAAAATCAAAGTCAGAGATGTTGACATTCCAAATGATGCACCGCAGCTTGAACTCTCTGACATCTCCCTAGATCCAGTCCATACAAGCGCTGAATAGTGTGGGGCCATCACACACCCCTGATAAACTCCAGTAACAAACTGGAATAAGTCGGAGATGATATCACCACATTCACAGCACTCTCAGTTCCAGATATCATTCAATAATCAGATTGATCAGTTTTGGTGCACCCACAAAGAGAAGAATCCTCCAGAGGGCATCCTGATTCACTGAATCAAACGCTTTGCAGAGATAACTTAGGCTTTAAGCAGCCCCAGTCGAAATTCTCATCTGCATTCGTGAGGACCCGAAGGGCAAGGATAGGTAAATTGTTGACCTCTTTGGTGTAAATCCTGACTGCTCTGGGCACTGGTGCTCAAGCAGATGGCGGCGAACCCAATTAAGAATTATCCGAGCAAAGAACTTGCCCGGCACTGAGAGCAGCATCACCCCTCGGTAGTTCTGTCCTGGTGATCACCCTTCCCTTTCCAGAAGGAACAACAACGCCCCTCTTCCAATCAGTTGGGATGATGCCTGTGTTCCAGGCAGAGCACAGAACTGCATGCAACGACTTGAGTTCAGCATTTCCACCAGCCTTGAGAAGTTCAGCATGGATGCCACAGATCCAGGAGCTTTACCGCATTTCAACCTGTTCACCACAGCCTGTGTTTCCACAAACAAAGGTGGATCACAGTTGATTGGAGGGTCAGCAATAGGGATAGTAACACCCCTGACATTCAACTCAACATCTGGTGGATCAGCCTGGTGCAGCCACTCAAAGTAACCGGCCTAGCGGGTCTTCACTTCAGACTCCTCTGTCAAGAGCCCTCCACCCTCCACTCTAACTGCAGTACACTGAGGGAAGTACAAAGTGATACCCTCAGAGATTCAGCTTCATCCATAAGTTTCCAATTATTTTGAAGGCCATGGTTTCCACGGCATCAATCTAAGTAAGGGTCGCCAGCTGGGGATGAAGGCCTCAGAGGTATATACTGGGATATTGAGCATCAAATTGAGCATTCATGCTGACTTTCAACTCAGTGCACATGCTACTCATTATCTCTTGAATAATTTTATACATATCCACATTATGAGATGGAGTGACAACACCCTCAGCATTCACTAATGGCTGTGAAACATTTTTCCTTGTTATGAGGTCAACTCAAAATTAAGAGTTTCCCACCATTCTCCAGAGTGCAAACTCAATTCCGAAATTACACAATGTTGACACCGTTTTAAATGTAATGGGGTTCAAACCCCATACTGCTCAAAGCCGTTTGCTGAAAGCAGCATTAAACAGAGGGTGAATTGACTATCCTGAAGGAATTATGTACCATAGCCCAATGTTCCAAAATACCTTATTTTTGTGACCTGAATTCAAGCTTCTCAATCTATACTAATAAAAGGCAATGTGTGTGTGTGTGTGTGTGTGTGTTGTTCACAAAGCATAGCATATTCTCTCTGATAACTCCCATACTCCCCACCCCTCTCCCTCTCTCTGTCTCTGTCACTGGATGGTGGTTATGTCCGGGCGGGGTTTGTCTCCGGATGCGTCTGGGCGGTATTTGTCTCCAGATGCATCCGGCAGTTTGTCTCCGGACGCATCCGGCGGTGTTTGTCTCCGGACGCCTGCGGGCAGTGTCCAGATGCCTGCAGGTGTGTTTGTCTCGGACGCCTCCGGGCGGTGTTTGACTCTGACGCCTCCGGGTGTGTTGTCTCCAGAAGCCTCCGGGCGGTGTTTATCAAGGATGCCTCTGGGTGGTGTTTGTCTCCAGAGCTCCGGGCGGTGTTTATCTCTGGACCTCCCGGGTGTGTTTGTCTCCAGACACCTCGGCGGTGTTCTTCTCCAGACACCTCCGGGCGGTATTCGTCTCCTGGTGGTTTTTATAGCATGACAGGTAGAAAATGGATTTCAGACATTACTCTGTTTCCATCTTACATGTTATTCTATGCAGAATAATTTGGATGAGACATTATGATTGTAATTGGCGTTCCACTACACGTCTGTCATCCATCCCTCCCCTCCCTCTTTCCTCACCCTCTGTCCCCTCTCACTCTCTCTCCCTCCCTCATCTCTCTCTTCCCTCCTCCTCTCTTCCCCTCCCCTCTCTCTTTCCCTCACTTTCCTCTGTCTTTCCCTCTCCCGCCTCTCTCTTCCCTCCCCTCTGTCTCTCTCCTTCCCCTCTATCTCCTCTCTCTTTCCCATTCTATCTCCTCTCTCTCCTTCCCCTCAATCTCCTCACTTTCACCCCACCCGCTCGATCTCCCCCCCCCCAATGTCAGTGTTCCCGTCAGCAAAGCGACGGGTGGTATTTGCTCGTATCTACTATGATGGACAAGGTGTGTGTGTGTGTGTGTGTGTGTGTGTGTGTGTGGTGTGGCATTGGCGGAGCAAGGAGGGGAGCAAATGGTGTGGTCGCCTCGAGTGGCACTTTTGGGGGGGGGGGCGGAGATTTGTTTTGTTGATTACAGTACTGCCACCTGCGGCATCATCTATCACTATGACACTTCTGAGACAATTTCCCGTGGCGTGTGAAATCAAGCGCAGGTTTGAAATTTAAACCGGATTACAGTACTGTACTGGAGCAGCAAATTGGAATATGAAAATAGATTTTAATTGGTGCAAAACGCTTCAATGTACCTTGTGTCCTGCCTTCTATTCATCCGTCATTAATGAAAGAAGAGAACCTGCTAACGAACAGTGTTTCATTCGATAATAGTTTATTGTTGTTTCGTTTTTCTTTTGTTTTGTTTAGTTTTTTTGTGTATTTGTTTATTTGCATCAGGACAGTAAGGTCACTCCACTGTTGGGAGAAAACCGTCAGTCCCCCATGGGCCACTTTTTAAGCGGTGAAGCTGCTTCACTGCCAACTTCCTTCCAACAACGACCCCCCCCCCCATCTCAGGATGTTTGACAAAAAACAAATATAAAAAGGAGGTGGGTACAAAAAAGGAAGTGGATGGGGGCGATCAATTGGTGTTTTATTATTATTATTATTATTATTATTATTGGCCTTATCTTAGAGTGCCTTCTTTTCGGAACTTGGATTCAAGATTATTTTGGTAAGTGTCACAACTAATAAATTAACTTTCTTTACTGAGTTACTGTCTTTATTATGTTAAATAATAATATTAAATGTCACTTGCAACTAAATCCATCGTTATGTCATCGTACTGGTATTTCAACTCTCCCAATGGCACCCCCCCCCCCCGGCTGTCACCCGGAAAGGACCACCTCCCCACACTCCCTAATGCTTCAGTCACATTTGGCTCGGCGGCCGTAGGGTCTAAAAAATCTACGGCCACAGAATTATAGGACGGCCGCAGTATTTCCACGGTCACACAATGTAGCAGTCCATATGTTTTTTATTTTGGGTAGCCGCACGGGGTGTTTAGAAATCGTGGAGACCGAAAACGTGGGGTGCCGTACGGTCTTTGATTTGATGTGGCACGGTGACCTAGGGCGTCCCTGCGGCTGCCATAAATTTTCAAGGCAGACGCAAGGTAGCCTCAAGTGCCCGCAAGGCGACCGCAGGGGGCCCTAAGGCAAACGTAATTTTTTTGTTTGTTTGTTTTTTTTTGTAATTTTTGGGGGTTGGCAAAATTCATTTTCATTGTAAGAGCCACGGCAGCCGCACGAATAATGCAAGCCACGTACGCCCTACGTACGGTCGACGTGGAACATCTACGTCATGGCTACAGCTTGTCGAATTGCTAGGCCAACCTAGAATGAAAAAAGTTATATTCCGCGCTTTAATTCCACTGAGACCCTACGGCCTGTAAAAGATAGCCAACGGCGTAGGGCCACCCTGAGGCCACCTCAGAAACTCTGCGGCCGCCGCACGTTTCTGTCAATTCAGGGGGTACGGCCGCCGTATCTCACCGTAGAGCAAATGTGACTCATGCTTTATTGCACAATCATTCATTCCTGTGTTCGCGAGACGAGTTTGCTTCACTGAAGGCTAGGAAGATATGAACCACTCAGTCACAACAACTGAATGCTTAGTCGGCCGATGACGATTTAAAAAGGTGGAAAACAAAGGTGTAACTGTTTGTGAGCAAATGCGCTGTACTTGATTCGATTTGCAATAACATGATTTAGTTATGCTTTGTGTTTAATTCAGTATGTGAGTTACGAGAGGGCGGCAAATTGACAGCTCACCCCCGAGCGGAATTTTACCTCGATACGCCACTGTGTGCGTGCGTCTGTTTGTGGCATGTTTATTTGTGGAGTTATACTGGAGCTTTCTGATGTGGAATGTGATGCACCGAAATTATCGCAATGATCTCCTGAATTGATTAGTCTAATTAACTACAAAGAACCAGGAAAAATTCCCATGTCTTAAGCACACATCATGCTGAGTTGTATGGAGCAGCTTAATAGGTTCTTCCATGGCATGGCATTCTATTTACAAAATAAATAACAAAAATAATGACAAAATTGTAACAAACAATGTGTTAATTGATACTAATAATATTAACAACAATAATAATAGTGGTATCATTTGGCAATAATAATATCGAACATATCATCCTCCTTCTCCCATCCCTGCCCTGGCCCAGGCACATCTGGGGGTTCCACCAGTTATGTAAATGGATGACAAGTAATTAAAATGATCACAGCTAATTGCACAGCATCACAAGGATAAGCTTGGTAATAATCCCTTCCAATTGCCACTGAAAATTTACATGATGTAAGTGCAATCATTTCCTCTGACCACACAAGCAAAAATAGGGACACAGCTGGCTCGTTAACAAAAATAAACAAATTTTATTTAATTACTACACATATTAACTATCACTTCAAAGTTGGTATTAATGGCATGATAACACAAGTAAGGGCAGATTGTCAAAAACCTTCAACTGAATAAAATAGTTCATCCCAAAGTTGTCGAAACCTTCACGTCAACAAATAGTTCATCAAAAAGGTATTTACTGTTTCTCTAGGTCTCTGCACAGAAATAAAATGTAAGAAAAATAACAGACATATAAAAACATATACAAACTAGAGGGGGAGCACTCGGGAGAGTGCAAAACCTCCGCCGCCAATACTGCTGGGTCACTCAAGTGAACCTTATATCTTATTCATTAACATATGAGTCAACAGTGCTGACAGAGTTATAGTTCTTTCTCCAACTATTTTTTTTTGGATTGGGGGGGGGGGTGAAATCATTAAACATGTTAGAAATGCAAAAAACAAGAAATCGAAATTTAGTTGAAAAAAAAGTTGCAAATTTTTTTTTCCTCTAACAATTTTTTTGG
>CM068954.1:79189581-79244427 GCA_035128595.1 Eptatretus atami | reverse complement strand
TAAATCTATTCATTAATATATCATCAACAGTGCTGACAGAGTTATAGTTCTTTCTCAACATTTTTTTTTGGATTGGGGGGGGGGGGTGAAATCACTAAACATTTAGAAATGCAAAAAACAAGAAATCGAAATTTAGTGAAAAAAAAGTTGCAAATTTTTTTTTTCCTCTAACAATTTTTTTTTGGGGGGGGGGGACAATCACTTAAACAGTAGAAATTGCAAAAAAAAACAATTTTTCTCTAAATTTTTTTTTGGGCGAGGGTTGGAAATCACTTAAAACATTAGACATGCAAAAAAAAAAACATTTTTCCTAACATTTTTTTTTTGATAGACCAGTTGGGGGGTGAAATCACTTAAAACATGAGAAATCAAAAAAAAAAAATTTCCTCAACAATTTTTTGGGGGGCGGGGGTGGAAATCACTTTAAAACAGTAGGAACTCAAAAAAAATAAAAAAAATTCTACTAACAACTTTTTTTGGAGGACAAGTCCAAACTCTATGCATGATCTTGGACCATACCTAAACCCCCCACCAAGTTTCTCGAAATCCTCGAGGATTTTTCCGTAATACTGCTTCACAAACAAACAAACAAACAAACAAACAGAAAGGGGTGAAAACAGTAACCTCCGATCTTCGATGGCGGAGGTTAAAGATATGTTGGAAGTTCCATTGAAATATTCCCTTTCTACACGTGGACCAAGCTGACTGTCAAGAAAGTTTGATTCCACACACTTCGACCATGCGAGCACTGCTCACAATTCTCGTGCCTGGCCACCACATGACTAAAGGCCCAAAAGCTGTGGCAGCAGAAATGCCACTTGTGTGGGCCACTGTTGGCTGGGTTGTAATCTGCGCCATGATTGCACACTTCTCCGGGACGGTCGACTTGTTCACTCATTAAATTGGGCCCCATTCCGTCTTCGCTATCCCACACCATTGCTCTGCACAGTTGCCCCACATAAGCCTGCTCCGTACTGCAGCTCCAAATGGTTGAGAAGACTCCTTGTAGCCAGTCAACAATGGCGGTCTATGTAACAGTCACCTTGTGCGCAGGTACAAAATTGTGAAGAAGGAATTCTCGTGCAGGAAATTCTCGTGAAGGAAACACCTCACTTTAGTGCCTTGATATTTGTCCTTAATTGCCTCCACCACTGAACATGGATGGAGGTTATGTTTTCATTCCTGTTTTTACTTGACGAAATGTAGGATTTTGTCAAGTATGTTGGTCGGTTCAGTTTGTTTGTTTGTGTGTGTGTACGTCTCGCTCTACAGTCGCATTTCGAGTCGGAAGTCATGGAACTTCACCAATGAGACTTATTGGCCACCAGAATAGACCCTATAACTTTTGGCATGTCAAGTCTACAAGGTCAAGGTCCAGAGTCAAACATTCAGTATTTATGGTTTTCACAGATAAACCATCTACGGAAGGCCGATCAAAGAAGAAGCTACCAATGTCAAAAATTACAGCACTGATTCAAGGAGCGGTGATGGCATCGCGCCTGATTATATTTTGGTCAAATCGGTCAAAGGTCACGGTCACAGTGAGGTCAAACATCAAAAAAATTTATAACTCATCGATAACGATAAGAAGCTACCAATGTCAAATTCACCACCGTTATCATTCTATTGTTATGTTACCCTAAAAAAACTATGTTTAACCCCAAAGCCAATACCTAGTTATTCCCTCAATTTCTCGATGGGTACGCAGATCTTGTTGAATTTTCGTCAAGTCCTGCCCTATGGCCATTTTATTTTTCTGTTTGTTTTCTATGAGCAGGATATCTCAAAAAGTTTTGGACGGATTTGGACGAAACTTGGTGGGCAGGTTGGGTGTGTGACAAGGACAAATTGATTAGATTTTGGTGAAGATTCGGATCCGGATGCAAGAATTTTAATAGTGATTCTTCACCTTGAGAGATAGGCCAATAATTATTTATAGCACGGTATCTCAAACAGTTATGGGCAGATTCAGACGAAACTTGGTGGATGAGTTGGATAGATAACAAGAACAAGCTGATTAGATTTTGGTTGATAGGCTGGATCTGCATCCGTACATCGGTGGGCTACAAAACGTAAACTGTTCAGCCTGGCGGAGACATGTGGTCTACCGAGTGCCCTTCTAGTTGTCAACTGCGATTTTTGGATGAGGCTGGATGGCATGATATTGTAACATCCGAGGGGTAGTGTCAGGCAACATGTTCTTCTGACACATACGTTTATTTGGGCAGTGTAGAGGCAACTGACAGCTCTATATAGCAAAAAAAAAAAAAAAATCCCGATTATGTGTATGAAGCAAAACATACCTCCTGCTTATAATTCAAAACACCTCACTGCAATGGAAACATGGGGACAGGAATACTGTACTGTAATGGGGGACTTGTAAAAACACATACCCACAACTAGAGTGGTGCTACAGCATTGATACATTTACATCGAGAATTGCGTCCCCTACACACCCTCCCCACCCCCAGTAACATGTTAAGTAGTATAAATGATGGGATGGCCATGCATATGCCTAGGATGGCTAGACAGAGGTCCCTGGATGCGTGCTCCAGTGCACTCCCATACCTGA
Organism: Eptatretus atami; assembly: GCA_035128595.1. Classification (NCBI taxonomy): domain Eukaryota; kingdom Metazoa; phylum Chordata; class Myxini; order Myxiniformes; family Myxinidae; genus Eptatretus; species Eptatretus atami. Next base: position 79,241,855 of record CM068954.1, on the reverse strand, counting down.
CTAACTGACCCCCCCCCCCCAAAGACCATGGCAAATATAAAAACACCCCGACATTAATTGTGGTCATGCTGATCCTATGTAGCAAGTCTGGTTTTAATTTGGCCCAGAACTGTAATGAGACCAAACAAACACCACACACACACACACACACACACACACTCACAAACACCGGTCCATGAATTATAGTAAGATTTTTTAATTATTTATATTTCTAAAGAGATTGTGTGCATGCGCTTGTCCTCCTACTTTTTCGCGCGTAACATTTATGTTGGTTTAGAATCTTCCTGGAGCGATCGAGTAATATGTGTTGCGAAGATCGTATGTTGAGGTTGTTGTGATTGATTGTCAGCAACGCAACTTTAATTAGTACAGCATTTACACATTAACTTCAGCAAGTTATAAATATACTGTGTATGGTGAGTTGTTAAAAAGATTGTTTTACACAGGTTTATTACAATACCTCCGTGTTCAGGCCTCGAGTGAGTATGTTTCTTCGACACTGCCGGGGTTTTCCCCAGGAGTGATCGAGTAATATGTTTTGTGAAGATCTCGGTTGAGATTGGAGTGATTTGTTGTCAACAACAAATTTAATGAAAAGAGTATTTCATTGACTTTCCCCAGGTAACGCCGGGTACTGCAGAAAGTTATAAATTTCTATGATGAGGAATAAAATATTTTCCATTCCAAGCTATAATTCCATGTATGTTAGAATGTTAAAAAGCATTTGTTTTGCTTAAACTATTGTAAGTCTCTTGTTCATGTAACTTTTTGAATGCCCCACCGAACAGTATAATTTTTACCATTTTTTCTTTAAATGAAAATATTATGTTTATGTTGGGATAGTTATGCATGGGAAAACCCAAACAAGCATGAATTGCAGCATTGGTTTGACTTCATAATATAGCATTACACCAGTGCCAGATAAAATTGAGGAATGCTACATTCTGCATGACAGATTAATTACTCCACAATGCATGGAATGAATAGAGCGCAAGGAATGTAACAGGATCTCATACTTAAAGTGAAGTCAGCCTAGTCTCCATTTACTGGACAGATCTATAGTGCAATGTGTGCAACATCAAAGATATCCAACAGAAAATTATGGTGTCCATGCACCGTACACCTGTAGACGGCAGCAGGATCATGGGAAAATGTCTCGTGTGTTCCAAAGATGGGACAAGTTTCAAAATATCATATAAATATTTCGATTCAATATTGTGTCCATTTCGTTTTCCTTATTATTCGCCAGTCGTTAAGGATGTTCTAAAGGGAATTTCTCATGCCTTTTATGAACTGCTCCATTATGTTAAGAACCTTTAGAGAAACCAGGGAAAATCGTAACGTGGGTCCATTGTAACAGTAGCACCCACTCATATCAGACATAGGTTACAGTTTTCCTTTTTGCACAATGCATGCAACATTTAATAATATGTGTCTCAATGGAAACACCTGGTGATAGCACAACATTTACAAGTTTTATAAACAAAAACCTGTTTATCAAACAAGGTGAGTAAACGTCATACTTAGTGAGTTGATTTTAAATAATCAGGTACACAAGATGGAAATGATATGAACTTGATTTTATAACTGTGAAAATTGATGTCATTAAGCTTATTGGTTCACGAAAAAATATTTTCACGAAAAAAATAAGTGACCACTATATTCGTTATTGTTGTGTGTCTGTTGCTGTCTGGTCTGTATGTGTCATGTCGTCGTCTGTCTGTCCGAGTATAGCTCGTGGGTTTTGATCCGTCCTGATAAATTTTGGTGGGAGTTTATATCATGATCTAGTTGTGTTTTCCTGAGAATGGGCGTGGTCGCCATTATGGCGAGCACGCCAAAAAACATGTGTTTTTCGGGGTTACCGATTTCAATTTGCATCTTCTCTAGGGGTTTGTCGAATCTGGCGGGGGTTTGGTATTTGGTTAGCCCAATGGCACCTGCATAGCCCCACGAGCTCGATTTCATTTTCGTCCAAGGTCAAGGTCACAAGGTCACGAACTTAGAAAATTTCGAATTTTGACATAAAAATCCATCTTCTCCGAGGTTTGTCGAATCTGGCAGGGTTTCGTATTTGTTAGCCCATGGCCTGCATAGCCCCACGGAGCTCGATTTTTCATTTTCGTCCCAAGGTCAAGTCACAAGGTCACGAACTTAGAAAACTTTTGACATAAAATCATACGACCGCCCAAACTTTGAGAGCTGGATGACAATATTTTTATATGATAATCTTGAGGTCATTCCCCACCGAAAGTCTTAAAACCATTTTGCTCTATCTCGAACACCTTGCCGTGCGCCCCTTCAAGTTGGTTTACGCTGATTTCATCAAAGTATGGATAATCGAGGAGTGCGAAATGCCATATAGCCTATATGACGTATTATTGTTCCTGGAATGTTCCAGAGGAAGTTTGCAGCAAAGGTCATAATCCTTGACCTTTGACCTTTAAGTTCACAAAGGTCAAATTTCAAAGTTTGGAATCGAACCGGGTTTCGGACTCTCTTCGACGAACTAACTCCAATAAGCTATAGCACGTATCCTGTTTCCTTATTTTAATGTCCACAACATTTTTTGGACCTTTAAAGTTATGCAAAGGTCAAATTTTTAAGTGTTGAACGAAACCGGTTTTCGACATTTTGCAGCAATAACCTGTCACTCGTACCACTCATGTTGATCATTTTTATAACTTGGTCAAACATTATCACATTGTCTCATCCTTGACTTCTGAAACAATCTACATCGTCAAATACCGCTCGTGAACATCGTCGTCTTCAGAACTTGTATTTCAATCATGATCGTGTTACACTATCTGTCATATAGTGCACAAACTGCCATGAGAGTACGTCTTGAAATCACAGCAGCTTGTTTTGGGGTCTATAGTAACACCTGGGGCAACAATCAGAACAGCAGTTTACAAGATTATCTCAGTGTGTTTCGTGCACTACAACCATTCCTTTGAACAGGAAAATTTTCAATGAGAGGCCATCTGACTTCACTCCATCAGAAATGACAGACCTTGTCTTGAATGTCCTGATCGTAGTTCAGAGGTATTAAGGACAAGCAAACCAAACTGAAGTCCACATCTATATACTTCAGATGTTTCTCCAGGTCCATCAACCCAAGGTCAATAATTATGTGGACAGCATTATTTGATGAAGAACAGCACTACTCACTTGAACCCAAGTCAGTACATTATGTAGGAATGAAATAAAGCTCTAAAATTAGAAATGAACAGTAGGGACTTGTGAAACATCTGCCCAGTATAAAATGTGACTTCAAGTCCTCAACTCACAACCCTCAAGTCCTCAACCCCACTCACCAAAGCCTCAACATCCCCCTCTCAATTCTGTGTCATCTTTAATCCACCCCTCCAACCCAACTCTGTCCTCCCGTCCTCACCCCTCCTCCCCCGCTCATAAAAACAAATGGGTATTTCCACATCGAAACAGTGGAATATTTAACACTTTCCCCTTGCCTATCTTGCCATCACCAACTTCACAGAAATAACGATTGAAACAGCTCCGACATGTCATGGCCCATCACATTCGCCTGTCCAATTCACAATCCCGCGACATATGCAGAAATTCTATGGAATTTCAACTGTCAAGTGACCATGAGACCAGAAACAAATGTCTTCTTCCTGATGCATATAAATATAGTGTTGCGACCATGGGTACTGAGACATCAGCTTGTCACTCAGGGGGATTAATCCCCAGTTGTCCTCGGTAGAGCCGGACCTGGGGCCACCGCTCACAATTAACGGTGTGGCACGGTGGGTTGTTTTAGAACCACGAACGCCACCCAGTAACCACGAGTTCCAGTGTCCACGTCTAATTATTCCGTTTAACGAGAGGTCACGTGTTACCTGAGCGGGAGCGCACCCTCGGAACAAGCACACAATGTTATCTCGATTAGATAATAATTAGGGCGGCCGAGCGTTTTAACCGCTGGTCGTGCCGACTATTTTTGGTCAAATCTGTGGTAATTACCTCCCAGTCTATCTAGGTTCGGCAATGCTGAAATTGTCGGTTCGGACAATCCAGACCAATGGAAGGAAAGACAACACGGACAGGTTGGAAATCGACAAATGATTTATTAATATAAAATAATAAATAAAAAAACTTTTTATTGTCTGAGGTAATAAATGAATTAATTTCAAAGCAAAATCAATCAAAATGCCAGGAAAGAGACAGAGAGAAGATGTCTATCGGGGGTTGACTTACTTACAGCTAAACACAGACAAGGGTACCCAGCAGACATTCGGGGGGGGGGGAAGAATCGTCTCGCTCACCAAGAAGTAGTCGTCCGTTGAGTGAAAGTCGAAATCCGTGAATGATGTGCGTGGCATGTGCACGTCCGTCGTGCCAGCACCCAGCCTTGCCGTGCACCCTCTTGCAAAACACCCTTGAACGCAGTCGAAGTCTGGAGGGCACCGAGATAATCTGTCGCGGGTTTGACCCTGGTGTCGTTGGTGACCGACCCGTGCCTCACTTGTTGGCGGTGCTGCTCCACCCACACGCGCACCACACGCTGCTTGCCCAAGCACTGGAAGGAGAATTGTTTTGTTGGCGCTGGTCAGAACACCCACACCCGCACCAACGCTCGCTTCCTTCTCCTCTTTTGCGCGCTTACACCCGTTTTTGCTCGCTTCTCAAGCTTACTTTCCTTCTCTTCTCCTCCCTGGCTTTCTTTCGCCCCACTTTCTTTCCCATTTCTCGCCCACTTCTTGCCCCCTTCGTTTCGTCCCCGCTTTCCTCCTCGCTTTCTCTCTGCTGTTTCTCCTCACAGAACGTACCTCCCGTTCGTTTTATATCTCCGGGCCACGTCCGGCGGTGCAGTCCACCCAGCGGCCTCACCCCGCCCCACTTGCGCGACAGGTAACCATGACGACCTGTGCACTTCTCAAAAAAGGCTGGGCGGTTGGAGGCTCGTAAGAAATGTATGCTGAGGAGAAATATATATGGGCGGGCTTCAGGAGCTGCGTGAAAGAGATGTGTGTAGTAACACGTGTCTGTCAGTAAAGAAAAAAGCTTCCCATAAGAGAGGGGATCTATCCTTTTACCCTCTCAACGCATCAATTTAAGATCCCAAGGCATGGGATGGGCTAATCTGAACATGCATATAAAGGGAGAAGTACTTCTGAGAACCTGGATGTGTGGATGCATTCATCAAACTGCATTCTGAAATCCGTAACATTATTTTTTTTCATTCCAAACACCCAATTTTCTTCCAACACTTTCTTGGAGTTTTTTAGTTAGCATGCAAAATTTCACGAAGCAACGTTTTAGTTTTGGAGTTATTGGAGGAGAACACACACACACACACACCACAATGCGGTCAGTCAAGAGGCCACCAGCCACCAGAGCGCAGAGGATCATAGTGCCAGCAGTCACGTCCAGTATAGACCGCACACCAACACCATTGAAAATTAAATAATGACGGATGCTTTCTTTCACAATGTTAGAAGATTCCCAGAAGTCCTCAACAAAGACCTTTATAATGACATAGGTTTTATGGTCCTTGGTCGAGCCGTTTAAGAGAAAATAGTCAGAAATATTCGCAAGGACCAGCATAACCTTCACGGTAAAATCTCTGCTTGAGAGAAATCCACGTGGTTATGTGGGTGGTATATAAACAACAGACTGCTGCTTAAATTGCTGAAGCCTATCTTCACAAGGCCCGTGATGCCTATTTGCTCAAAATCCTTTTAACTGTTGTTTTGGTCATTTTACACTGAAGGGAAAACTTATAGGGAGGGCATGGTGATTGTGAATATGATAGCTCCGAAGATGTCTTTGACTTCACATAGCAGTAAACATGGCAGTCGTATGATTTTTTGCTTTGAAATTGCAGGTGGAGTCAGGCGACCTGTCCAACCAATGGGTGTAACTTGGATGGACTCACACGTTTGGCACCTTTTATAGTCTAGTTTCATAATCAGAGGTATGAGTAAATTTGTACAATAAATGCATTGTTTGTTCAGAGTGATTTTGTATGGGTTTTGCATGTCTGTTATACAATTAACTCAGAGATATGTGACAATTGGCACGTACCATTGGGTCATTATGCAACATCAGATTATGTTTCACAAAAGACCTATTGCTTCAAAACTATTCGTTTTACTCAATCGCAATCTAGTCGCATTTACAGTAAGACGTGTATCGCTGAAATAACATAAGTTGGGGGTTACTGATTCACAACAACCAGGTTGACATCATCTTTTTTTTTCAACTATGTTACAATTTTTTTTTTTACCATTATTTGCCCAAGTCTCTGCTTTCACGATAAGAGGTCAGCACACATCGTGTACTGGGCAATCTTACCTGAGGCATACAAATATTACTTTTTAGACCGATACATCACATTAATCATCTGGTAGTGCCTCATGTTCCACCAAATGTACTTGAAATGAGGCAATATCATCACTTTGAAAGCCTGGTATTGGCTTAACGGTTAAGGTGACTGCCTTGATATCTTAAGGTCTTGAGTTTGAGCCCCTGTTATGTCGTAATTTAACTTCAGGTGGGTTGACTCGGCCTATCATCCTTCCGAGGTCGGTAAAATAAGTACCAGCTTACTGTAAACAGGGGGCACTGCATCAGCGGCACAGCTGAGCTCCCAGCAATGATGCAACCAGCAGCCACAGACTGAATATGAAATAATAATCCCTTTGTAGACCATCACTTCGAATGGTCTACAATCTTGTTGCAGTCTTGACGATCACCCTTCCCTTTCCCAAGAGGGACAACAAGGCCCCTCTTCCAGACAGTGGGGATGATGCCTGTGTTCCAGGCAGAGCAATGACACGAGAACAGCATTTCCACCAGCCTTGAGAAGTTCAGCATGGATGCCACAGATCCCAGGAGCTTTACCCCATTTCAACCGGTTTTCCGCAGCCTGTGTTTCCACAAATGAAGGTGGACCACAGTTGATTGGAGGGTCAGAAATAAGGATTGCAACACCCCTGATATCCAACTCGACAGCTGCTGGATCAGCCTGGTACAGCCGCTTAAAGTAACTGGCCCAGCGGGGCTTCACTTCGGACTCCTCTGTCAAGAGCTCACAACCCTCTGCTCAACTGCAGTACACTGAGGGACGGGCTTGGATGAACGCAATGCGTGAATTCCCCTGTAAGCAGGACAAGAATCACTTGACCACAGTTGATGCTCTACCCCTCACAGATTCCTCGCACATAGGCATCCTTGTCCACTCTTAGGGCACGTACAGTTTTAAGCCTCAGCTCACTGAACAGCTCTTCTCTGCCATTCAGCCTGGCCAACTTTGGGCAATGGTATCCAGTGTCCTTGAGAGACAAAAAATTCTCATTCCCCCCCCCCCAGTGAGTTCCAAGACCTCTACTGGCCACATCAAGGATGGTGGTCTTGAAGGCACTCCACAACTCTTCAGGATCCCCCAAAGCACTCAGACCCACCACATCTCCACTCAGCTTGTTTGCAAACACCTCAGTGACCCTCTCATCCTTGAGCTTGCCAACATCCAGCTGAGGCTGGGATGGTACCATTTTCCCGGATTTAAGCTGCAAATTAAGAGTTGCTATAACAAGCTGGTGGTCAGTATTGAGGAATTAGCACTCCAGTAGACCCTGTAGTTCTGAATCATCTTCCAGCGACAATTAACGAGCACATGGTCAGCCTCCTTTGCCACACCACCAGCGTTGGAATACCAAGTCCAGCGATGAGCTTTTAGGTGCTGAAACCATGAACCAGCCACCCTAAGCCCATGACTTTTTGCAAAGTCAAGGAACTTCGTGCTTTTCTGGTTCACAGTTCCAGATCCATCGTGACCAACACACATCTCATAACCATCCTAATCAGATAATTACCCCAGCGAGAAGAGGATCTAGCCTGGAGCACTGATCAAGCACAGATTCGAGTGTGGCATATAATGCATCCTTCATGGTGAGATCACTCGCCTCAGTTGGAGCATAAACAGAGACCAGAGAAATGCACCCAAGGAGTGACGAATCCTTCGTCTCATAATCGCTTGTTGACCGGTGTTACCTCAATTATCATTTGAGTCAGCTTATTGGACACAGCTACAGCAACTCTTGGGCATGGTGACCATCAGAGCAACCATACCAATAGTAGGTGAAACACCCGCCATTATCTCGCCGCAATCGATCACCGAACATCAGAGTGTGCTGCAATACTGATGTTCAAACGCTTGAGCTCAGATGATAACAGAACAGGTGATCATCCTCTCTTAGGGATAGGACATTTCAGGCACCCAACAAAGGGATCGCCTCAGGTTAACCCAAGGAGACCACCGTCTGGTGGACGACACCTCAGCACCACCCGACACACTCTCCCACAATCTGACCGACTGACTGGAAGAGGGGCCTTGTTGTCCCTCTCTGGAAAGGGAAGGGTGATCGCCAGGACTGCAACAACAACCAAGGGGTGATGCTGCTCTCTGTGCAGGGCAAGGTCTTGCTCACAAATTCTTGGTAGGGTTCACCCACCATCTGCTGAGGCACCAGTGTCCAGAGCAGTCAGGCTTTACACCAAAGAGGTCAACAATTGACCATTCCTTGTTCTTTGGGTCCTCACCGAATGCAGACGAGAGTTTTGGCAGGGGCTGCAGAGGTCAACAGACGTTTGGGTCAGGCCTGTGGAGTCATGGAATCAATGAATCATGGGTGTTTCGCTGATGTACCTGTGTGGGGAGACGGAAGTCCGAGTCTTCAGGTCCTTGGTGCTTCCACTCTTGCTCTGTGGATGTGAGACTTGGACTCTGACCAAGGATCTGAGATGGAGACATTCCTTTGGTACCAGGTCTCTTTGGAGAATCCTTGGCTATCGCTGGTCAGACTTTGTGTCCAATGAGCGGTTGCTGAGAGAGACTCAATGAGATTTGTTACCTGCATAGTCCGTGAGCATCAGCTACCGCTGATGGACATGTGGCTCGTTTTCCTGACACTGATCCTGCTCACCAGATTCTCTCAGCGAGGGAGCCTCGTGAGTGGGAGGCGGCCAATGGGCCGACCATGGGCTCATGGTTGCAGCAGGTTGAGCCGCATCTCAAGAAGATGGGGGTGGGCAGGCATCTGCCTGGGGATGACCAGACGGAGGCCTCTGGAGTACGGCAGAAAGTGGATGCAGCGACGCGCTGCTCTAGCGCATGCTCCCATACCTGACCTGACCTGCTTTGAATGGGACAAAATCGCGGTTCTTAAATGTACTATATCATGTCGGATTGTATGAATAATTACAATTTTGTCAGTGTGTCGACATAATAGTTAATGACTAACTTAACTAAATAAATATAAAATATTCCATTCAATTTCTAACCTAAGTGTGAATATTCAACCTTATTGCGTTTTATTTTTTATTCTCGACCTTGGATCGAATTCACATCTTCTTACTCTCTATGTATGAGTTGCTTCAGCCCTCAAAATACACCATATCCCCCTCCTTGACCCATAATGCAGTGTGTGTGTGTGTGTGTGTGGTGGTGTGGTGTGTGTGGTGTGTGGTGTGTGTTGTGTGTGTGCGTGTGTGTGCGTGCATCGCTCAATGTGTTCATGTGATTTTGTGGACCTAGTTAGACTGATTATTATCTACATTGAAGGTAGACAATAGGACCTTTGTATATGGCGTAGATACTTTAAGTTGCCAGTCCTTTGGTGCACTGAGAGTGCCTCAATGGCTGTGCACCACTATTTGAAAGTGACAGACATTTGACCCATGTCAGGTTTGGACAGGAATTTAGAATTTGGTCAAGATTCTGGTTCCAATTGCCAACTCTTTACAAAAGACACTGTTGGATCTCTAATATCCCTGGTAACCATGCTGACAGATGGATCACCGGCTTATTCTCCCATCTGACGGATGACACTCATTGGTGCAAGACTTTGCCTGTGAAAGACCAGGATGGCAATCAAACCGAGACTGTACTGCTTAAAGCTCAAAAGCAAGTGTTATACTGCTTAAAGCTCTGTTCTCTCCTGCCATCTTCCTTTCTCACATCGTTATCTTGAAGTCTGATCAGAATTCCATGCAAGACGCAGCGATCAGTGTTTCTGATTGGGTGTTGTGCCTTTGCCAAGGCAGGCAAAGAAACTCAGGCCATAGGGCTATTCATTGTGTGGATCACAAGGCTAGGAGGCATGTTGCCAAGCAACGGTGTACAGACTCGACCTTTGATTGAGGCGGTGATGCGGAGGCGCATAAAGCTTGCCTTGGAGTGGGTGTGCCCATTTATTGCTTGGGTTGTCTCGCTGCCTCTGCATTATTGAATGATCTACAGTTTGCTTTGATTTTGTCTTTAACACAAACAGCTTTCAAAATTAGACTTTACAAAATTACCTCCAGCTTTGCAATATCCCTTACTTTTTCAAAGAGAATAATAAATTGCTTATTTTAAAGTATAGATCTGTCACAACATGTGGCCTACTGTATCATGCTCAACATCAGGTGAGGATTTTTAAAATCTTACTGTGCTTGGAGCGTGTACATTAGGGTGTTCCAAAAAAAGGAAAGTTTGATTTTTGCTGCTCCCTGATTTTGCCTTTGTTCCAATACCCCATAAGAACTTATAGGTCAAAAATGAACAAAATTCCATGATATTTAGGGGTTTCTCAAGTTGGCACAATTATGTCCATTATGGAGAGGGCATTTTGCACTGCAATGTCAAAAAGCTCATCTAGGTCTCCTTGGAAAAATATTCTTTCATCCTATATGACTGCTGTGGTTTTTGAAAATATCAAACAACCATATTAATTGTGAAGTGTACTGCGTTGTGCATATTCGACGGCAAGTTGTCAGTTACAGTTTGGCAAATTTCAACAATATTGTGCCAACTTGAGGAACCTAAACATCTCCAATCTGCTTCATATTTGGTGTGTATGTTTCCACTGTCAAATGGAACAAAGGCACACCCAGGGAGCATGAATATTCATACTTTTATTTTTTTATCCCCTATTATGAAGCACCCTAGTGTACATATTATGGCAATGTTGCACGATTGAGAAAAGAAAATTGAAAAGGAAAAAAAAAAAAGAGGCGAAAATTGAAATCAGGAAGTTGGAGAGGAGATAGAGTAAAAAAGAAAAGAGGTTTGAAAGGAATAAATGATTGAGATTTATAAGAAGGGTCATGGAGGGGCTGACTATTTGTGTCATTTTTCATAAATGGATGTACTTATTTCCCTTTCCTTTTATACGGGCAGACATCGTCTTTCTCTCTTCTACAGCAACGACTCCAGGCAGCCCTGCGAGATTCATTACACATATATGCAAGGCTGCATTCATACCATAATAATGTAAATAAAATATAGTCAATGTATTTTAAATGACAAAGTTTCTCGCAAAACATAATGATTGCCAGATTATGAAATAGCTGACATCTCCAGACTCATTTGACCTTCGGAAATTATTTGTGGGTGTTGTGTGTGTTGTGTGTAGGTGGCTCGGAAGGAACAATAAAGGAGTCTTGGTGTGAAGAAGACTTCACAACAGAATGTCTGGCATTCAGTTTCTCCGCAAGAGTTTAATTAAAGTTACATAAAACTAATTTATCTGCCAGTAAATGTGGAAAAGACACACAGCCGGTTGACTAGTTTTAACCAAGGGCAGACAGGTCGTGTTTTGGAGATAATGCCCTGAATCGTGGTGGTTCATCTGGCATGAAACGTCCAAAGCATTATTCTAAAGACAGAGAAGGGATCCATCGGGTGCTGTTGTGCATTGCATCAAAAACTCTTATGTGACCATTGAGTGTGCTTTCCCATAAAATGTACCCTGCAAGTGGGTAGATAAATGTTGTGTGAAACCATCAAACTAGTAAATAAACATGCAAATTCAGTTTATTTCTGCACATTGGATTTACTTCTTTATATTATTTTTTTTTCATTCCACCAGCATTGTCCATCGTTTTTGACCAATGAGGAACTTGATCTCAATGAATCTGAGTGGAGGCCATAACGAGAGCTGGATCACATCAACTGCTTCACCGGGAAGCGCTGCGAACGACCCACTTCCAATCATCATTTCAGTTATCGGGATCTTTCTGGTCATCGCCTCCTGCATAGTCTTTATGGTACGTGTGTTCACCAAGATTCGCAAGCGATACCTCTAAAAGCTTTTACTTGACACTTAACACTTTGTGTGAAATGTTATTATCCACTATTGATTAATTAACTCATCTAAGTTTGTTGTCTTTTCTCCCAACATTCTCATACAAACCAAAGGTGATTTCCATTGTGTTGCTGATGAATCTTCATAATTTTCTTCAACGCAGAACTGTTGCTCATTTATTTCTCAGCTCCGTATGATGTAGGTGATGTTGCGGTAATATGGACGGTTAGGCAATATCGATGTCAAGGATTTCATGGTAATCGAAATCACACTTCAGCAAGTACATCTTGGTGTGCTTTCATGAGATATTTCATTTTTGGTCGAGGATATTATGGATACATCCATGTACAGCATGTCGATGACATTTCTCATAATCATAAGAGACTGTCCATATAACCGCGTCATATCATGAGTTCATACATGGCCATGTCCTCAAATGTCTGCACACACAAGATGTGTCTGCCAATAAATAATTACAAAAAAAACACAAAAAGCTGGCAGAACAAAAACGCTTAATTGTGTTATATTCTGAAACAAACATTCAATGTCGGCCAAACTCCTTGAACAAAGAGCAATCGAGCAAAGAGGCAAAGCAAATAGACAGAAGCGCACATACATCAAATTAAGCACACTTTACAAAGAGACAAACAGAATCATCCTAAAGGATGCAGTGAAGGGAAAGAGATTAGTTACAAGGGGGAGGGGAGAGAAGAAGTTGGGGACAAGCTTGTATCAGAGTAAATAAACATTTAATTTTTGTTTTTTATTACTGAAACAGACAAGTCACATAGATAATGCAATAGTGGCTGCACATGTCAGTTTTAACCAACCATTGGAAACTTCCTCTTATATGAACAAGTTATCATTAATATCTCTTCAAAGAATTAGCTCCATCCTTCCAGTAGGCAAAATATTTCATGTACTGGTAACAATCTTTGTGAAATGCCTCGATCCTTTTGTCGAACGAAAATTGTGCTTCGCTGACTGCTAATATTCCAACATCCCGAGTTCATTTTCGAGGAAAAGCACGCAAGCGATGTCATCCCATGTTTTGAGCGCTTGGACAGTCTGGTACTGCCTTCAATGTCAAAAGTCCATTATTTTTCTGTACAAGAGTGAAGCTCAAGAAAGAGCAAGATGGAACTGACAGTGGGGCAAACATCAAGGGAATAAACGAGCAGGTAAAGAGGATATGGAATAGGGGACAAATGATGAGACTGTGGGATTATTCATGCTTGAAGGACATGCTCTATATTTCAGACCAGTGTCTAATCATTTCCAGATCAGCAGAGAGTGAGAGAGATGCAGCTACTGACTGCCTGGCAGAGGGATTTTGAGGCCTCTAATTGATTATTTTGTTTGAGCTGCCTTATAGGCTGCTTTACCGAGAAGCTCTGTAAACATTCTACCAGAGTGCTCGGTTCCTCGATACCGACCACAGGCTTGTGGGAGCAACTCTGAATTTGCAGCTTAAATCCGGGAGAATGGTACTATCCAAGCCTAGGCTGGATGTTGGCAAGCTCAAGCATGAGAGGCTAGCTGAGGAGTTTGCGAATAGGCTGTCAGGATATGGAGGGGTCTGGGTGCTTTGGGGAATCCTGAAGTGTTGTGGAGCGCCTTCAATACCACCAGCCTTGCTGTTGTCTTGGATGGATGTCTTGGAACTCACTGGAGGGTGAAGAATAATTTTTTGTCTCAGGGGCACTGGATACCATTGACCAGAGTTGCAGGGCCAGGCTGAATGGCAGAGCTGAGCTGTTCAGGGAGTTGTGGTGTAAAACTGTACGTGCGCTAAGGGTGTACAAGGAGGCCTATGTGCGAGGAATCTGTGAGGAGGTAGAGCATCACCTGTGGTCAAGTGATTCTCATCCTGCTTACAGGTGAATTTGCGTATTGCGTTCCTCCAAGCCAAACTCTCCGTGTGCTGCAGTGAGAGCGGAGGGTGGTAGGCTCTTGACAGAGAAGTCTGAATTGAAGGCCAACTGGGCCGCTTACTTTCACCGTCTGAACCAGACTGATCCACCTGCTGTTGAGTTGGATGTCAGGGTTGTGACTATCCCTATTGCTGACCCTCCAATCAACTGTGGTCCACCTTTGTTTGTGGAAGCACAGGCAGCGGTGAACTAGTTAAAATGGGGTAAAGCTCCTGGGATTTGTGGCATCCATGCTGAACTTCACAAGGCTGGTGGAAGTGCTGTACTCATGTCGTTGCATGCAGTTCTGTGCTCTGCCTGCAACACAGGCATCATCCCAACTGATTCGAAGAAGGCCTCATTGTCCCTCTCTGGACAGGGAAGGGTGATTGCCAAGACTGCATTAACTACAGGGGGTGATGCTGCTCTCAGTGCTGGGCAAGGTCTTTGCTCGGATAATTATTGATAGGTTTGCCACCATCTGCTTGGGCACCAGTGCTCAGAGCAGTCAGGCTTTACACCAAAGAGGTCAACGATTGATTGTATCCTTGCCCTTCAGGACCTCACTGAACGCAGACGAGGATTTCAGCATGGGCTGCTTGCAGTCTGTGTTGATCTCTGCAGAGCGTTCGATTCAGTGAAATGGGATGCCCACTGGAGGATTCTTGCTCTTCATGGGGTGCTACCAAAACTGTTGAATCTGATGTCTGAACTATTTTCTGGTACTGAGAGTGCTGTGAGATGTGGTGATACCATCTCAGACTTATTTACAGTTATTACTAGAGTTTGTCAGGGGGGGTTGTACTGGCCCTCACACTTTTCAGCACTTGTATAGACTGAATTCTGGGGAAGATATTGGAGAGATCGAGCTGCGGTGCAGGCTTTGGGAATATCAAGATCTCTGACCTTGATTTTTCAGATGATGCAGTCATCTTTGTGGAGTCTCTGGATATCCTTTTGAGGGCTCTCGAGGTGCTGAATAAGGAGTCGGAGCCACTGGGATTACGGGCTTCCTGGGTCACAACTAAGATCCAGGCTTTCAATGACATTGGATGCTGCTGTCTTGTCTCTACCTGTTTGTGTTGAGGATGTTGAGCTCATGGAGAGATTCATTTACCTGGGCAGTGATATTCATGTCTCTGCTGGCTGTGAGTCAAAGGTCAATGGACATCTGGTTCGGGGCTGGGGAGTCATCGATTCACTGGATAATGAGGTGTGGCACTGCCGGTACCTGTGCGGGAGGATGAAAGTCCAAGTCTTCAGGTCCTTGGTGCTTCCAGTCTTGTTCTACAGATTTGAGACTTGGACTTTGACCAGGGATCTGAGGCGGAGATCCTTTGGTACCAGGTCTCTTTGGAGAATCCTTAAAAAAAGATTGCTGGTTGGACTTTGTGTCCAATGATCGGTTGCTGAGAGAGACTCAAATGAGATTTGTTACCTGCATAGTCAGTGAGCATCAGCTGCGGCTATATGGGCATGTGGCTCGTTTTCCTGATGCTGATCCTTCTCACCAGATTCTCTCTGCGAGGGAGCCTCATGAGTGGAGGTGGCCCACAGGCCAACCACATGCCTCGTGGTTGCATCGGATTGATCGACATCTCAAGGAGATGGGATGGGCCAGTCATCTGCCTGGGGGATGGTGAGACGAAGGCCCCTGGAGTACCGGCGGAAATAATTAAAGGATCATTAAAACGGGAAGAGGGGGAGGAGAAGGAGGACAAGAGAGTGACTGAGTGAGGAGTGTGAAAGGGCATGGGAGGTAATGTAGATACAAGGAAATAAAGTATTATAAAATGGGAAAAACAGAGAGAGCGGTAGGATTGAAGAGTTGTTGAAGAGTTGTAAGAGATGGGAGGGCTAAAATAATGAAAAGTGCTTATTGATCTCTTGGGGAACCAACATACCGAGCCTGCAGGCTTTGCTCTGTCTGTTTACGGTTACCCCTGGTTCTGAAATGGAGGAAAGCACCGGAGATTGCCATGTGACTGAACGTTTGGGAAGATAGAAGTGTCATGAAACAAGCTTGGAGAGGTCTGCGCTTTTGTTTCCTACATTGAGTAGCTGTTTACGGAAGCGATCCCCCTGTGTTCGCCCTGTTTCACAGATGTTGATATCACCAAATGTAAAGATGTAACCTCTCCAATGCCAAAGTGCATTGTCACATATATGTGAACACGTAAGCCGTGGTTAAATGAAGAAATTAGGTCACACTGCAAATTTCAACAGGATTCTTCAATGAACGTATTCCAACCGACATGCAAAATTGCACCTTGATTGAAAATTAAAGTTTTTCTTGAAACGTGTTCAAAGTTCAGTTCAAAACTTAATATGAAGGTGCAGAGGAACAGACGATATCTATCATCCTGCAAGATTTGGTAATTCAAGCCTAAGTCATTTAAGTGCCAAGAAAAATGCAATTTTCGTGATTTTCTTTGTTTGACTTGCCCAAAAAATCATCAAAAGTAACAATTTTATTAATTGTAGTAACTATATAATCAGATGTCATGCTTTAAAATGCAGTATCTTTTTCAGTAATGTCATTCCAGTAAGTGTGAATCATCTTGTGGATTCATAGCTTATATGTGCTGTCTGTGAAATGCAAAACAGTCTGCTGGTGTTGGGAGTTTACAGTCTTGCGTTACCATCCAATCTATATCGATGCTGCGAGTGAAGGGAGGTATTGTGCAAGGGTGAAAATGGATTAACCCATGCAGTTTTTAAAGCATAGTCTGAGCATGAGCATGGATGGAAACTCGTTGAGTGGTTCTGATTCCTTTGGATTCATTATCCAATGTCGCACGGTATCAGTCATGCTGTGATTGCAGGAGCACGATGCTTCATTAAGATTATGACTCCAAGAACATAATAATTCAAGTTTGATTCCAGGACCACAGTGATTCATTCAAATTGGGATTCTAGTACCAGTGAACTTCATTCATATTGGGATTCTAGTACCACTGAGCTTCATGCATATTATGATTCCAGTACCATTCTGCACACTTAGTTGTTTGGCCATTTGTGGTAATAACCTGTCAAAACCTGGTTCATCTTCATATTGATTGGTCAATCCAATTTTCTGGAAATGATGATGCGACTGATGCCATGCTCACTTATGCAAATTAGACATCCTACTTGACTTTGTTTCCTTCACCGACGTGTTATGTGATGTCAGAAGGTACACAGGACACCTTTCGGATTTGTATTTTGAGCTGATTTTGTGTTGCTACTTATGCTTGAAGGCAGAAACAGCAGGCGTATCTTGTATGACACTGCATTTTTATGTCTGCCACCTAAGGTTGACAGAGGTTATGGTTTCACGCATGTGTTCAGCTTTGTTGTGTTTTAAATTTATTTTTCCTTTTTTGCATAAAAATGCATTTCTCAATCTTCATATACACTTTTTCTAGATTAATGCTTAAAATTCTGTGATTATTTGCTTCTGTTGTCTTTCGAGTTCTCTCCCTGTATTGAGGATCGATTGCGGGTTTGAGGGTTTTTTTTGTTTTTTAAAATATCTTTCATCATTCAAGTGGGAATAATTATTAAATTCATGCCATAATTTACTACATATGCAAATATGGCAGAATTGTATGTACCCCCTTCTACACTGCCAATGGAGTAGTTTAAAGATGAGCTTCCCTGGGTATATGACAAGAAGACCACAGCCAATCAAAAGGATGTAAAAGCCTTTATTCAAAATGGGTGCTCAAGGCTTGTGGAGTGAGGTGGGGGAGGGTTGAACCAGTCTTTCTTTCTATGTTGGTAAGTTGGATACACTGCAGAAAGTCAATCGGTTATTCATTTGTAATGGCAGAAAATGTGGGCATCCTCAATTTTGCTAAACATTTAGGCCTGAAGGGTCATCATGGTCAAACACTCCATTACTTATAAGTAATGTTATTTTGTTTTGCCTCAATCCCCATATTTTTCATAATTCTCATACTTACCATTCTTGTTTCCTTTCAGGCATTGTGCCGTCCCTTAGGGCTGGACATGGTGAGGCACAGCCGGGACCCTCTTCCCCATGACCCGATGAACAACAGTGAACCCCAGCTTACCATTTGGCAACGTCTTGGATCGATACGTTATTCCTTTAGCTCCTTGCATCAGCAGCAACGCCGATCACGAGGAAAATGTCCTGACATGGCTGTAGGAATGAACCAAGGCATTGACCGGGGAGTCAAGATAAAGGAGCAGGCTTGCGCATGAAAGTGTCTGTTCTGGAAACGATTTCTTGTAAGAGTGGGAGATTAACTTTTGGAGAAGCTGGCATGGTTAATTGCATTGTATAAGAAAGGTGTATTTCGTTCTAAATCACAAACCATTTTTTAATAGGGTATCATGGTATCATGGTCATATTCAAACCTAAAATATATGCAATACATGTGAGAAAAAAAAAACTATGAAAAAAAGATCATTGTTGTTATTTTAAGGGCATGGAATGCTTAAGGGATCTGACAGGATAGTGTAGCTGGTATAATAGTGCACTTACCTTTGAGATGTCTAGTCTGGGTTCGATTTCCAACCTAATTGCAATCTGCCAGATTGGTACTTCACAGGTAGGGCATTGCATCACGAAGGATGGTGTCTCTTTGATGGGGGTCCCATGTGCTAACATTATCTGATGTATGTTAAGGATCACACAGTATCTTTCACAAAGATTAGGCAAGTTAATTCCAGCAACATTAAGAAATCCCAAATTCCTGCCCTGATGACTGCTGGAAAGGGAAAGGCAAACCACTTATTGTAATCCTTGCAGTGGGACTGCTTTGGCAGTACTGAACCTACCTTTGGGGAGAGAGAGAAAGAGAGAAAGATGGAGATGGAGAGAGAAAATTGGTTTCGGAGCGGGTGGGGACGGGGGGGGGGGGGGGGGAGAGAGATTTAGAATGTGAATCAGCATGCTTAAGGATAATTTCAGGACCGAATCATATTTTTGATAACTGGGCAGATATTTGCATTACCACAGTGTATATATATATATATATACATCTGCAGTACATACCTACATACATACATACATCGGGAGCATGCGCCACAGCACGTCGCTGCATCCACTTTCTGCTCCAGGGGCCTCCGCCTAGCCATCCCCCAGGCAGATATGCCTGGCCCATCCACATCTCTTAAGATAGGACATTCCAGGCGTGCACCCAAAGAGACCACCTCATATTATTCCGAGGAGACACAGTCTGGTGCACGACGCCTCAACACCACCCTTGAATTCACCAAACTTAGTACTCCACCAACACACAGTATACAGTATGTACAGCATGAAACATACAATATTGCTTTTTGGGAATGGTCAGGGAAGAAAGGCCGACTCTTGTTGAATAAATTGGATGCTATATTTTGGCTCAGTAAGATAATTTTGATAAGACAGAAAGTATGTAATGAGCACACTTATACACTGAGGCATGCCTTTTCAGTCAGAGAGAGAAGAGATCTAGAGAATTATTCCAGCTTCCACTGTCCTCCAAAAAAATGAAAGCCAGAGAGAGAGAGAGAGAGAGAGAGAGACAACCATTCAAATTTCAACTCTCATACAGTAACTCGAAACATCAGTTTTTAAGAAACAGAGACACGTGTGCACTAAAGTATTCATTATCTCTAAATGCATCTCAGCCTCTGATTCATGCATGTACTTTTTGTCTGTAATGGGAGCAGATTAAAAGACAAAACGATAGGTGGACCCCTCTTGGAGATCAATGACATGAGGAGACCTATAGTATAGGTGACTTACTACATGATCTGTGCATGATGTTTGCTTTCATTAGACATTCATGATGTGCCTTTGTGTCCTTGTACTCGAGGATCCTTAATCCCGTCCTCACTGTATCATCGGACATAGTTATCTCGATACATTGAAGAGGATAATGTTGTCTTCTCAGTTACAACAACTCCTAATGGAAAACAAAACGCTTTGTGGATTTGCCTCGATTTTAGGATTCTGTACCACGGTGTGGAAATGCTCTCCAGAGACACACAAGGTTTGACGGGTATAAAGCACAGCAATTGAGGACACACCTGAGGCTTTCCCACAATCCTGTTCTCCTTCATGCATACTTAGAGTTGCTCTGCCTTAACAGCTGTTCACAGCAGCATCACTCAGCATGAAGTAACATTTCTGGTGGAAATGAATACTGAGAATTGCTTCACGTTCACAACAGATGGACAAACTGCTACAAAATGCCCCCATCATTGTCATCCGTGTTTTTCGACATCTGTCGAGGAATGTCTTAAACATCTTCCAAACTGCACATTCTCCACTCATCGTCGCCTTGAGGGAAACATCGGCACGGAAAGACAACCTGTGAGACATATAAAGACTTAAGGGAGATTTCCACCCAATTTATTTTCTCTTTCACTTTCTTCGATCATCCTCGTCCCCAAAGGTGACAAATAAAATGGTCGTCTTGATGATCTGATAAATATATTGAATTTTCTACAAGGGTGAATCACATTTAAGACTCAAACCATATATTTGACATGCATAAAGCCAAAACCCTTCACACTTACACTACCGGTCAGAAGTTTTAGAACACCCCCGTTTTTTGCAGTTTTTACTGAAATTTAAGCAGTTTAATGTTTCAATGAACTCTGAAATTAAAGCATAGCACAAATAAACAATTGCAGACAAAAAAGAAATCATGGAATCGTTTTGTTGAACAAAATTTAATCTAAAATTTTGACTCATAAAAGTAGCCACCTTTTGCAGATATAACAGCCAAACATACTCGTGGCATTCTTTCCACAATGGAAATCAAATATTGTTCGGAAACTTCTTCCCAACACTGGTGCAGAAGTTCCCACAAATGTGTTGCACTTGTAGGTTGCTTTGCTATCACCCTTCTGTCCAGTTCATCCCAAGCCAGCTCGATGGTGTTTAAGTCTGGAGACTGTGCTGGCCATTCCATGATTTGAAGCCTACCATCTTGTTTCTTTCTTCTAAGGTAGTTTTGACATAACCTGGAGGTATGTTTGGGGTCCTTATCTTGCTGGAGGATGAACCCCTGACCAACTAGGCGTAGACCAGAGGGTATTGCATGGCACTGCAAAATGCTGCGGTAGCCCCTTTGGTTCAGGGTGCCAGTCACTCTGTGCAAGCCGCCGACTCTGGATCCAGCAAAAGAGCCCCAGATTATCACGCTTCCTCCTCCATGTTTGACAGCTGGTTTCACACACTGAGGAACCATCTTTTCGCCTACTCGACGGTGTACAAAAACTCTACGTGATGAACCGAAGATTTCAAATTTTGATTCATCGGTCCATAAGACCTTCTTCCAGATTTCAGTAGTCCACTGGCGGTGCTTCATGGCCCAGGCAAGCCTCTTTTTCTTATTTTGCCAACTTAGCAATGGCTTTCTTACTGCCACTCGACCTGTCAAACCTGCAGCATGAAGTCTTCTCTTCACAGTTGAAACTGAGACTTCCTTACTTCGAAGCTGTTGTTAAGCTGTGCTTGAAGCTGCTGTCCTGTGAGCCGCCTATCACGCAAGCTGTTGACTCTCAGAAACTTGTCTTCTGATTGTGTTGTGGCTTTGGGTCTGTCACACCTCTTCCTGTCAGAGTTTCCTCCAGTTTCCAAGTGCCTTTTGATGGTGTAGGAAACTGCACTCACTGGCACCTTGGCTTACTTTGCAATCTCTCTAAAGGAAAGACCTACACTTTTAAGGGTTATAATGGTACTTCTGTCTTTTATAATTCTACACTTTTATAATCTGTTAATTTTCTTTTTCTCACCATTATGATAGCAATATACTACTTCCTGCAGTGCAATATTGTCCAAATAATGCTTCAGAGGGTGCAGCAACAGTCTGTTCCAACACTGCTTTTTTCAGACAGAGGGTTTGTAACTAATCAACAAAAGTTGGGACACCTGCAGGAATTGTTTGCATCAAATTTCAAGGCTTAATTTACTTCCTTTCCTGCAGAACAGCTGCAGTTGCTAACTCATTACTTGTTCCCTGAAAAGGGCCTTTTTTAACACCTCTGAAATTTATATTATTTTTCAGGTTTTTGGTAACCTAAACTTTTTTTTAACCTCTGGCAGTTTACCGCTTAGCTTTGTACCATTTCATGTTACTCACTGGACTTGAACTGCTTAAATTTCAGTAAAAACTGGAAAAATGGGAGTGTTCTAAATCTTTTGACTGGTAGTGTAGATTATTGCCACGAAAATGCCATTTATCATATAGATAGGGTGGCCCACAAAATGATGACATTCACAATTATTTCCCCATGCTTTAAAAAAAAGGGAAGATATTCTAATCGGCTCTGTCTGTCCATCCATCACACTATCACCTCCTAAACTGTTGTGCAGAAATTCACCAAACTTGGTAGTTATGATCACCACGTAGCATGAAGGTGTGACAGCAGTATTATTTTGGCTATACCCCCAAGGGCAGGGTGAAAAAGGTGAAATACCAATAATGCAATTATGAGCACAAATATGAGCGATGGGTACAAACGGGGGATTGATGTCTAAGACATCCCCGATGGCAGCCTTCACACTGCCCTGATGGAACCTTCATACTGTTCCTTATACCTTCCTGATGGAGATGCTTCTCGGCCTATGGCAGAATAAGTTTAACTCCTTCATCACTCATGAACTTGCGCTGGTTCATCCGTCGCTGGTGTCTTATTGCATTGTTCCCGCAGTGAACGACCCAGTCATAATATATATATATATGTAAAACCCTATTTGTATAAGTAAGGTGTGGGCAGGAAGTAGTCGACACTGCATCTCACCTTATATCCCAGGAAGTACTGGAGGAGTAGATGAGGCACGTGCTTCACTGATGATGGCTGGCCACACACTGAAGGTACTGCAGTGAGGCGTGGGTCGATGTGCGGCCAACCGTGGTGGGCGGGAGTTGGCGGGGCGGGGGGGGGGGTGAGGAATGGTATTTTGTGTGGGGTGGCACCTACCCTCGTACACCTATCTCGGATTCATGGACTGAACGAAGACTTATATTGTAGCTACACCCTCTAGCACGTCCAGCAACTAAGGAACTCTCCATCTGGAGGGCATCTAACTTTAGCAGGAATCTCCCAAATAATGGTTGAGGGATTTTTCCAAGTGTTGGTTGAATCTGCAGCTGCTTCTATCACCTCGTTAAAGTTAAATTTTCTGAACCGGATTTGTCGTGTTTTTCTGCGTTATATTCGACCCTGTGTTCTGTTTGTGTTTCCGTGTTAAATCATATCATGTTGTACTGTATTTGTCAAATTTGTTTTCATGTTGTTGAAGGCCTACTCCTCGGATAGCCGACATGAAATTGATGTGTCCCTTTTGTCGCCAAGTTCCTTGTTTTGCTTCTCTCTTCCCAAGTATTATACTGTCCTTTCTAAGTCCTCAATGTTATCCTATTTCCTCACCTTGCTTCAAAAAACATATGAACAAACAAAAAAAATCTTATTTTCTCACTCCAGAATGATCTCATCTCGACGTGAATTTACTTCTGCCTGCACTTGTTGCACTGCATTCATTTTTTTTTCTCTCTCTCTCCCTTTTCTCAATATCTCCAAATAGTCTAGGACCTGGTAGACATGTATGCACTTAATTTAGGAGAGGATAACTCAACTGTTTTAGGCTAATAGACCCAAGGAACAACTTGGGATGTGTGCCAAAATCTCTATCCAGGACGAACAGCCCGAAAATGACCACGCCCTTTTAAAAATCTATGTACCCATTGTCTATCACTCTATGCACCCTATTATCACTCACTCAGCCTGCTTTGATTTATTCATAGCACCAGTGCTACAAGATCCAGAGAGAGAGAGAGAGGAGGAGAGAGTGAGAGAACGACTTATCCTCCAGCATCACAGAGATAATATCTCATTATATTAGAGATAAATTCACACCATCCAAGCAGCCTTTCAAGTCTACCTTGAGGCCTAAGTCACATTTGCTCTACGGCGAGGATACGGCGGCCGTAGCCCTCTGAATTGACAGAAACGTGCGGCGGCCGCAGAGTTTCTGAGGTGGCCTCAGGTGGCCCTATGCTATGGCTATATTTTACAGGCCGTAGGGTCGCCGTGGAAATATAACGCGGGTTATAACTTTTTTCATTTCTACGTTCGCCGTAGCAATTCGACAAGCCGAAAAAAAAAACTGGTTAAAAAAAAAAATTAACTCATTCGTTACCCTCCGTCGGCCGCACGTTCGCCTTAGGTCCCCTGCGGTCGCCTTGCGGCCCTTGCGTCTGCCTTGAAAATTCTATGGCCGCCGCAGGAACGCCCTAAGGTCACCGTGCGACATCAAATCAAAGAAAAACGTACGGCAACCCCACGTTTTCGGTCTCCACAATTTATACACTATGCCGTGCGGCTCCCCGAAAAATAAAAACATATGTGACTGTACATTGTGTGACCGTGGAAATACTGCGGCGCGTGTATAATTGCTAGTGGCCGTAGATTTTGGAGACCCACGGCCGCCGTGGCAAATGTGACTTAGGCCTAGGAAAGGGCATCGCTGTCCCAGTCCTTTGATTACTGGAACACATACGTTTCCCACCTGTTCCCAATAGTCAGGATCTGACCAATTCTCTGCGCTCTGGAGACTGGATTCTCTACCTCAGTGCTATGGAGAGGGCAACTCACTGTTCTTCTTTTTGGGAGAACAAACTACTCTCGATGGACATCATTATTCCTACAGGACTGCTATCAACTGAAGGAGAAGTTCCCACTCTCTACAACTCCTACATGAATGGTGGATTTGATGAACACCACCAAGAAAGGTAGTGGAGTGCCCTTTGACCAGGCGCTAGAGCAGTGCTACAATCGGCCTGCCAAAGTGAGTGGGGGATAATTGGGGTCACCAGAAAGAAGGAAGCAGTAGCTCTGTGGGGAATTATCAAGCATAAAAAAGACCAGTACGTTAACCTCCTGAAGATAAGGATGATGTCGAAGGAGAACTCTCACTTCACCACGACTTCAACCCAAGTACTGCAACTAAGATAGTTGGGATGGTGCAAGACATAGAGGAGTATCTCTGAAGGTATGCAGTCCTCTACAAGACCAGGTAGCACTGAAGAATGTTCTCACTGGAGAAATTGTGACCAATGTAAATGTAGACAAGTTGTTGTGCTGTATCAAGGAGGGCAGCACTGCTTGTGCTAATTTTATCGATGATCGCTCAGAAATATGTCGATATCGATACACTCAACTATTAGCAAAATCAAGTTTACGTCCCCTAATACCACCTTGAAATTGGCTCCCAAAGCAGACATCAAAGATGAGACAATCAAAGCTCTCATGTTTATTGAGTATGGGAGTCACCGGGGGTTCACTGTTGAGGAGCTACTCAAGCATGAGATCACCAACTCTGCATTCTTCTTGGTTGACGAAGATGGTTATTGAGGAAGAGTACCAAATACAACTTGGGACTGAGCTGCTGAAGTTGTGCCACATAATAGATAAAAAGGGCCAGAAACCTCCCCACAAACCCACGCCATCATTATCGACTTCATGGCCTTGGTGAGAAAGGTCCCCTTAAAGAAGCTTGATCCGCCCGTCAAGACATTCCATGAACTTTGCTATTGCCTTGACATCTATGGTCACCAAAGCTGGGCACAACTGTGATGACATCCATATCGTTTTTGATGCTTACAGAGAGCACAGCATCAAGAATGGAGAGAGGGGGAGAAGAAGAGAAGTCAAAAGAAATGGTTGTCCTTGATGTGATATCACCAAACCAAAATGTTCCGTGGTATTAGAGAAGTTTTGGTCATCTTCCATCAGCAAAACTGCTTTCCAGGCATTCTATGTTGAGTGGCTCACCACCAATTACCACGGAACCAAACCTCTATACCTCGGTATATCACCACAGGCATGGATGGTGTCAGCTGGGTGTGCTTCTCCATTCCCGGCGCTCAACTGCACACACGAGGAAGCTGATGAACAGGATATGTTCCATGTGCAGGACATTACTAAGTCACCGGTCAGGACCTACATCCATGACGCTGTCATCAGGTGACACAGATGTCTTTGTGTGCCTGTTATACCACTCACAGTCAATTGGAGAGATCTTGGCCTCCAAGAGCTTTGGCTCGTCTGCAACTCAGGAGTGAAAAGAACAATATTACCATTCCACGATATCTGCATAGCATGGGAGACGAGCTCACAAAGTGTCTCCCAGCACTCCATGCGCTGACTGGGTCGATACAACCAGCAAGATATCAACTAAACTTGCAGCCCTGAATGCTGTCCGCAAACCAGGAAATTCCTCTCTGATCCTGAATTTTGACTGTCCCCAGCTAGCAGAAATGCAATACAGATGGCAGAGACATTCTTGTCAAGTGTCTCAAACCATCAACAGACCTGGAGACATTTGACGACCTGCGTCTCACTGCATTTGATAGCAATGCCCTCAAGATGGACTTTGAGAGAACCACTTGCACCTCAACTAATGCAAGGAAACATATCCATAGAGGCTATTACAAACAGCAGCTGTGGGTCCAGGCCCCATTTAGAGATGCCACCCTGATTATGAATGCCGAGTCTTATGGGTTGTGTAAGAAGGGGCAGTTTATTAGTCCTGAGATTGTGATCTCCAAACCCAAAGGCCTGCCAAATCCCTGCACATGTGGCAAGTGTGCGCAAAAATGGGTGTTCCTGCAGGGTAGCTGGGATCAAGTGTTGCAAGTACTGCAAATGCAAGGGAGGTGATTGTTGTAAAAACCCTATCACTGAATGAACACTGCTCATCATCCTCATACCTGGACTCTGTTGTGTTACTCTTCATGTCCTGACCCTGGTTTACGTGACACATAAACAGTATTAATGTGGTTTTAAAAGTTGTATTGTTGGTGGTTGGGCAATTTCCTGCTGATCTTTGAAACATTTAAGCTCTCTAGATACTGCTGCCTACTAAAGTAATAGTTTTGTTTATATTTTTCATTTTAAGTTAACATTCCATTGATAATTATAGTATGTAAATGATTGAAAATACAATTTCTTTTATTAATCAAATGCTCGCTTTCTTTCTTTTTAAAAAACCCTTGTATTGTTCAAATTCCAAATTGTCAGTTCAACTCTCGTAGATGACACAAATCTTCTAACTTTGCTCTAAGTCCGGAAAGTTTAAGTTAATAAATATATGCAATTCCAGTATGTATGGTAATAAGTATGGTAAATAAAACGGTTTTTAGCCATTTCTCATAAAAAAATATCATAATAATAATTTACACTCTTCTATATATATAGACTTGCTCTACTCTCGTGGCTAATGTGTGGATCTAAATTTAACCCTTTCACCTCCACTCCCTGTTAAGGCTGGAATTCCCCAAGGCAGTGTTCTTGGCCCAGTCAGATTTTTCATCTTCACCAACGATCTCTCTGACTCTTTATAAAACCCCATTGACATATTTCTTGAGGAGACCACCCTCTGCCATGACATACCTCATCCTTCAGCGAGGCAAGCAGCAGCCTCTTTCCTCTCTTCAGATCTTGACAAAATCACAAGCTGGTCAAACACTTGGAATATGTCTTTCAATCATCCTGACAACTGCCACACTCTCACTATCTCTGAAAGGAACATGTGTTAAACCCTCCCATCTACTTTCTTAACAATATCCTTGAGGAAATTCAGTCATTAAAACTCCTGGAGCTCACTATCAGCCATAATCTTTCTTGGGAAAACCATATTTCAAAGTTGACCTCCAAAGCCAGCCGCTGACTGGCCATCCTGCATTGTACAAAGTCTTTCCTTGGAACACCTGAACTTCTATCCACCTATGATGCCTTCATCCACAGATTGATGGAGTACTGCTCTCCCCTCTGGGCTGGCTTCTCTGCCTCACTTCTTGCTGAGCTTGATGCCATGGAAACCAAGACCTTCAAGATTATTGGAATCTCCCACAATGAAGCTGGGCCTATGGGCCTTTTACTTTCCCATCACAGATAGTTTGGTGGCCTCTCTGTCTTCTACCACCTCCTTTTCTGGTCTTCCCCCCTCTACAGAAAGCGCACTTTGTCCCACCAGGTTTCTGTAAGGTACATGTGGTCCATAATCAACCTCCTTCCAGTGAAACTACCTAAATCCAGGAACACTGCTCACCTCCTCATTTCTTCCTCTTTCCCCCCCCCACCTGGGAAACCAACTTCCACATTATCTTCAATCTCATTCTTCCCTCCAGGAGTTCACCACCATCTCAGATCATCCCACCCCCTCAATCAAAAACCATGATCTTTTCTACCTCTATTAGCCCTCTCCCACACAAAGCCCACATCTCCAAATTTCCAGTTTTCCTCCTGAGAGTTTGCTTCTGTATCCATATTGTTGAGCCCATGTGACCTCTGCTACACCTCGTTCACTCCCACACACATTGTTTGTCCAAGTCTCCCTCTATTTTGTCTTTCCACCCTGCTGTTGGTGTCCCCCCCCTTCCCTCTACTGGTCCTCTTGTTCTGTTGGGTCCCTCATCCATTCAGTGTTCTAGCTCTTCCACGAACCTTGACTGTTAAAAAATAATAATAATAATAATAATAATATTGTAGCCATTGTCGCACTTTTTTGAGTTTTTGTTTTTTTTAACACATTGTGAGGGCTCAGAGAGAATGTGACAAACAGAAATGAGAACTGGTTACAGACGAGGACGAAAGACAATGGAATTTACACAGTGTGAGCTAATAGCACAGAATAGCCTAATATATTTTAAAGGTACTGTGGCATCTTTAACACCATTAATCGAGTGCTAGCAGATGTGACTGCCAGCATGATGTCCTCGTCGATGGATGGTGTACTGTTCTATTGTGACACCCTGCCAACTGATCACCAGGAAAACAATTTGGCATCGTTTACTCTTTCACGTGGAATGAAATCCAGATTGGGCAACTCATAGGTGACAATGATATATCTGACTACCAGCAGAATAAATAAATCTGATCCACACTTCTCTCTCTCAAGTGCAAAATGTTTAACTGCACAATGCAATCCCAAACATCAAATCAATCTGATACACTTAGCTTGTTTGCTGGGGTCAAACATTTGCCATCTTGCAAGCCCACACAGCCACTGGCCACGCATGTAGTTCAATTTCCAAGAAAATCCGTTGCAATAATTACCCAGTTTTTGCAAAAGAAAGTTACAATGATTGCTTTAATCGGCACTCTCAAAAACTCGTCCCATTCATTTATATTCATAGCCTAGAGACGAGGAAACATGGGTCGCCTATTGCAATGTTATTTCATTTCCTTTTGTTTCTCTTATTAAACTCAATCTGTGAAACAATGACTCGAACAAGTGACGTACATCCGACTCGTCCTGAAGAAAGTATTGGCTGAATGCACATGGGAGAAATGCATATAAGAAAGAGGCAAATGGTCGCACAGACGATGCTCTCTAGCCACGTCCATCTCATCGGCGACGTCGTTCTGCCATCTGCTGCGCGCAGACAACGCTAAAAGTGCTTGGCAAAGGATGTGCAGCGGAGAGCCAAAGGTACCAAATGATCCATACAGGCTAATCCAAAGGTACTAAAAAAGATGTGTGGAATGATATTTTCGTGAGTCAAAAGTACAGAGATTCAAAAATATAGTTTCAACCATGCAATGCACCAAAGAAGCATTTTACAAGTTTATTATTCTAATAGTAGAGCTTGTAACATAAATCGATATTGATGATTGAAACCAACTATGATGCAAACTAACTCGATGATTGAAATACCTCCAGTTCAGCAGTTTCTATCACTCCACTGAAGATGCATACATTTCATTGATAACTCCATGAATGCTTAAATTGATCTTGTATCTAAAAAAAGAAAAGTGATTTTGACCCCCTTTTGACCGTAACCAGAACACTGAGAGTGAAATTTTATGTTCTGGTTGAAATATGAAGCTCCAAGATGCACAAAAGTATTGGGCTGTTATATTTAAGTGATGTACCTTCATCGACAAAACCCATCAATTACATCAACTCGTTGGTTCCTTTGTGGAAGCTGTTACTCTAGCACTGGAATATATATATATATATATATATATATATATATATATATATATATATATATATATATATATATATATCCTTTTATCACTTTTCTAAAGCCCAGGAATTGATTTTTCCCAATTGGGACATCTTAACCAAACCAAACCATAATGTGCTGCAAAGAGCAAAAGGAAATAAAACTTGTAAACAGGCAAATACAGGCAGGCAGATTATTGTATGTACATCATGGAACCATACAGTAATAAATGATTATTGCAGAATAAGTTAAAACAATTGCTATCAGGCATTGACTTCCAATTTCTAGTGGTAGATTCACACCAGATTCCACCTTAGAACTGGCAGTGTCTTCTTGTCCAACACAGTGAATATGTGAAGGTATTGTGACAAGATGAGCATTATCGGCATTGGCGTTCAAAGCATCTTGCAAGCAATCAAGTAAATACACAACACCGTCTTGAAGGTTGCAATCACGGTGCCTTTTGATTTATCGAAAACATTGTGTTTAGTCTCCATCATTTCTTCCCATCTACTTTCTTTGGGGTTTCCTTACTATATTTATCTCAAATTCCAACTCCTTGATCCATTCTCACTCGGAACGCCGATCCCATGAATGCCGCGGCTGAGTAAGCGATGGTCACTACATGTGACGACGACATTATCACACGAATATAGCAAAAATTACCAAAGGTGGCTGATTTATTTTTCTTCTTCTTGTACATGCGCCTTTGGCACTCAATCAACAAGGGAAATTTATTCTTGCTATTCTGGCAAACGCTGGCTGCATTTTTATTTGCCAGATGCACTTTTCTTTCCCTCATGGTAATTTGACAAAGAGCTTGCATTCGCTAAGGAAGAATGAAGCAGCTGAAACAAAAAGGGCATTCAGCAGAGAGCATACCTCCACCAGGCTGATTATTTTACGTTTTCTATCCCACTGATAGGCCTAATCTGGATTCAGACTTGAACTAAAATTTAATCAGCTTGTTCTTGGCACCTAACCAACTCATCCACCAAGATTCATCCGAATCCGTCCAAAACGTTTTCAGATACCGTGCTATATATCGTTTAAGGCCTGTCACTCATTGGAGAAAAAGCACTGAAAAAATTCTCGGATCCAGATCAGGATTTGGATCTTCATCAAAATCGAATCAATTTTTCCTTGGTACATACCCGACCTGTTCACCAGGTTTTGTCCGAATCCATCTACAACTTTTTTTGCGATATCCTGCTGTATGTCGTTTTCGGCCCTTTCTCTCAATGGTGAAAACAAGGACAAATGTGTCCAAGAGCAGCGTCCCAAAGGTTTTGTCGGCTAAAAAAACAAACAAACAAACAAAAAAAACAACAACAACAACAACTTCCGATATTTCGTCACGTGCCTTGATTAAGCAAATAGCGAGACCCGTCATCGTGTATTTGCGTATTTACAAAATATCGTGTATTTACGAAATAAATAATGTATTTACGAAATTACAATATATTAAATGGAATAATCTTTAAATAGTAACGTGAACTTTTCGAAACTTTATAGCAAATGTCCGAATATATTTAAAAGTTCATGATAGACGCTCTCAAAAGGCACCGTTAATGTGAGGATGTGTACATGTGCTAGTATTTAAGGAGATCCGGATCGTGTAGATAAAGGAGCCGAGTCCTAATATAAAAGTTTTGTCACAAGAAGAACAACAAGAAGAACAACAAGAAGAACAACAAGAAGAACAAACAAGAAGAACAACAAGAAGAACAACAACGCCGAGCTCTCTAGCTGCTAAGAACACTTAGAAATTCTCGGATCCAGATCTGGATTCGGATCTTCACCAAAATCTAATCTTTTCGGCCTTGTCACATACCCAAGCTCTCCACAAAATTTCGTCCAAATCTGTCCACAACGTTTTGAGATATCCTGTTCACAAACAAACAAACAGACAGACATAAAGGAGGTGAAAACAACCTCCATCCACCTTCAGTGGCGGAGGTAGTCATAGCTGCTTTTTAATTAGGATATTTTTATGGATTGTCAAATGCCAAAGTAAAATGGTAGATTGTCACAATAACAAATTTAAAGGACAGAGGAAAGCGTTTTGTTACTGACACAAAACAAATCACTGGTGAAAAGATAAGTCTTGTCGAGAACTGAGGACACAATCTGGCCACTGATGCATTTCTGTGGTATGTGAAGACCATTTTCAGTCAAGGTGCTTTCAAAAGGACAGTGTATCAACAAGATCTTCGGATTTGTACACAAATGTGATGCTAAAGCGGTCGATAAACAACATAAGATAAAAAGATATGCATTTCCGAAAACGAGTTCGATGATTGTGAAAGGTTTGCTGCAATTTTACAAGATCGTTCTGATGACAGCGTATGGCAGTTCCTGAATTTTTGTTTCAAAACATGTATAGTTTGGGGTTGACAAGCTCATTTCTGTCGGGCCCCAGGACTTTGACGGGGTCACTGGCTCGGCATTGCATGGGGGTTTTCGACGCTGTTGAATAAAAATGGACCTATTTGCCCCTAGGGTTTGCTTGTTATTTTTCTCGCAATTCTGGGCAAAAATAACTTTAAAAGCCCTTGGGAGAAAGGAGCCTTCTTTTATGGTGATTTTTAAAAAAATCAATCACATGTGGAGTTCACAGTGTGGGTGGACCAGATGGCTGTTCGGGCAGCACACATTCTGTCTTTCAAATTTGCCGACAAATTTGTCAAGCATATGAGATTAATAGTCCTAATTGTTGGTTCTAAGATACACCATATATCCTTCATTACTAACTTTTTGAAATCATAATTTAATGTTTCACAGACAACAAATCAGATGGAAATACAAATATTGATCAGTTGATCATTTCTCATTTTCTTTCAGATTAAATCGATGATCTTATGTCACTTTTGATTTCCCATAATCTGCGATTAAAAAAAGGCTTCATCATTATGACATTTTTTATCACGGATAACATAATTGTGTGGCTTATAAGCACGAACAAATTAATAAAATGGCTTATTTTTGATGTCATAAATCACATACAAAAATTGCCAATGTCCCAGGAACACTATAATGACTTCACTTTGGTTCACGAGCTAATTCCAATCCATTTCAGAAGGAAGCGTGCATTTTGAATCCAGCGAATGGCTCATCAACTTCTTTACATATAACGATTTTCTGATAACCAGTACATTTTCCAAAAAACAAATCATAAAACAATTCTGGATATGGGCTGTATGTAAACCGAAAGGCAGCACCAAAATATCCACATAATGACTTTTCCACTGAGTGTGATAGAGGAGAAGAAAATACAAAAGCAAGCAGGTGTCCATGCCATCAGTGAAGAGGGAGAGAGAGAGAGAAGAAAGAGATAGATAAGCATAGTAAAATCAAAAAGAAGATCAGCAAATTAAGTGAGAAAAAGGTGCATAGAAATAATTAAACTGAGAATAAACATGAAGTAAAGATGGTACCTTCTTAATGTAATGTGAGGACATCAAGAAACGTTGGAAAGAATACTGTGAGCAACTGTATGAGATAAAGGAAACATATAATAAAATTAGAGTGTTATAATGAACGAGTCACTATTGTCAGAATTGGAAATGCAATAAAGACATTGGAGTATCGGAAAGCACTAGGAGCGGATGAGCTATCGGCTTAACTAGTAACGGTAACTGGGGAAGAAGGTGTGGAGATAATGACAGACTCTATAACCAAATCTAGCAGAGCAAAGATTGGCTGAGTACCTAGAGAAGAACAATCTTCATTTATATAGTGTTTAAAAAGGGTGCAAGATGGAGTGCCCAAAGCAAACACGGTCATGTATTTTATATCACATGCAACTACAATTCTACTTGACATGGTGCTAGAAAAGATACATTTATTCCTGAAAGATGCCAAGACACCAGGGATGTTATCAAATGGAGAGTGGAACTATAAATCAGATTGCTTATATGAGATGGATTGTTGAAAAAGTGAGAGAAGTGAATAAGAATTTGTGTTTGTGCTTCATTTATTATATAAAGGCATTTGATTTTAACCGTGGTCAACAATGGAGTATATGGGATTTCCAGCACTCATAATCATTGCGATGCACTCTCAATGCAACAACCAGAAACCCACATTTCACACTGAAGATGGTGACAGTGAGTGGGTCGGCATATCGGTCAAGGTATTTGGCAGGGATACGTCCTCTCCACTCAGCCATTCAACATTTATGCTGAAACTCTCGTGCATAACACATTTCGAGGGTGAACAAGGGAGATGCTTTGGTGGAGAAATGATCAACAACTTTTGCTATGCACCCATGAATACTACATTGCAAATCCAATACTTCAAGAGATCCAAAACCTGATTGAAAGAGTATGAATTGCTTGTGAAAAAGTACAATTATTTTCATTGTTGACAACATAATGATCATGGTGGTGGATGACAACCAAACATTAGAGCAAATAGTAAGCTTTTAAACACAATAGAGGTTCAACTTTCTTGGATGCTTTCTGATGAATGAGGGTGGAGTAGGAAAAGATATAGGGATGGCAAGATGAGCTGTGGCATTGTTAAACACCATTTGAAAAGATCATGGCATATAAAAATAAACAAGGATCTGTTTATGGCATGCTTAGTCTTCTCAAATGAAATGCACATACTTCAGTGTTCATCGGTTAATAGGCCACAAAAGAAAAAGATCAATGCATATGGAACATACGGTACTGGATAGGTATCTGCTGTGTGTATCTCATGGAATGAAAAAAAAAAATAACAAAGTTATGTGTTGAGGATGCTAGGGAACTCAGACAGTTTATTAAACATAATCACCTGCAGAAGGCTGGGATATTTTTTTGATCTGGAGAAAAACAAGGTAGTAATTAAGAAATAAACATGATGCAGGGAATGGTTGGAGGTCTTTTCACCTGGTAATGAATTAAATTGAAATTTCACTGACTATTACTGATGTATATGTCCAGCATGTGATTTATGCACATTATTATGCACAAGATCTCCTGATGAAACTTAGAACAATGTGAAGATTGGGATATATATATATATATATATATATATATATATATATATACTCTGTATATATGACACACAGAGTGAGAAAGAGAGAGAGACAGAGACAGAGACAGAGACAGAGACAGAGACAGAGACAGAGACAGAGACAGAGACAGGACAGAGACAGAGACATAGACCGAGAGCCACAAGCAGTAGACCTTCCTCATCATGGTCCATTCTTTCTACATTCTGCATTTCAAGGCCATTGTACTCCAGTGTTTTATTTTATTTTATTAATCTGTACATTCTTCAGTCTTCCTATATTTTCTCCAGGTCCTTCTGGATGTTGTCAGTATATAGTTATTGCCGTCCACCGGTGTCCTTCCCAGTTCCTTTTGAGTTTTATGATTGTTACCAACATGTTCTTCAATTGTTTTCTGTTTGATCCATTGGCATTTTTTCTGATCTCCTTTTGTTCAATCAACAAAACAACTTCTCATGGCTCTTTGCATTGTGATCAATATTTACTCCCTTTTCTTTGTAACAAAGTTTCATTGTCCTACCTCAGTGGTGCATATTGGTGCAATGAATGGAAACCTTATTTTGCAGACTCTATGGAAGTTTGCTTTTGATCACCGATCTTTACTACATGAGAGCCATTTGTCTGTGTGTTTGTGTCGCCATTTTTCTCAGAGAATTGACCGGATCTTCGTCAAACTTTCATATGTTCATTCATGAGTCCCCGGGAGTGTTTTAGGCAAAAACATTTTTGAAAATTCTGAAAAAAAAAGTTAGATTTTTATTTTATTTTAATTTTTTTTCTTTTAAATCTCTATAGTGCCTCGGCCTTTGTAGCTATATGAAAGGCGATTTTAAATTATCCCTGACCCCATCCTTTAGAAGGTCTAGGGAAGTGTTTTAGGAGCCCACATAAAAAAAATCTTCAAAATGATAACAGGATTAGGCCAACACCAGGCAATGCCGCATACCCCTTGCGAGTCGATGATAAAAAAATGTGTTATCCGTGGCATATGGTCAACCATATCCTATGAGTTTCACAAGAAAGTGAGACGATACCTCGCTCGTAAAAACGAGGTATCCTTGCATTCTGGTTGCCTGCTGTGGTGGAACAGGGTTATTGGAACACCAGGGTACCCCCCAAAAGTTGGAACAAGGTGTGTTTTGAACTACATGGATCACATCCAGGTATTGTGACTATTAACCAATTGCCAGGTGCCATATTTGGTGGCCGGGTATATATGAAAACCTATAGAGCTAGGTTTGTCGCTGTTCCATGAGTTAGGCTGCCAACCGAAACTCATCTGATGCACCGCTTCACATGTCGTCCTGGCCTTCTAAACCATGGTCTCGACTTCACATAGATTATGCTGGACCATTCTTAGTGAAGAGTTTTTTTTGGTTGTAAACGATGCTCATTCAAGGTCGATTGAATGTTTAGCCTTATCATCCTGTACTGGTGAAATCACAGTTGAGAGTTTATGTGCCATGTTTGCTACTCAAGAGTTTATCTGATTGTGAGGTTAGTGATAATGGTTTATGTTTCACCAGTGCTGTGTTTCAGGATTTCTTGAAACAGAATCGAAATGGTATTAAGCACTATTGCAGTGTAAACACCTTTATACCCACATCTAATGGGTCAGACTGAGAGAGAGCTGTGCAGGTGTTCAAGAGAACTCTAAAAAGGTGAATGATGGCTCTTCTCTGCAGACCAGGTTGCCACTCGTGTTATTTACATATAATACACGCCTGCACACAAACCACTGGACGCACACCCATTGAAATGATGTTCATTTGAATGCCAAGGCCACACTTAGCCCTGATCCATCCTAATGATTCGACTTTGAGTCCAGAGTTACTGACCACAATTTTAAACAGAAGTGGGACCATGGCAGGACCTCAGTTCATGTCAACAACATGTTCGATCCTGTTTTTGTGATGAATTCTGACCGAGGATATAAATGGCTCACTGGTTATGTAATTGATAGAATTAGCAACTCTGTATTTGTTGTGGAACTGTGCAATGGACAAACAGTACTTAAACATACTGACCAACTCCGCCTTTGCCCTAAGGCATTGTGAGCCCAGTCCTCCAACCCATGTTCAGCCCGTTGAAGATGAACCCTGGTCCGACTTGGGTGTTGTCTCACTTTTTCAGCCCTTTATCTTGCGGATATGTCACAAGCCATAATGGAGCCAGCCAGTTTGTGAGCTAACAAGTGCTGTAATTATATGTGGTACTAAATATGAGGATGGTGGTGGACTACCTGGATATAGTTGGTGTGGACAACACAACACCATAGATACTGCTTTTAAGCCCACATTTATGTAATATAATGCTGTTATATCATGGGCAATAATAATAGAATGTATTATGAATGCTATTATTTGCTGCCAATTATATAATAGCAACACTATTTAATGCAAAGTGTTTTCACACATAATTGACGAGCCATTTCATCATGTAATCAAAATAAAATTCTCCAGCATGTATATACATGATACTAAAATATGCAATTTGGTGCCTGTCTGTCTGTCTGTCTGCCCATGATACATCCGGTCGTTACTTTTCCAATCTCAACCAAACTTGCCAGGGGGACTAAGGGTCACATGATGGAGGTTGTAGCGATTTAACTTGGCTCCCTCCCCAAGGGAGATTTCTGCCTTGGGTGAACTCCATATTTTAATGTGTATAAATAGCTCAGCGTAGTATTTTGTGGGGTACAGTACCTACTGGAAGTAAAAAATTAATATAACCACAAACGACTCTGTCAATTTTTTCCAACGTATGGTTATCTTTTTAAACAGTTGCTGCTGAAATTTATTTGTAGCAAGGCCGACATCCTTGAGGCATTCAATGCTGATTGTGTTCCCCACACACTAATGGATTTGAGCAGTCTCCACTTGCTTGGCCTCTACGTAAGGTACAGTACTCAAATGAGTCTTTATGCATGAATGATGTATCCCATTCCCTGTTCGATTTTCCTCACCATTAGATTTTGTGGACTGTACATGGATTGTTTATAACATATATTAGGGCCTCATATGTAATTTCTCCCAGGCATGGCTTCAAGTGTGGCATGTGATGTTGCCCCTGCAGAAATCAGTTGTAAATGAATTTCTACTCACGCATGGTCAATCTGGTGGCGAGACAAATGCAGGCATTCCCTTGGTCCCAGATACACTCTGTGAATGTAACGCCACATACACTCCATGAACGTAGCAAAACAGAAGAACTGTTCCCCAAGATTCAGCAGCAGCAAAAGTTCCCCGACTCTGCGCTGGAGGCTTTGGTATGAAGGAGAGGAGAAGATTGGGACCATACTCTGTGCAGAGCGTTGGTGCTGCCTCAGCAGTCTCCTTGGCTATTGGGCACAATCCTGGATGGGTTGCCACTCCGACACAGTACACCAGCATGCTGGCAGTCATTTTGCCAACCACGGAAGGATGACAGGTTGAGTTAACCCCACCTGGTATTAATTCAACAGCTGAGCAGGATTTGAACTCAGGACCCTAGGATCCAAAGCCCACCACTCTAACCATTAAGCCAACACCTGGCATAGAAGACATGTCACAAAATGTTGTTTCAGTGGAAGAAACACAAATGCCCTGGGCTGCCATGAGCGGTAAAAAAGAGCAAATATTTCACACAGTAAAGTGATTCAACAAGGCTGAAGAGATCCAAAAAGACTGACATCCCCAGTAGTGGAAGAAAATACACAAGAAATAGAAAAGTTTGTTCGGTCCATTCAAGTAATTTGTGGCTAGTGAGGTATAACTCCACTGATAGTCCCTGGGGAGGGACAAACAGTCAAGAACTGGTAGCCGGTTAACGTCATGGTACATGTCTTGTAGCTAAAGAAATCTCGTGAGAGCCTCGGATGAATCCTCCGATTCAAAATCGTGCGAGCATCATGGAAAAGTACTTGGAGCTCATTGGTTGTTCTTGGTTTTAAACCATGCCCAGTAATCTGAATGCCAGTTTGATGATATAAAGATCGTTTTAGTTGCAAGTGACATTATAATATTATTATTATTTATCTTATAAAAAAGACAGTAACTCAGCAATAAAGTTAATTTAGTTGTGACACTTACCAAAGTAATCTTGAGTCGAAGTGCCCGAACGAGAAGGGTGCATGTAAGATGACTGCTTTATTGTCAGGTCATAGCTGATCTCGCGTGCTCTCGCAAGATCTCACGCAATCCCGTTTGAGTTGGAAGAGCATATGGTAATTCACAAAAGACAGAACCGAACATAAACAGGGAGCAGGAACACAGCATTATATTACAGAGCTGGAGGTGCTGGAAGTGGTGGTCAATGGGAGGACGTAGGAGGGGGAAGGAGGTGGCAGAGCTGATGATGTGCTTGACATGGGTTTGTCAGTGGATGAAACAGATCATGATGGCTTGAAGTAGCTGCTGAGAGTAAACTGTTGACAGTTTTTTTTAATTTCTCCTCAAGAGTCCTCATATAAAACATGATGTACTACCGACTTTTAGCTTTCTATTTGTACCACCGACTCACCGACCATTTGTACCACCGACTCAGGCCTGATTTAGCCTTCAAAGCTGCCTTCAATTGTCAATGGAAACGTTCAACTATGCCATTGAATGCTGGGTGGGAAGCAGTGGTACGAGTACGAATGCATCCCAACAGGCTCGTCAACTCGGTGAGCAGGTGGGATTCAAATTGCTGACCCCTATCTGTAGTGATGGTAGATGGTGTGCCATACTTGGTGTATTATCCAATGGTGTATTAATGCTCTACCGACTGTCTCTGCTGTAATGTCCTTTGTAGGAATA
This sequence comes from Eptatretus atami, assembly GCA_035128595.1. Lineage (NCBI taxonomy): Eukaryota > Metazoa > Chordata > Myxini > Myxiniformes > Myxinidae > Eptatretus > Eptatretus atami. The sequence continues at coordinate 79,202,105 of CM068954.1, read as the reverse complement.
GCGTCAGGTCACCTTGTATAACGATCAATACAGTTAAGCATGTCACTGTACCCACTTGATGAAATGGAAGTAGTGGTCCTATGAGATTGATGTGAATGTGCTTGAATCTCGCATCTGGTGTAGCAAAGTTACCTAAAGAAGACTTGACATGGTGATGGGCCTGAGCTTTCTGACATGTAATGCAAATTCTTGCCAACTCATGAGTATCCTTGTTAATAACTTTTGAGTGGATCTGATGCCAGGGTGCAACAAACAGTGAAGTGGATTGAAGATTCCATGACAGTGCTTTTTAGGCACAAAGGTCCTACATGGCTTGTTGAGACATAACACCAGATGTATCCATCTGAAACAGGGAGTGGTACTTGCCGAAATGACAGTGAAGAAGATGAATTTTCTATCTCACAGAGCTCCTCATCATTCTCCTGATCAGCTGCTATCTGGCTGTAATCGAAGGAGGAAGAAGTGTGAAGCACATCGATGTACGAACGTGAGAGTGAATCAGCTACCACATTATCAAGTCCCTTCACCTGCCTGATGTCTCTCATGAACTGGGATATGCAGTCGAGATGATGAATCTCCATTGGGGAATGATGACCTGGCTTTGAGTGCAAGTCATGCACCAAAGGTTTGTGGTCAGTGTAGATGATGAAAGCTCTTCCTTCCAGTAAATGCCTGAATTGCTTTACGCTGAGATACATGGCTAATAACTTCTGACTCACCGTAGTGAGTCTCAGCCAGCTGCAGTCGCTTTGAGAAGAATGAGAGTGGCTGCCATTACCTTCGACCAGCTATTTGAGTGTGCCACCAACGGCCATGCATCAGTTATAATGCCTAACAGAGCGTCTGACTTGGGATGAACAAGGAGTGCAGCCTCAGCCAATTTAACTTTCACCTTTTCAAAGGCTGAAGGCTCTCGCTCACCAATGGTGATCACCTGGATTTTCCTCTTTTAATCCCTGAGCACGTCGATGAGGGGTTGAAGTGTGTCAGTGCAGTTGGGAATGAAATGGCGGTGGAAGTTCACCAGGCCTAGAAATTCTGTCATAGTGTGGAGTGATGTCAGTGCTGGGAAGTCATGGATGATCTTCACCTTGTCTGGTAGCGGACATATTCCATGCTCATCTACAACATGGCCTGCCTCGGAAAGTGAGTGTAGATACTCCCCACTGACACTTCGCGAGGTTAATCACCACACCATACTTAGCCAATGAGTCAAAGAGCTGTGGCAGGTGTGTTTCATGTTCATCTTATGTAGAGCTAGCTACAAAGAGTCATCGAGATAGGCGTAGTCAAAAGGCAATCATCGTATGATATTGTCCATAAAATGTTGAAATGTCTGAGCTGCGTTATGTCGACCAAATGGCACACAAACAAATTCAAAGAGTCCAATGTGAATGTACACTCTAACCAGATCTACCTTCGAGAAAACTCGAGCACCTTGTAGGCAAGTCTTGAAGGTGTGGCACCGGATAGCGATCAGGCACAGTGGCCTTTTTGAGCACCCGATAATCTCCACAAGGCTGCTAGTCTTGCGGTGTCTTCTTCGGGACCATGTGTGAGGGTGAGGACCAGTTACTGCAACTTGGGCGGTTGACACCGAGCTCAAGCATATGATCGAACTTTGCCTTGGAGATAGACTGATGTTCAGGTGCTAGTTGGTGAGGTCTCGCTGCTGCATGTGGGCTTCGAGTCTCTTGTGATGTGTGATGGAGTGTTTGACTGCTGCATCATTATACCCTGGTCGAGTTATGCTGGGGTATTCATGAAGGAGGTTGCTAAATCATGAGATGTTGGTACTCTTCACATACATCAGAGTGATGGTGGATGCTTGTGAACCCATCCCTTACACAGTAAGGTTGGTCATGGTGTCAAAAAGCTGACGATATTTGACATCCACTAACAAGCCAAACTGATTGAGAAAGTCAGCCCCGATGATGGGAGTGGGTAGCTCAGCAACAATGAATACCCAGCGAAAAACTTGACGAAGTGCCAGATCAAGTGTCAAAGATCTCTCTCCAGAGGTGGTGATAAGTGAGTGGTTAACAACTTGAAGTTGGGGTGCAGTGTTGTGAGACCAAGTCTTGTTTTCTGTTGTGCATGGCAACACGCTCATTTTGGCTCCGGTATCAACCAGGAAACATGTGGCTGTGTTTTTTGTCAGTGATTTAGAAAAGGTGACTCTCACGGTGACTGGCAGAGTTTTCTGCCCATAGCTTCTGGTCATGCCATTTCCCTGTACGGTGGAAGTGGGCTTATTGAATGAACATGGTGGAACACACTTCTGGGCTGCCATACCATAATGCCAATGGTACCAACATTCTGTACTTTCATGCTCGTAGCGAGGTTGACTATTACTCTGGCTCCGGCCATGCTGTTTACTTTAGGCCCGTTCACGAGAAAACTCATACTCACTGTAGGTGACAAGTGAGTACCTGCAGTTGTGCCATGAGCTGTTTTACGGTTGACTGCAAATCCTGGATAACTGAATGATCCATCTTGCACCAAGTGGCTAGCGTGTAGCAGCAGCGATGGAGGGTGTGAGTGCTACCACCCCCACAATGTTATCAACGATCTCAGCAAGCTGTTTGATGGTCACAGCTTCATTGGTAGAAGCCAGGATAAGTTGACTTTTTTGGGGAAACCTAGTACCAGAAATCCCCTGATAAACCAGTGCTCAAGCATATTTACATGTTATAAAATGCAAGGCAATATTATGCAGCCATATGCATAATGGCCTCCTTCTGTGTTAAAGTTGCTTTTGAGGGAACTCCTATCTGTTTATTTATTTATTGATTGATTTAACGTGGAAGGAAAACTTGAAGAAAGTAATTATTTGAGGGAGGATTGAAATTAAGATGAAAGAGGTTGGGAAAATATGAGAGGAGTAAGAGAATGAAAGAAAGCTAGGGAAGAGGTAATAATAAGGGGAGGTATAGCAACATGTATGGAGCATATGGAGGGGGGAGTTGAGATCAAAATTTGCGATAATTCATTGCACGTGTAACTGAAATGGCACTCGTAGAGTGCATAGTCTCGCCTTGCGTTCCTTCTGAACAAAAATACCATCATTAACTGCACATGCTACTTTTATGGACCACTGATATTATGGCACATATAATATACCCGTATCATCCATGCAGCCGATTATGTCACAGTTTCTTGGCATGGATTATGAACGTCATAAATTTAATTCTTCACTCACATTTGGTCAAAGATCAGATACATAAAGTTTCAGATTTTTTTTGGGGGGATAAAGATTTCAATTAAACCAATTATGGCTGGAATGCCACTTCACGGATGATATCATTGTTATCATCCTTCATACCCCAGGGGAAGTTGATGACATATGCCAAGTTTTTTTTATTTTTCTCATTGTGCGGTTTCAGAGAAAATGATGTCCAATTTTTTTTCCTTTGATCCAATATGGCTGCCATACCATGTGACTAATGACGTCATAAATTTAATTATTCACTCACATCAGGTCATAGATCAGATATATGAAGTTTCAGATTTTTGGATAGGGATTTCAATTCAACCAATTATGGGTGTTATACCACTTCACCGATGACATCATCGTTAGTCACCCAATACACCCTATGGGGAGTTGATGACGTATGCCAAGTTTGACTTTTTTTTTTTGTTGAGCTGTTTTGGAGAAAATGATGTCCAAATTTTTCCCTTTAATCCAATATGGCTGCCGTACCACGTGACATATGACGTCAGAGTTAGCAAAAAATATTCTCCGAGACCGTGAGGAATCCGTCCTATGTTTAAAGTTTTGCATCAATCAGACAAGCCGTTGCAGAGAAAACCATTTTTAAGGAAAAATATATAGACGCGGACAGACACACAGACAGACACACAGAAAGGGGCATTGCAATAGTCTCGCATCCCCTTTGGGGCAAGACTATTAAATAGGTACGTAATACATAAACATAACAAATATGAGAAATTATTTAATTTTGCCATCAAAACGTATGCCAACATCATCAGCAGAATGTTTATTTATTTATCTTTTTGCTGTGAGTCGCTCACATTGATATTTGGAATTTTTTATATTTTCCAAAAAGAGCACAGCACTGCACAGTCGGATAGGTGCATCGAGCGATCACAGAGCAATTGTGCGATCACCTGACCTTCCCCCTTCTTTTCTCCCCAACCAACAGTCTCCCACCTTCCTTACACCCTCCCTTAAAATCCTGTCCGCTCAACTGACGGATGCAGTAGAGGTCAGGAGAATCAGAAATGAAATCCTTTCCAGGAAATTGCATTTATAAATAGAGCTCGAAGATGAGGCGACATTTTAACAAATGTCGATCACTTCCTTTTATCTTTCACTTCATCCAATTTCAACGAAGTCGACATTTTCTCAGTTTGATGAAATCTTGACTTGGGCAAGATTCCACATCAAAAAGGAAAACCTCTGAAATGCTTGTTTACAAAGGCAAGGCATCCCAAGTCACAGCCAAGGTGCACACATACCCGCACACAAGCGACTCAGCCACTTTTGTAGGCAGTCAAGGCCCGTGGAAGAGCGAGAACACTGGACGGATCAGGATGCAACAGAACAAAAGGAATAGTAGAGAGAAGGGGGGAAACTTAAACAGCAGGGTTGAAGGACCACATCGAGGGAGACTTTGAGAAATAATGGGTTTGGGAGGAATAGAGGTAGGGTGGGATGCATGGGGTGGAAAAGATAGGTACAGAAGGAAACTCTCAGGAAGGAAAAACTGGAAATTTGGAAGGAAAAGGGATTGGTGGTGGGTGCACGGCATTACTGCACCACTGCACTAGCAAAGGTACATACACGGCATTGCCGGGAAACGCCAGGTCCAACCCTCCCTCCGGAATCACACCCCACCCCTTCCCTTCCTCCTCTCACCCTTTTCCCTCTGTCATCCCACCCCTCCTCTGCCTCCACCCTCCCTCCTCCCACCTTCTTCCACCGCACCCCTCCCTTCCTCCTCCCACCCCTTCTCCTGCCTTTTCCAACACCACCCCCTCCCTTCGGACTCCCACCTCTTCCCTGCAACAGGTAAGACATTAGAGAGTAGAGTACCCACTGGGTGGGTCAAGTTTGTACATTACTTGTTGAAAAAAGTATAGTCTGTATTTTGCAAGAAATATTTTGCAACTACACGGAGATGTTTGTGTGGTGTGTGCTTAAAAAGTTCTGGATGGTCTAAACTCTAAAGGGTACGTTCCAATAGTTGTTGGTGTCTAAGGGGTCGAAAGGATCAAATCTCTCAAGCATATAAAAATGGTTTTAAAAAGTCCAAGTGGTCGAAAGCTCAATATGGTCAAGGGTCCAAGCTGTCAAATCTGTCTGGAGGGTGAAAGGGGCATTAAGGGTCTTATGGGTTTTTGGAGTCTTAGAAATCGAAAAGGTCTAAATGGTCTTTGAGGTCATAAAGGGTCTTTAGGGGTCTTGGTGTCTAAATGGTCTTTGGGGTCTTTAGGGTCTAAGGGGTCTTTGAGATCGAAATGGTCTTTAGGTCTTTGGGATCTAAAGGGTATTTGGGTTCTTTATGGGTCTTAAAGGGTGTTCGCGGTGTTAGGGGCCTTAGGGGTCTCAAGGGTCAGAGGTCTCAAAGGGTCTTCAGGGTCTTCGAGGTCTTTTGGGTCTTTGTGGTCTTATGGGTCCTCAGGGTCTTAAAAGTCTAAGGGGTCTTCAAAGGTCTTAGGGATCTTTGGGGTCATAAAAGGTCTTGGGAGCTAAATGGTCTTTGGAGGTCTTAAAGGTCTAAATGGTCTTTGGGGTCTTTGAAGTCTAAAGAGTCTTCGGGGTCAAAAGGGTATTTGAGGTCTTCGGGGTCTTACAGGTCTTTGGTGTCTAAATGGTCTTAAGGGTCTTTTGGGTCTAAAGTGTATTTGGGTTCTTAATGGATCTTAAAGGGTGTTCGGTGTCTTCAGGGTGTTAAGGGTCTTGGGGTCTCAAGGGTCGGAGGTCTCCAAGGGTCTTTAGGGTCTTCAAGGTCTTAAAGGGTCTTCGAGGTCTTTTGGGTCTTTGCAATCTTACGGGTCCTCAGGGTATTAAAGGTCTGAGGGGTCTTAAAAGGTCTTAGCGATCATTGGGGTCTTTCGGGTTGTCATGTAAAGCAGTTCCTGTGGCTCGATCTGGATCGCGTTGATCTCGTGACACCTGGAATGCTGCTTCGGTTTGGAAATAAAAGCCAGTATCTTACATGGTGTCAGAAGTTAACCGGACCTGCTGCTTTTTAACAAACGACCACCCATACGCCAGTATCTTACAAGGGTCTTCGGGATAAAGGGTCTTCGGGGTCTTCAACCCGATAGCATGCAAAGGCAGGGTCCAATGGGCCCCGCCGAATTTTTTTCACTGTGCTATAACTTTTCCATTTCAATTTCGTTTGCATACCTTTCATGCATCCTCAAATCGGACAGTTTTTAGATCCTCGTGGAGGATCTCTAAGTCTTACTCACGTTGTTGTTCTTGTGGACTTTTTTGTTTCACAGCCTACAGTTTTCATCGAAACTTCCTGAAACTTGGCAAATATATGTAAAAATTCCCTGCGCAGACAGTAACGATCTCCGATTTTGAAAATTCCTCCGCGAAAAAAAGTTATGACGTCAAAATATCTCCGCTAATGGAAATCGCCGAAAAAATTATCTCCGAAACTAGGCAAGCTTTTTGAATTCTGTTTTGAGGGAATCGAACAGGGCATGAGCAGAGATGAATTACCGCACATTATGATATCCAATGACGTCATTTTCAATTTTTATGACGTCATTCCTATTTTTTGACATTTTTTGTTTTTGTTTCATTTGTTTCCAGCCTACAGTTTTCATCGAAACTTCCTGAAACTTGGCATAATATATGTAAAAATACCCTGGCAGACAGTAACGATCTCCTTTTTAAAATTCCTCCGATAAAAAGTTATGACGTCAAAATATCTCCGCTAATGGAAATCGCCGAAAAAATTATCTCCGAAACTAGGCAAGCTTTTTGAATTGTGCTTGCGGGAATCGAACAGGGCATGAGCAGAGATGAATTACCACACATATGATACATCACTATGACGTCATATCAATTTTTATGACGTCATTCCTATTTTTTGACATTTTTTGTTTCACACCCCAGAGTTTTCATCGGATTCTTCGTGAAACTTGCCATGTATATGCAGAAAGCCCACGCGCAGGCAGTACCATCTCCGATTTTGGAAGTTCTTCCGAAAAAAGTTAACGTCATAATATCGCCGCTAATGGAAATCGCCTATACCATAACTCCGAAACTAGTTTGTTTCACAGCTACAGTTTCATCGAAACTTCTGAAACTTGGCATATATATGTAAAATACCCTGCGCAGACAGTAACCATCTCCCATTTTGAAAATTCCTCCTAGAAAAAAAGTTATGACGTCAAAATATCTCCGCTAATGGAAATCGCCTAAAAAATATCTCCGAAACTAGCAAGCTTTTTGAATTCTGTTTGCGGGATCGAACAGGGCACTAGCAGAGATGAATTACCGCATATATGATACGCCACTATCACGTCATATCAATTTTTATGACGTCATTCCTATTTTTTGACATTTTTTTGTTTCACAACCCAGAGTTTTCATCGGATCTTCGTGAAACTTCCCATGTATATGCAGAAAGCCCACGCACAGGCAGTAACCATCTCCGATTTTGGAAATTCTTCCTAGAAAAAAAGTTGACGTCATAATATCGCCGCTAATGGAAATCGCCTATTCCATTATCTCCGAAACTAGGCAAGCTGTTTGAATTTTGTTTGTGGGAATCAAGCCGGGCATTAGACAGATACTTTATCGCAAACCTGATACATCACAATGACGTCATATTCGTTTTATCACGTCATCATTAAGAGGACGAGGATCTTAGCTCATTTGAGCTTGTTAGTGTGGTCGGGAATTGGACCCGGACGTGACATTCATACGCAAATATTCTGTCTCTGAGATATTCAGTAAATCAAATTGTAAAAGACACATGGTGAGTTAACTTCTTTTTTTGTTTTCCATATTGCTCACTGTGCATTATGTGCTGGCACCTGAAGCAAATGCCAAAGTGTCTCACTTTTCTGTTTCGAAATTCCTCCATTTTAAAACCATTGGTCTATTCCAATTGAGCCACCAACCAGTAAGTTATTGAATGATCTATGTTTTACACCTTCTACACTGTGCTTGGTGGATTGGAAGTTTAAAAGTAAACATGTTTATTAGCAAAGTGTAGATGTAAGAAAAAGAGATTTTGAGTTATGATCTGCTCTTGGATGCACCTTCACAATTTCATTTCACTGAAGGTGCAAACACACACACACACACACACACACAACACACACACACACACACACAACACACACACACACACCTCATCTAATTATTTATTTGATAATTTGATTGCTGTAGAAAATGAGTTTTATTACCCCCCCCCCCCAAAAAAAAAATCATTGCTTTTATGAAGTCTTATTGTTTGCTGTCTTTGGTAGAAATAGGATGCAAAGGCTGATTATCCTGTTGATTTAGGGGAGATGGTAATCTCGCTAGCATGTATAAACATGTACGGCATGTATAACAGCTTTTCTGTGTGATTATGAACTGGTTATTCAAATTAATGTTCATGTTCAACTCAACTGTAGTCATGCAGGTAATAAACTTAATGAATAAACTGAATAAAATTGAAATGTATTGATTGAAGATGAAGCAAAGTTTTAGGGATAAGAATGATGAAGAATGTGAAATGTAGCCACAGCTATGTCAAATGAAGGGGGGTGGGGAGGGGGGGGGACAACATTGAGCAACCCTGCTCATCTGCCATGCCCTTAAGATGAGTTCAGGAGGCTTGTGGCCCTGGTGATTAAAAGCACTTCAGAGAGGAGAAGTCACACACATTCAATACGGCATTGATCAAAAGGTCACATAATCATGGAATGGGGATGTTTTGTTACTGCGCGATACTATGACGGTACACTTTTATGTACCACGATGCTATCGCACATAGCATGACGGAATCCGCATCCAGATGTGAGAATTTTAAAAGTGATTCTCACCATTCGGAGAGAAGGACAAAAATTATACAAAGCACAATATTTAAAAAGGCTATGGATGGATTCGGTCAAAACTTGGATGGGTTGGGTGCGAGACAAGGACGAATCGATTACATTTTGGTGAAGATCAGAATCTAGATCCGGATCTGAGAATTATTTAATTTTCTCGTGATTCTTCACCATTGAGAGATGGGGCTAAAGAGGATATCGCATGGTATCTCAAAAAGTTGTTGACGGATTTGGATTAAAGTTTGTGGACAAGTTGAGAGTGCCACAAGGAAGAATTGATTCAATTTTAGTGAAGATCCGAATCCAGATCTTTAAACGAGAATTATTTAATTCTTAACTGATTCTTCACCATTGAGAGACTGAGCTTAAAACGATATTGCATGTTGTCTCAAAAAGTTGTGGACGGATTCAGATGAAACTTTGTGGACTGGTTGGGTGTGTGAAAAGGACGAATTGGTTCAGTTTTGGTGGAGATTCGAATCGGCATTCGAGAATTTTTTTAAGTGATTCTTCACCATTGATAGATGGGGCCAAAAACTATATACAGCATGTTATCTCTTAAAGTTGTGGATGACTTGTGACAAAACGAGGTGGATGAGTTGGATAGCTGACGACAACGAGTCGAATCGATTTTGGTTAAGGTCCGGATTCAGATCCGGCCTATCAGGGGATACAAAATGTAAACTGTTCATCCTGGTGGAGGTATGTGCTCGACCGAGTGCTGTTCGATTTCGCTGAATGACGCTCTCGGAGTGATTTCTATTTTGTTTATTTATTTATTTTGTTGTTGTCTGTCTGTTTGTTTGTCTGCACAGAACTTTAGTGTTTTTCTCCGCAACCACTTGTTGGATTGAGACAAAATTTTCACCATAGGAGCGACTCCTCATGTAAAATGTTCTAATGATAATTATGACGTCATTGGTCACGTGGTGTGGCAGCCTTGTTTGAAAAAAAGCAAAAACGTTGTCCCTCTGTATCTCTGAAACCACACCAAGGAAAAAATTCAAACCTGGCACTTGGAAAGTACTCCTCATGGGGAATAAGTGGGATTTTTATGACGTCATAGTTGCTTTCGTTATGACGTCATAATTGCATATTATGTAGAATGCTACAGCTGATCAATATGAAAAAAAATTGAGGGTCATACAGGGATAAATTGGTCCACAGCCGTTATTGGTCACATGATTCAGTAGCCATATTGTTTTGTTTTTTTTAAAACCTTCAAAAATCTTTTCTGAAATGTCTGAACAGCTCGAGATGAAATTTTACAATTATGACTGCCTATCCATGAGGAACAAAATGCTCACAGATATGACATCATAGGTCACATGGTTTGGCAGCCATATTAGTTTGGCAGCTATATTACCTAAAACCTATAAAAATCTTCTCCAGAATGGCTGGACAGATTGAGTGGAAAGTTCACCCACATGTTCCCTAACCCTTGTGGATACCAGGGTATTCAAAAATAATTGATGTCACTTGGTATGGCAGCCATAATGGATTGAGCAAAAATCTTCAAAAAAATCTTTCTCTTGAACCACTTCATCGATGGACATGAAACTTCACAATCATTATCCAGTCGCGAGGATGAATATTGGTTCACGAGTCCGTAAGTGACCACTATATTCGTTATGGGTGTGTGTCTGGCTGTCTGTCTGTCCTGAGCATAGCTCCGTGGGTTTTGATCCGATCTTGATAAAATTTGGTGGGAGGTTTATATCATGATCTAGTTGTGTTTTCCTGAGAATGGGCATAGCATGCGCCGCATAATGGCGGAGCCACGCCCCAAAAACATGTGTTTTTAGGGGTATCACGTTTCAAGTTACATCTTCTCCGAGGGGTTTGTCGAATCTAGCAGGGTTTCGGTATTTGGTTAGCCCAATGGCACCTGCATAGCCCATGGAGCTCGATTTTTCATTTTCGTCCCAAGGTCAAGGTCACAAGGTCACGAACTTAGAAAATGTCAAAAAAATCATAAATTGGGCATCGAGCTCCTAGGGTTTTCAAACTGTTTCGAATGAAAGTTGGTATGTAAGTAGTGCTCTTCGAGTACTACAACTTTCATCATTTACGTTTTTCCCGATTCCCACCAGTTTTGCCCGTGCGTCACCTGCGAAGGTCAAAAAATATAAAAGGCGAACCGTGTACATTGCTCGTGAACCATCGCCGTCTCCAGACTTGTATGTTTTAAATTTGAACCTGGTCGGACATATGGTCTGGCAGCAAGAATTGTAAAAAAAATTGAATGTGGGTTTTTTTTTATATTTAAATCAGGCTCACTTGCTGTGCCAAGATGGGTTTGAGGTAGACGAGTATTAAACCCAAATCATATCCAGGTTCCTCCAGATGACTCCATCTTTGCTTTTTGCTTGTTCGGGTTCCTTCTGATTCTCCAATGCAGGACTGTACCTATTTGGTCTTCCATTTGATTTGAATTGAATTATCTTAATCCCATTCTGAATTCATAGAATAATTAAAAAAAAAACGTCATGGGTCAGGGTCAGGTGTCCAATCAAAGCGGGACATCTTGGACCCAGTCATCACTGGCAGCAGTTATAAAGTGGCAGTTCTAATTATGTCTCTTATTAATTACGTAACACACCAGTACACAAACACTACACAAAATACACCACACCAAACTACACAACACAACACAAAACAAGTCCTGGTGAGGTCTGCAATCTCTGATTGCCTTTTTCTTGTGTTTTTTTGTATCCATCGGGGCCACAAGATAAATTGTACTACATTTTTGCATCTATTGATGAAAGGAGAAGTGTGTGTGTGTGTGTGTGTGTGTGTGTGTGTGTGTGTGTGTGTGTGTGTGTGTGTGTGTGTGTGTGTGTTATAACCATCGCATTCAGGAACAGAGCAATTATGGTTAACCAATTTGAAATTGCCATTCTATCATATAAATGCTGAAATTTATGTATATATCAATATTTGAATTATCGATTTTTTTTAGCAATGGCAGGTAAAAGTTGCCCGGCAAGCAGAACTGAGTCAATGTAAACACACAGCGCATGCGCAAACAGGCCTCATTTATCATTCATATGTCATTTTGAAAGTTCCGTTTTGAAGAAAAATTTAGATGGTGGAACTGGCTACTGCTTTGTCACCACTGATCTCTATACTAACTAGATAGGGTGCCTAACGTTAATTGGTCGGACGACTCGGACTGTCCTCAAGCCACTGGAAGTGAGTGCTCCATCCACCATATTCCTTCTCCCAAAACACAGAAAATCCCATTTGCATCAATCCAAATACTTGCTTTGTGTTGACATCGATACAAATACTTGCTTGGTTTGCATCAGTATAAATACTTGCTTTATTTGCATCAGTAAAAATACTTGCTTTGTTTGCATCAGTACAAATACTTTCTTTATTTGAAATTCCATTGTGACTTGCTTTGTTTGCATCAGTTCAAATACTTGCTTTGTTTGCATCAGTACAAATACTTTCTTTATTTGAAATTCCATCGTGACTTGCTTTGT
>CM068954.1:79172817-79189012 GCA_035128595.1 Eptatretus atami | reverse complement strand
ATACTTGCTTTGTTTGCATCAGTACAAATACTTTCTTTGTCTGCATCAGTACCAATACTTGCAATACAAATACTTGCTTTGTATTGTCAATACAAATACATATTTCCTACGAAAATTCCACCTTCCCACTTGATTTTTCTCCTTTCCCACTTGATTTTATTCCATACCGACTTGATTTTAGTCCATTCTCAGGTTGAAAAAAGCATTGTTTTTGTATTTTTGAAATTCCATCGTGTGTTGCTTCCGGTTGTAAAAACCACAACAGTCGTGATCAAAGCAGACAAGGAATCACATTTCATTGGTAAGTAGCATTCTCTTTAGTTACGTGCAGTCCGTCCCATTCATTTGTTTTGGGAGAGCAAAAATGGTTGACAAATGGCTTCAAAAAATGAGCTTCCCCTCTTGTCCAATTAGTATAGAGATCAGTGCTTTTCACAGAATTCCTTGTGGTAATCACTGGATAATATCGTTATATGCTTGGGAGGTGGGGTGGGGTGGGGTGGGGGGCATTACACATAGAAAATTGCCCTATGATGTAGGAAGACAAGATAATTGGAGAAATAATAAGAAAAGTCAGTGTTTTGTTGCAAACTATTTTCTGTGAATGTACGAAGCTGGCATTTTGTGATTCTCACCCATATTCCTTGCTGTTAATTAATGTGTCTCCTGTACACTCCTTATTAATTGGGTCCACAATTATTGCTTGGAAAGGGCTAACATCTTAAAGTGAGCTGTCCTTTAATCCCTGCAGTTTTTTTTTTTGTTGTAGGATGCTGATTATTATGATGACCTTGCAATGTTGCCTAATTGGAAGAGAGCAGGAAGAGGAGGAGGTGGTTAATTGTGTTCATCGCGCTTGATAGTACGGTGAGATATGGCTGGCTCCATTGAAAACATTTTCATGGCTAAGCACCTGACACCTGCTACGAGTACATGAGCTCCCACAATTCATAGCTTTAATGTGCACCATGTTATTGGAGGATGATGTGGGTACAATAATGTTTTGGGGGGAAAGTTGGGGCAGGGGGCAATGCTTTTAGTGTGTACTCAGCTGTGATAGTGCCATGAGCTACGGCTCTGGGGTTGCTATTGAAACCATTTGGCCTATTTGAGTGGAGTCTAAAATGATATTTATTATAAAATGTTTTTTGTTTTGTTAAAAAAAAAATTAATCACTTAATGCTCCAATAAGTGGTCAAATCGTCACTTTATAAAAATAACGAACAAATTAACCAGAGTAATCATTGAGCCTTAAGGTTCCTGAAACAACAGCAAATGGACGAAGAAGAGAATGACATTGTAAGGATGAGGGTAAGTGCAAAGTGGATACGGAAATCAAACAATGGCATTTTCACTGTGTAAAGTTTGAAGCAGATCATATCATATTTATTTGGCCGAGAGGCAATTACGAGTAAACCCCACAGGTAACATCTCAGGAGTGCGACTATTTTACTGATGCACTCACTGTTCCTGTAGGTTAGCGCAGAAATTTCACCAGGGTGCTTGGGATAACTCACATACTCTTTCTCCAAAGATAATGTTGGATCTTTAGTGGTCATCACTTGATGCTTGCAGACAGGATACCCAGCCCAATGTCCTTCCAAGGGACGGCACTCTTTGTGTTGCAACATGCAGCCTGCCAAGCACCAATCCCACCGGTTATAAATGGGCCGTGAATCAAACCCAAACTAGACATCTCATAATTATGTAAGTATGCTATCTCTGTACCATCCTGTCGGACTCTGAAGCAGAAATGAATAAGTTTCATTCACGAAATGTTGAATTCACTATTTATACACGTTGGTTATACATACTGGATTCATGGCTACCCATAGTCAGTTTCAAGATGGACCTTATCCTGTTTCTATTCAACCACCCCCACCCCCACCCCCACCAATCAGTGTGAGATGAGTTACGAGGGGGAGAAGAGGGGTGGGTAAAAAGTTATTTCCCCAACCATTAAGGATTGATTCTGTGCCAGGAAAACTTGGAACACGATGTAGCAAAAGTCCTCTTCTATAGTTCCCATGCCGTGGTGTACATTCCTCCGAGGGGTGGCTAATTTTTTTGACGCCATTGCAATTGAAGCCATGTGTTTGGAAGCATCAGGTGCACACAGCAAAATACAACAAAGATTAACCTGAACAGCAGTAGAGACCTGTATATACTGCAATGGAAGCATTCCTTTTAGCCAGAAGTGACGCCACCCAATATGAGCAATAAAACAAGCAATAAAACAAGCACAAACAGCAATAGGAAATCAACAAACATCTGCACATTGAAAGCAAGAATAAAAAGCATAAAATATTGTTGAACTGGTTTGACTCTACCCTTTCTGAATGAAGGAAATAAGTTAAAAGTCATTAGTATAGTTTTGCATTAAACTTGATCGATTGCATATCGTCAGTTTGCCAGATAATGAAACTTTATGGTTAAAATGAGGTTGCTGCCCTTTCAAACGTCCAACAGTTTTCTTTCTGATCGTGGAGGACAAAACAATGGAAAACAAGAAAAATAGCAATCAGAGATTGCAGACCCTCACCAGGACTTGTTTTGTGTGGTGTATTTTGTGTGGCGTTTGTGTACTGGTGTGTTAGGTAATTGAGAAGAGACATAATCAGAACTGCCATTTAAAAACTGCTGGCAGTGATGACCGGCCACCAAGACATCCCGCTTTAATGCAACCCCACTTTGATCGGACACCTGACCCTGACCCACGACGTTTTAAAAAATTATTATTCATTATTCAATTGAATTTGGAATGGGATTAAAATAAATTCAATACAAATCAAGTGGAAAACCAAATAGGTACAGTACTGCATTGGAGTAATCAGAAGGAACCCAAACAAGCAAAAAGCAAAGATGAAGTCATCAGGAGGAACCTGGATAGGATTTGTATTCCAGCTGCTACTCCGCTACCCTCATACCCATCCAAGCACAGCCAAGTGAGCGTCATTTAACAACAACAAAAAAGAACCTATATCAAAAAATTTCATAATTCTGCCTCCCAGACCATGTGTCTGGTCAAGTTGAAATTTAAAACATGCATTCCCCATCACTACTAGGTCATAAATGTGAAGTTTCACATCGATTGATTAAGTGATTCCAGAGGAAACATTATTTAATATTTTTCTTCAATCCAACATACCTGCCAAACCATGTGACTTATCAAATATTCCTGAACAAACATGTACACCCATGGTTTGGGGAACATTTGTGTGAAGTTTCCCCTCGATCTGTCCAGCCTTTCTGTCGAAGATGTTTATAGGTTTTTTGAAATTTTATTTTAAGAAAAATGGATGCCGAATCACGTGACCTATGACGTCTTCAATTTTTTTTTCTGTGGACCATTTTATACCGAGATGAACCTCAAATTTTCATACTGATCAGATGTAGCATTCTATATATGCAATTATGACGTCATAACGAAGGAACCAACGATGTCATAAAGTATAAATCACACTTATTCCCCATGAGGAGTACTTGCTATGTGCCACGTTTCAATTTTTTCCTTGGTGCGGTTTCAGAGATACAGAGGTCCAATTTTTTTGTTTTTGCAATATGGCTGCCACTTCACGTGACCTACGACGTCATAATTATCATTATAACATTTTACATGAGTAGTTGCACCGATGATGAAAATTTCGTCTCAATCCAACAAGCGGTTGCGGAGAAAAACAAAAAAGTTCTGTGCAGACAAACAGACACAGACACAGACAGAAACACAAACAAACGGACCCAAACGCAATACCCTCTCCTTCGGCGAG
Organism: Eptatretus atami; assembly: GCA_035128595.1. Classification (NCBI taxonomy): domain Eukaryota; kingdom Metazoa; phylum Chordata; class Myxini; order Myxiniformes; family Myxinidae; genus Eptatretus; species Eptatretus atami. The sequence goes on along the minus strand of CM068954.1, from coordinate 79,185,245 downwards.
GGTCACTAGTCTTTCAAAGGAGTGAAGTTTGTCTCGTTGCAGTTTTAATACTTTAACATCAACGTTTGCATGAGAGAGTACAAAAGACCATTTACGCATATCTCACGTATGTTGGATGCATTGTCTGTGCAGATGTCATAGATGTTTTCAGAAGAAGGCATGCTCAGTTGAAAATGATTACACAACATGTGAGAGTCGTTAAAAGGATGAGGTGAACATTGTTTTTTTCAAGAAAATCGTAAGGTACAGGGAAGTTCATGAAGCTTTACGTATTCCTTAAGATATTCTGCCCTTGTCCCATGGTTGCGGGAATGATGCACGCAATCCTTCTGCTGTGTCTTGGTCATGTTGTATGCAGTCCAATACATTCAAAGTTTCGTCGTCATCTGGAAACCTTATGGCAAAAGGGTTTTGGGACAAGAATGGTTTAATTCACATATACTTTCTTGACAGTGGGAAAACCATCATGTGCAGTACCACACTGACCTGTTAGGCAATGATGTGAGACGAGCGATACACGAGATGAAATTCTGTTATGCTGTCTTTAGTGCGTAATATTCATCACCATCCCACAGCGATTATGACCACTACGACTCTGACAGAGATGGCTTGGGAAGTACTCAGTCACCCACCATACAGTCCAAACTCGTCACTTTGTGATTTTCTTCTCTCTGAACCAATCAAAGAAAATCTGAGTGTCAATAAATTTATGAGTGATAGACGTCAAAGCATTTTCTGAAGTGGCTATGCGTACATGTCCAAAATAATTAAACACAGGTGATATCAAGATATCTGCACAACCGTGGGACAAGTGTGGAATATCTTGAGGAATACCTGAAGCTTCATGAACTTCCCTGTACCTTCTGATTTTTCTCAAGTAAAACGTTCACCTCTTCCTTAAACTATCCTCATATGTCGTGTGATCATTTATAACTGAACACACCTTTTTCTGCATAAATGTATGGCATCTGCGCAGACAGGTCGATGAGCAAATGCATCAAAATTGCGTGAGGTTTGAGTTATTGGTCTTTTGCAATAACCTTTCCAGATGATGGCTAAACCTTGAATATTTTTGCTGGTGGGCACCAATAATATCCACTCCACGTTGGTTCACTGACTTGAGTGTTACATTCTGGATTGAGGTCTCATCATATCTCATTTCTCTTCAATAAATCACCTCCCTTTCTTATGGAAGAATTAAAAGAACTTGTAATTGCTACACAAATCACCATTTCATCAAACTTTAGGTCCTTCGGTGTCCACATTGCACTAACTATGCAAGGCTGACAGGATAGCCTAGATGTACGCACACTCGTCTCGAAGATGTCTAGCCTGGGCTTGAATCTCGACCCAGCTATCAACTGTCATCCTGGTGTTTCACAGCCAGGGTGATTCATGAATGTGTTTATCGTCCCTCAGTTGGACGTTTAACTGGTGTTCCGTCTGTCAGCATTTGTTGCTGGATGTTAAAGATCCCATGGTGTCCTTCGTGAAGAGTAGGCGAGCTATCACTGGCGCAATGACCAAATTCCAAATTCCTGCTCAAACCAGCAGAGGGCATTGCATTTGGTGTGTTTGCTACACACCAAACACAGCCATGCCCTCATATTTCAATGGAGGATGAATAATTGTTCCCACACTTAATACATCGCATCCAATTGATCTGGAATTATACATACAATAATTTGGCAATCAACCAAAACAAGATGTTTCACTATTTTAAAAATTGCTCGTGTGACTGACAGCAGCTGTTGTTTGCATCCGAGAATGCTCGAGATCACTTACCAATTCGCGTAGATTTTTCAACTCGCCACTCTATTTAAACACACAAATAAGTGAAATGCATGCAAAACCAAATTGTGCAGATAGTCTCCTGTGAATTTCACCTGCTTTGATGTTCTCCTTCAAAAGACACCTCGCAGCACACGTGACTGTTCACTGCCATCCCGGTTTTGCCCAGAGTGCTTTGATCAGTGTTTATGTGACTTCCAGTTCAACTTTCTCTGGTGCCTTGCTCACTATAATTGCACAAAATTTCAACTCTGAACGATTATTTTTATGTTATACAACAAAAAGTCAATGGGAATCTTGAGAAACCTTTGTATATGCTGAGATGACATGACAAAGGCATTCAGAAAATGACTGTTACTGGATCTTAAAGCACATGGTAAATGAGCTTTTCCCCTTCTATATATCCTATCCACCACATCCTTTTGGATGCAAAGGCACACGTACGCAATTGGTGGTTGCTTCTCTTCTGTAAAATATACTTGTTACCTCCATAGCTCACGATTTATTGAAACCGAGTGCCTTATTTCAGGAAATCCATATGATCCTTAATAACAGCTATGAAGGAAGATCGTCATTCTCTTTTAATTGTCTCTCTTACATTACCATTCTTGCCAGTGGAGATTTCTTTCTGGGTGAACACTTCATAAAAAAAGAATTTCAATCAAACTGGGTTTGTATCCTCGAAGCGTAAGAGGCATTTGATTGCGTTTGACATTTCAAGACCATTCGACGATTCCTTTTTTTTTTCTTGGATGGTGTGACTGCAGTATTATTCATGCCTGCTGTAATAACTTCCTTGCAAGCAGGCTTATAAAATAGCAAACAGATTTATTTGCTTGAAATTTTTCATTACCACTGAAGATTTACGTGAGAGTATAATGGGTATGTCTATCAGGACGAAGCAGAGGCGGCACAATTACCTTTGAGCTGTCTCGTTTGGGTTCAATCCTCAAATTGACTAGAAAGTGTTGGCAGTGTGTTGTATGGAAAAGTGTGCCGCACATAGAGCATTAAGCTGAGAACACATCTGCTGCATTGATTGCTGATGGACGATAAATAGACCACGGTGTCTTTCGACAAAGAGTAGGCAAATATTTGTGGGCACCCTTGCCAAAACTTCAAATTCCTGGTCCAGAGAGTTAGACACTGCCAGTTCCAATTTCCCATGTAATTGCCGATATGGCACCTCAGCAATCGTTAAGGTTATAGGTGTTTGAATCTTTTTTTTTTTGGATACACAGTCGAGACTCATGGAAGAGCTTGAACACAGAACAGATCAGAATGCAACAGAACAAAATGAACAGCAAAAAGAGAGGGAGAAAATGCCAACAGCAGACAAACAAGGGATGTGATGTGAGTAAGAATGAGGGTTGGTTAAGGGAGGATGCACGGAGTGGACAAAATTGATTCAGAAACAAACTCTCAGGAAGGAAAAACTGGAAATTATGGGAGGGGGAAATGATTTAACGGGGGTAGAAAATATTGTTGTTTTGGGTGGAGGTGGTGAACTGGGCCTTGAACACCTGGAGAGAAGAATGTGATTGAAGAGAATTTGGATGTTGGTTCCACAGACATGGAAAAAAGAGAGGAACGAATGAGTGGAGGTGATCAGTGATTCTGGATTGTGGGAGTTTCAACAGAAGGGGGTTGAAGGTGGACCATGTGCGCCCTGCAGAAACCTGAGGGGGGACAAAGCAGGGTGCAATACCAGAAAGTAGAAGGTAGAAGACGGAGAGCCCACCAACCTGTCTGCGATGGAGAAGTAACCGGCCCATAGGCTCAGCTTCATCACAGGAGATTCCAATGATCTTGAAGGCCTTGGTTTCCATAGCATCAAGCTGAGAAATGAGTGAGGCAGGGCCACCAGCCCAGAGGAGAAAGCAGTATCTTATCAAGCAGAAAATGAAGGCTTTGCATGTGGGTAAGAGTTCAGGTGTGCCAAGGAAGGATTTTGCATGACAGAGGATGCTTAGTTGGCAGCTGGCTTTGGAGGCCAGCTCAGAAATGTGGTTTGCCCAGGAAAGATCATTACTGATCGTGAGACCCACGAGTATGAGTGCCTGAGCTTCTGCACCCTGCGAGTTATTTATATTTATCCATGCCTGTTAGAATAAGACTATGTTCCTTAGATTTTTAATTAATGTGACACCTTTAGTCAGTCCATGCATGAGGTGGTTCAAATTAATTATTTACAATTCCTGAACTGAAACGCACAAACTCACATGTGAATTGCACTGGGCACTTTCTTTATTAACCACACGCTCCTTTTGAAAAGTATAAGAGAACCATTCAACAACAACACAGGCTTAGCCGAATCACAACCTCTCTACTTCTTTCCAAGTGGCAAAAGCAATGGAATGACATTTTAGTACAGACAATATAACGTGAAGAATGGAGCCAAGGAACCTTGCAAAGCTCTTGCATAGAGATAATGATTATACCTCAACTGGTTTAAAGTGTCTCATGCATGGTTGAGCTAAGGAGGCACACCAAACGTAAAATGTGAATTGACCTCATGATTCCCAACACCTCCTCATTGTGTACAATCAATATATAGCATATTAACTTGTTCGTCAGTGGAAAATAGAAAACCAAAAGAAATGCAGTGGGATTACCATGATGAGGTGGAAAAGTTTGACTTTCTTTGTGGAGTAAAAAGACAGGAATGTTGGCCATTGTAATTTATCTTCAACACTCAAACTCTTTTAAAATACTCTGAGATTTTGCTCTTGAGCACATGGAATCTTTAAGCAAAAGTGTTTTTTCAGTATAGTATAGACCATGAGCCTCAAACTGATAAAAAGACATTGTTTGTGGTAACAATGCTCTATTCAATCAGGCACTGACTCGGTGGCTATAATTGGACATTAAAAACACAATTGGCCTAATGAGGAAATACATCACACCCTTCTTTAGCATCTAAACCAAAACTACACCCATTCCTCGTATCTACATTTCTGTTGGAAATGCTCTGCCCAAGCATTTGTGAAACAAACAAGCTTGTAAGCAGTCTAGGGAAGGAAGAAATGGAGAATTAAGAAAATGAAAGGAGGGGAGAAGGAATAAGCCCATTGAATTCCATTGCATTTTCGAGTTCTTTTCCTCAGCCCGGTTCAAAACATTTGAACAAATCCTGTACTTGATACCTCCCCTGGTTCATGGCTATAAAGACCATTCAGATAGATGTGCTGTGTAACTGTTCTTCATCTGTTTCCTGCCCCGAGCTTGCTGCCACCGCCTGAAAGCAGACAGACTTCACCATGCAGGGTCTCAAAGTAACTGATGTCTGTGGTGAAAGGTCTGGAGCTTCCCCGCTGCCCTCACCAATGGTCAAAACCTGGCCAAAACCTTGGTCTTCACAAACAGGCTCCTCGCTGGATGCAATCAGAAGGTCCTGGCCTCTTGACAGCCTTGAGAATTGTGTGTCTCTGTCACTACTGTCATTTCCACTAGAAGATGGCAGCATTGGTGTCTGCACAGTTGAGTCTGGGCCAACATTAAAGAAAGAGTCTGCCCCTGTGGACGGCTCTGAGTTGGTACATAAGAAGGCCTCTGGCCTCAAGTTGCTTGGCTGTAGACTGCGTATTTTCTGCTGCACAGTCTCCAAGTTAATCTCCTTCTCCTCCTCCTGTGAGATAAAAAAAGTGCAGATCCCTAAGAGTGGTACCACAACCTGTTTTTGATGACAAAAGCACATCAAGCATAGAATCATAGCTGTCTGTGGATATGAGAACGCTTTCTGTTACTATACAGCAAATTTAAGGTAAATTCATAAAGCTTACATACTCTCACTGTTGTGTTACTAAAGGGAATTAAAACTCAAGTTTCAAATCCTGGCAATTTCTAGATCTGACTGTTTCACTCTTTTTGTCAGCCCGAATGAAAATTACATCATAAAACAAATGCAACTTAAACTTCCCAATAATTCAAGTGGTGGCAGCCTGTATTGCCTTATGAGATTGACGGTTGGCTGTGAAACATCATGTGATGTTTTTATTTTTATTTTTTATTTGTTTTTTACATTCAATTATAGACCCATAAAGTCAAGACATGGTTGACTCCAATAAAATTACTGAATAATTCAATCATATTGCATTTGCTGCTTAAGGTCCTATATTTAATATAACATTGTAAAATGAAAAATTAAATAATGATCAAGTCTCATAATTAGAGCCTTTTCAAATTTTGTATTTCAAATTTTCTTTTGCACTTTATGAGAGCTTTATATTCAGAATTAAACTAGAAATCAATGAATGTTTTAAGAATCCATAGTTTGAGACATTTCAGGAAGCACAACTATTAAAATTGAATCAAATTAAACACTTTTATAAAGTAATTCACAATGGTGCCTTGTAGGGGCACATATTGAAATTCATATTGAACATGCATGAAAATCCACTGTATTATAAGCAGATATTAAATTGCATATTATCTTTAACTCCTCTCTCTTTTTTTTTCTCCAAATTTCAGGCCAATGAAACAGTTAAAACAGCATGAAGGGGGCAATGGGGAGCAAAAGGACATTGGACATAAGTTCATACAAGAACTGATGGAGGAGGGTTTAAGAGAGGATGGTTTTGAAGAGTAAAATATCTCTTCAGTAGGTATTGGAGACAATAAACATAAGATGGTTCTGTGTTGTAACCTTTAAAAGCCGGAGGCAAGAGCAAGCTTTGATGTATACCAGGAGGCAATTCAACATGTGAGAGGAAACAAGAGAAAAGGAAGGCAAGTGTAAGTACAGTGCCTGTATTTTGGAAGATTAACAAGAAGCTGGAGAAAATCATTTGACCTGGGAGAGTTTGCAAAGAGTAGAGGGTTGAAAGGCTAGGACGTGCAAGATGACAAAAGATGCAATTGAAAGCTGAGAGGTCATCAAGCCATCTATGTAAGAACACAAAGCCCTCTTCCAGTTGGAAATACAATATGCCTTAGAGACATTGTAGCTGATGTGGAGACTTAATTCTTCCAAAGATTTATCCAGGCACTTGAGAGATTGCATTTTTTTTTCCCTCAAAGGGTGATCACAGAAGTGGATCGGTGGATTGTTGTTTGGTATTTCGAAAAGAGAGAAGGTTAAAATGTGAAACGGTCATGTTCCAGGTGGTGGCTCAACTTCAGATTATCCCTTGGTCAATTGTGATGGATGAAACTGCTGTCTATTTATGATCAGGATGGAGAATTAATAAGTAAAGATGCAATCATCAGCAATTTTGAAAAGAGAATTTTGCAGAACCTTAAAGAGGTCATTGCTGTATACAAACACACTTGTAGAATTGGAACATGCTCTTGTGGTACAAAAATCTCATCTGATACAGCAAGGGACAGTACTCTATCAAAAGCCATGCATTGCTTGCAAGCGAGGGGGGAAAAATCTGCAAGCCAGGTTCAAAAAGATATATTTGTCCACAAATTACCTTTCCAAATGCAAACCATAAGAGAAAAATAATTGAATAGGATATAATTATGTGGTTTGCAGCATGTGAAAGAACATTTCTGTTTTTTTTATTTTTTTTTTCGTTTTCGTTTCCAAGTGTCTCCTGTGAAACATGATGTCACATTTACTGCAAATGAAGTAATCACAAGACAAATCACAGTGCGTTTCCTGCTTTATAGAGACCAAATCAGCTAAACAGGTTCAACAAAGCTTCAGGATGACCTATGGAAATTGGCCACCATCGAGAAAAATGATTCTTGAGTGGCACAAAATGTTTATGGAGATTGTTGCCATCCTGCAGAGAAAGGGGGCAGGCTCGTCGAGCACAAGTGGTGAGGATGATAATGGCATTCGTGAATAATTTGAGTGCAATCACCATAAGTCCATTCAGATTTGGATGATAATCATGACAAACCTTCACAATAAAACTTTCAGATGTTCTTTCACATGCAGCAAACTGCATTGTTGTATTCCATTTCATTATTTTTTGTTGTAGTTACCTCTGCCACCGAAGGTGTATGGAGGTTATATTTTCACCCTTGTCTGTCTGTCTGTCTTTGTTTGAGTGTGAACAAAATATCTCAAAAAGTTGTCGACAGATTTTAACAAAATTTAGAGGAGAGCTTGGGTATGTGACAAGGACTCATTGATTCGATTTTGGAAAAGATCTGAATACAGATCTGGATCAAATAATTTTTAAAGTGATTTTTCACCATTGAGAGATCGGGCCAAAAACGACATATAACAAGATCTCAAAAAGTTTTGGATGGAATCGGACAAAACTTGTTGGACAGGTTAGATATGTAACAAGGAAGAATCAATTTGATTTAAGTGAAGACCCAAATCCGGATCCAGATCCGAGAATTTTTAAAGTGATTAACCTAATGAAATAGAAACCGTTGAGTGATAGGGCTAAAACGATATCAATCACAATATCTCAAAAGTTATGGACGGATTTTGATGAAACTTGGTGGGTGAGTTGGTTAGGTAACGAGCAAGCTGATTCGATTTTAGTTCAGGTCCGAATACAAATCCGGCCTATCAGTGGGATACAAAACATAAAGTAATCAGCCTGGCCAAGGTATGCACTCTGCCAAGTGCCCTTCTAGTTTGAATTTGGAATAGCAATTTGTAGACACCCTGTATGTATGTATATTTGTATGTATGTATGTATGTATGTATGTTTGTATGTATGTATGTATATATATATATATGTATATATATATATTTTATCAATAAATATATGTATATATATATTTTATCAATATATATATTTGTATGTCCTCATGCTAAATACTTCAGGTTTAATGGCTTTAGATATGTACCGAGACTCTGTTTTAGCCTTATGGTTCTGGTTCAGGACCTCAGTCCACAGTTAAGAAGGTAAGAGAAGCTTAACCAAAGGAGAATGACAACGATGTATGATAAAATAATGGGTATAATCATACCATTAAAGAAGAGTAATGATGAGAATGACAGGAATTATGTTTGTCATTAAGTTGCTTACAATGGAGAACATAAATACATTTTTGGAAACTCTCTGATTGGGTCAGGGTTGCTGCCTCAAAAAAGATCTTGGATCTCCCATCCTGCTACCTTGATTCTTACTTTTAGTCCATCATCTTGGTATAAATCGATTAAATGATGGTATGTATAATTTCTAACTTTCTGCATTGCTCGTGAGTGCGTTTCATGGATGTATAGGCTGACAAATACGCATTTAGAGCCTCAATTACATAAATACATTAGAAGGATTAAAACAATACCATATAGGTTGTTTTTAGAGAATTTGAATCCATTCTTTTATAATTGTAGAATAAAACAGAAAAACCAGGGATTTGTTGTGGATTCCAAAGATTGCTTTCAGGTGTGAAATTATATTCCTGCTCACCGGTTTAGGAGGGCAGAGGTTGCGTGGATGGCTATTCCTGCAGACTTCACAGGCTCCAAGCAAGCAAGCAAGAAGTAAACCAACAGCAAGGATGGCAAAAGCCCCTGCAAGTCCAGGCAGATCAAGGCCCTGTGGATGTGCAGGACTCAATGGAGACCCATACGGATCACACTTTCCAAGATGGCGTGGCCACCACTTTTGCCGTAGTGCCTCAAGCTCACCATTCTCCTGCAGCTCCAAAAGCCTGTCATACAGGTAGCTCTGTCTTACACAGTGTTGTTGTTTTTTTCACACAATTTATCCTTCATCAAATACAAGTGATCGAAAAACATATTGTGCAACAAAGTTGATTGTCATATTTTTGCTGCAGCAAAAATAAACGTTTTCCCTCACAAACTGCTGCCATAGAAAACCCATTCTTATCCCTGCAGGAACTGAAGTTGTTTCAGAAAGCCTGGAAACTGTTGAGATTGAAAACACCAGTCCATTTTTATGCAGTCTCCTGATTATGAGTCATCAGGGATGATACCCAGCTTTGAACTTGAGCATGGTGGCACAGCTGGCAATTTTATTCTTTGGAGGGGGAAAATTGCCACTCTGCCTAAGTTGATAACATTTTTCTTCATCAGGTTTCAGGTTAGTTGTGTTTGGTTGGTTTCCTCTCCCTCCTGAAAGGCACCAAGGAATCATCACATGACTCTTCTTCTGAACCAACTTTGGCAGTGAAATGCGCTATGGCTCACCCAGTGAGGCTAAGTGCCAGGTTATGAGATTTTTCTGGTTCAGGCAGTACACGTCTCTCTTTCTTAATTACTGGCTTCTTTCTCCATAAAACTGGTGTGACTGATCAGTGATGGTTGAACCTATGAACATGTGATTTCATAAAGTTAATCGGTGGCAGTTGCATGCGATGTCACTTCAGTGTACTCCACCTGTTCTGTTTTCTATGTCTTAATGTGGCAGGTCTAAACGAGCTCCGCATGGTTGTTGTGGTTTTTGTTGGGTGTTTTTTAAATTTTTATGTGCACCGATTGGTCAGGCAGCTGCCGGATCCCACACACATTTGTTGTTCGAGTCCACCCACCATGGCACCCAGACAAAATAATATGGCTGCCATCTTGTTTTTCTATTGTGGGCCTAACATGTCAGGCCTGGAGGCCTTTACTGATTATGCACTTCCCAGGTTTGTTGTGTCAGATTTCCATTGGCTTTGTTTGGGTCGAGTGTTACGATGAGTCACCCCGAAAAATCTAATCGTATGTTGAGTAAAAATTATTTGGAATATTTAGTCAAGAGGAGTTGAGTGGACAGAGGAGGTGAAAAATATATATCTTGTATCACAGGTTGTGACCACATTATGGTCATTCTTGTTCAATGACATTTTCAAGGCATGCCAGGGTCATCAGAATCCTCACCTTCATATGGCTTCTAAACGATGGGCCCAATGGAGGCCTGCTATCAGTGCATCTCATGCAGGAATGTAGTGGTTTGCTTCATAGGCATCCTATCATATGGCATTGTCTACATCAGCCATGCCTCTTCAGGATCTGAAAAGTGAGATGTGCCTTACAGCATTCCTCCAGCAAGTAGGGGGAAAAGGTGCAGGCCATGAATTTCTCACAATTCTCTTGTGCATCTTTTTGGGTTGTGTACGTGCTCAGTTTTCTATCATCCACTAGCACTTCTGTTGAGGATGAGCATTGTCTGTTTAAATCTGATGGCTCACCTTGTTGGTATTATTTCCATTTCACAAGGATATGCCAACAGCTATTAACGCACTTTGCCCACTTGCTCAATTGTGAGCAGCAGGTTTCCCCTGTTGCAGTTGGTTTCTCCTGATAATGAAATGACCTCAATCAGTGGATTTAGCTGAGGCTCAGTGGTTATTGCTGCACTACCCATATCTAAAGGACATTGTTTCTCAGGTGTGATTTTTACACACACACACACACACACACACACACACACACACACACACACACACAGTATTCTGTTGCAGGTGAGGCAGATTGTCAAATAAAAATTTGCAGCATTATCTCCAACCACTTCTATCGGCATCTAGTGTTGCAGTATTTTACCATTTTTCTTTAGCTTATATTTTTGATGACTGGTAGCATGTTATCCTGCACCTTCCCTCAAGCCCTTAAAACTTATTCAGAATATGACGACCAGGCTCGTAGTTCAAGCTCGTAAATTTGATCCCATTGCGCATGGCCGAAAAACACTTCACTGACTGCCAGTACACCAGCGTTTGATTTTACAATATATAGCTGGTTACCTTTAAAGCTCAACATTAATTGTTTCCTGTCTACATTTCTGACTTAATCAGGCCTTATAGTACAGCGGCTAAGCACCAGAATCTTTCAGTTTTTGCAGAAAGCATAAAACTTTGCACAGGGATACTACTACCCCTAGTGATCTTAAAAAAAATGGACCCCAAAAATCCGTGCCCCTTAGTGGCCGCCATCTTGACTTTAAATATGGCTGCCATTTTAATTTGACTTTCTTTTATAACTTCAAAATTAAGCCAGATACGAAAGTTATTTTAAGGTCTAACCTGACATTTTCAGGATCAAGGAAGTCATTTAAGTCATTTCCATGCAAACCTGATGTCGGCCATTTTGAAATTCAAGATGGCGGCCACCAAATTGGAAAATATTGAATATCGCTGTTGTTAATCATGATAGAAACATAATTCAAACAGCAATTCCAATGTTTTCAGTGTCAATTACCAAGGCATCTTTTTCAAGGGCATCAGATGCATCAAATACCATGCTTAAGAGGCATATCTGATTATGTCATACTTAATTCCAATATGGGTATGAAAGTGAAAAAGGTCAATATTCCATATTTCAGTTTAATGCAAACAACTCCTGAATGTATCAATCATTTCAGACATACCTAGATCATTTTAGGAACAAACTTCGACACCTGGTCAAGGATGCCAGAGATTAATTAAATGAACCCTATAGGTGCCCCGAGTGGCAGAAAAATCACACCGTGCACCTATATAGGTTTTTCTGGTTTCTCATTGTCACTGACGACGCAGTTACCTTAATTTTCCTGTGAAGACAGTTATACTCATAACAAGTGCCACCACATATAACAGGGCAGTGCAACTGGCTTTTATTGTGGAATTTGTTCGATAACATTTGCAGTTCCCTCTGCAGGACTTAGTACACTTGCATGCTATAAGCACAAGGCAAGCTTTCTCGGCAATAGGAAGAACTGTCCACTTTGGCCTGAAATTGTCCTGATCGGTCTCCCAGCCCCAGTCAGACGGACTGGGAACTGTTGGCAGCTGTTCAA
>CM068954.1:79161648-79172587 GCA_035128595.1 Eptatretus atami | reverse complement strand
AAAAGGGCAAACCTTTTGCCATTTCAGGGACAATTGCTGTTGCTATCTCATGCACGGGAATGTATCGGAATTCCTTTCCTGTTCCAAACGCTATCCATACTTTTTCAAGGTTTTCCAAGTTCTGAAAATGAGCCACAGCCAAAACAACAAATGACCCGTGTCACAGTCCTGATCAATCACATCTTTAAAACCAGAATTCAGGGCATCTTTCACATGGGAGTAGAATCCTGGTGTCAGCCTCCTCATGTGAGCAAGGCTGTCGTGTGTAGTCCATCCAAGTTGTGGTTCATATTAGAGCTAACAACTGACTCATGAACAGTGGATATGATAACCCTGTCACCAGTGTCCTTTGACACACTCTCAGCACCTAGGAACTGGAAGAGTTCATCCTTGTTGTCATCATTGCGAAGGAAGTTTTTCCAATTGCCTGGCAGCTTCATATTTGGAGACACACGTCTACTGTCCCTCTATTTTCTCTTGCTGTAAGCTTCAAAGTGTTTCTCCGATAACCATCCCAAACAATATCGACTCGAAGAGACCTTTCCAGCTCTGAAACTACATATGGTACAAATCTCCTGGCATATTCTCCAAGGTCCTGGATTCTCCAACTGCAGAGAAAGTGCACCACTGCAGCACCATCAAGTATTCTTACTTCAGCAGTTGGGGTATTCAAGTAGGCTGATTTTCCGCTAGATTCAAGACATCCGAGGAGATCAGATTTCTTTCCTTGCCTAAGTTTCCCTGCTGTAGATAATGATGGTGAAATTTCTGATTCTCGTGCTTGAAAAATTCCTCTACATTTCCTTCTCTTGACTGGCTACCTATGTACAATCTAGCAAACAAAGAACAGTCACTCTTGAGTTCAGAGATCTTCTGCTTATCCTTCGATTGGGCCACCTTATTCAGTCGACTGAATAGTGGAAATGTGTTCCTTGATATTGGTGCACTGACTGGTGTTTCATTTTTTAAGTGCCTGTCCTCAATGAAAGTACTGTACTGTTTTTCTGCTGTTGCATGAATCTTTGGATAGTTTCAACAACAGTCATTGGCATGATTTCTGGGTGTGTAATGTAAGCAAATCCTTACTACGATCAATAAATGGATGTCCTAATTATTCTAAGGTAGAGACAAGACCACAAACATCTTCAAAAAAGGATTTCTGCGAACTATGGGTTTGCTCGTGATGCTTGTCACCAGCATCATTACCATCATTGGGATCAAACTGTTCTTCAATTCAGCTATTATGGCTGACAACTGAGGGCCAGCCATCATCCATCTCCGTAGGGCACCAGGGTTTTCGGTGAGGCCGATGGCACCCCCATCACTTTCACACGCGCATTCAGATGTTCATGGGCTTGGTCAAGTCCTATGGCAGAGAATGAATGTCCTGTATTATTTGAAGTAAAGGCACCACACATGAACTGCTCATAAACATCTGGACATCTTTGGTGAAGAGTGGTCATGTCGTGTACTGGCACAATAACCCATCTAGCATAGTGTACATGATCCATTGCAAAGAACCATGGGGCCAATTTAGCCAAGGATTCTGTGTATAACTCGAATCAGATGTCCGAAGTGTTCTAATGAAGACAAGCAATGTTAACTTAAGGTTCTTTGAATTTCACTAGGTTTGTTTCAAATGATTGAAAACCTGTTCCAGTCCCTTCGACATGACCTCGTCCTCGTCCGCGCCAAGGCTGTGAAAGTGATTCAGATGTTGTCCTCTGACAAAGAATGCACAAGGTCCAGTCTATTGGTGGCCTCTGGACTTCAGCTACATCACTTGGTTTAACGAGCTGGACTGTTTCTCCATCATTCACACCATGTCATTGCAACCTGAAAATAAAGAACTTTTATTTAAGCATGAATCATTTGCTCTAGGCTAGGATACGGCGGCCGTACCCCCCCTGAATTGACAGAAACGTGCGGCGGCCGCAGAGTTTCTGAGGTGGCCTCAGGGTGGCCCTACACCGTTGGCTATCTTTTACAGGCGTAGGGGTCTCCGTGGAATTAAAGCGCGGAGTTATACTTTTTTCATTTCTAGGTTGGCGTAGCAATTCGACAAGCCGTAGCCATGACGTAGATGTTCCACGTCGACCGTACGTAGGGCGTACGGTGGGCTTGCGTTATTCGTGCGGCTGCCCTAGGCTCTTATCAATGAAAATGAATTTTGCCAACCCCAAAAATTACAAAAAAATATATATATATTACGTTCGCCTTAGGGCCCCCTGTGGTCACCTTGCGGGCACCTTGAGGTTATCTTGCGCTCTGCTTTGAAAATTATATGGCAGCCACAGGGACGCCCTAAGGTCACCGTGCGACATCAAATCAAAGACCGTACGGCACCCCACGTTTTCGGTCTCCACAGTTTCTAAATACCCCATGCGGCTACCCCAAAATAAAAACATATGTGACTGCTACATTGTGTGACCGTGGAAATACTGCGGCCGCCCTATAATTGCTAGTGGCCGTAATTTTTTAGACCCTACGGCCGCGAGCCAAATGTGACTGAAGCATTAGTAATGTTATCTCAATGTTTTCACTTATTTCAATGCTAAATTTGTGCCATATGCCTTGAGATGCCAATTTTCTCAAAACAAAGGCATGAAACAAGAATAAGTGCATGGCTCACAAAGTGGGTATGCTGTGGTATGTTTGTGGGAAATTCCACATAAACTATTATGAGGTACTTAGACAAACCATCAATGGTCAGAAATGAAAGTGGACATCTTGGGAACCTGTAGAAACCGGCAATATCATACTCTCCATTTCCCTGTTTTATTAAAGATGAATTAAAGCAACAGAATATGGGTATTTTAACCTTAGAAATGTTGGTTTGATTGGTAAATTTTTTATTTTACTGTACGTATCTTTTGTGACAGTTATTTTGAGTGTGGTGACTAGAATGTGAACTTTGGTGTCTCTTTTATGTTTTGATGATGTTCTGTCTCCCTATTCGGGTTTTCTGGCATCTACCTATCTGATGAAATAATGGATTCGTACATCACGCTTCGTGTCCACTGCATCGAGAAAAATAAGGAGTCCAGTGTTGATAATGTTTCTTATGATTTTTATTCCAAATCCCTTAATTTCTTGGAAATATGACAAAGTCTAACGGCAGAAAAATATAGATCAAAATGGCGATCAGAAAATAAAATTTGGACCGCAAGTAATCCCGTCTTGATTTTCGTGTCAGTCCCGTATGTACGAATCATCATCTCTCGTCGAACGCAAATAACGCTAGCATTAGAAAATCGTTGGCCGTCTTGCAAACTTCCCTGATTGATGGATATAATAGTCACTTGCAAGCGTTTCAGCACATTTCCATTCGCCGTCGAGCGCAGCGTTTGTCTTCGTGTCCGTGTATTTGCGAGAGCCGTAACGTACGAATCCAGCATGAGGACGCCGAGCCGAATGAGGTGACTCGCATTGTCTGCATAATTCTTCATTTTAACCAACGCTATAATTTTTTGGTGCTTTGTGAGGTTCCGAGAGGTAAGAATTTGTTTTTCTTTTCATGTTTAAAGTGATTATTTTCAAAAGTTCGAAAGAAATAGATTCGATTTTAACGTTATTTTTTGCTTACAAGTGTGGCTTTCTTTGCTACTGAACTCGTCTGTGTTTTCTTCGTAATTTATAACATCGGACTCTCTCAAAATGTGTTGTTTTTTTCTTTTTCCTGTCAGAGTAAAAATTATCTGTTCTTATCCCAAAATATAATATTTACATTGTTTTTTTCATCTGATTCCGTACATAACGCTGACGCCAAGCTCGAAATTTGAACGTGTATTTACAGTGTTGTATATATTCAGTGGTAACTTAAAACCGGACGTGCTGCAGGTCTAAAAATTTAGATATAGCTATTTGAATACATGCAGATTAACATAATGGGTGCATTTCATGTTTCCCTAAACTTTTTTTTTGCCCTTTGTGTAACAGTAGTGTACCCACTTTGTGAGCCTTGCACATAAACAAATGAACAAATATTATATAGACACATCATACCCTGTGTTTAGAGCAGTATAATACAACAAATATAGATGAAATGCCATATTTTGGTGGCCATAATTATAATCGAGATGGTGGCCACTAGGGGGCACGGATTTTTGGGGTCCATTTTTTTTTTAAGATCCCCAGGGGTAGTAGTATCCCTGTGCAAAGTTTCATGCTTTCTGCAAAAACTGAACGATTCTGGTGAAAATCCTGCCTTAGCCGCTGAACTATTAAATCCTTGCAATAAAGCTATAGCCAGACACCAGAAATCTCATGGTAGCTACTACATTAGAGAGCATTCCTTTGTGTTTTCTTTAATGGATAATTTCATTTTTCATTGCAGTCACTTCTGTCTGTCGAACTGGTTATCTTCAGACTAGTTATGAAAGAATATTGCTTGGTATTGTGATTAAGGTCTTCGTTAGGGAAATAAGTACCTCCTGTTTGAAGCTTTTTTTTACACCATGCCCAAACAAAGAAAAATATAATCTGAAAGGAAACTGCACTGCCAGCACACTTGTCTATAAGCTGCCTAGCTTGAGTTTGATTATTTGCCCAATTATAAACTGTGAGATTGGTGCTTTGCAGGCAGGGTGGTGCATCAATGAGTGTACCCTCCCTTGGATGTATGTTAAGCTGGGAACCCACCTGCAAGCATAAGTTGATGGATGTTAAATATCACATGGTGTTTTTGGATGAAGAGTAGACGAGGTCATGTTGGCAACATGGCAAAATTCTACAATATCTGCCCTAATCTACAAGGGGCCCTGCATAAGCAACACAACCCAAAAAGAGAAATGTGCACACCTCTGGGCGTAACTTATAACCTGACTCCTGTTACAATATGCATGTGGATCAATGAAAAATACATTATCTCCCGACTTTTGTCAACCTCTGAGTTTTGAGCCAGAATTGATGGCATTTACATGGATTGTTTGCAAGAACTTCATATATCGAACAAAAAAAAATTTTGCAGCAAAAATCTCTGTCGAGATTTATTTAAAAAAATAAATTTAATTAAAAAATTAAATTTAAATTTAAAATCTTTTTAAGACTATCCTCTGTTTACGAGTATGAGGGTTAACCACCTCTAAGTGTGCTCCAAAGGCATGGCTTCCTCTGGTTATATCTTACAAATACACCTGTGGCAGCGATACTATCCAACACCCTTTTTAGGTACTCATTTTGCATGTATTGTTGCGACCTTTTGAGTTTGTTGTCATCAATCGTTCTACGCAAGATATATCATATGGCAACATTGTCTAATGCTTGAACATTCGCTAAGCACTACACACTTGATACAACAGTAGATGGCAGCTGAGCAGTCTTGTCCATTGGTCATCAAGCAAAATATGCTTTTTTCATGGCTCACCATCCCTGCCCTTGACATCACTTTCCAATTTCTACTACGATTAATTATTTAATGGCCAAATTTATTCCCACCTTTTTGTGGTGTTATCTGGGGAAAGTATTTTTGACTCAAGTTTTTCATGAACCATGCCTGATGTTGAACTGAAGGTGGCAGGAATTTGATCAGAGTGCCAACAACAACTCATAGTCATCAAAAAAGAGAGTGGAAATTTTAACATCGAACAACAAACAAATGCTCGCAGACAGGTCCCCAGCTTAACGTTTATCTGAAAGATGATGCACTTTTTGCTGCAACACTCTGCCTGCAAAGCACCAATCTGACAGTTTATAGTTGGGTCAGGAATCATCAAATTCATACTAGACAATTCAAAGGTTTAGTGCACTGTCTCTACAACATGCAGTTGGAAACCCATCACCTTCAGGTAATACTTAGGTATTTCTTGCAGCTTTCTGTGGCAACAGTATGACAGATAAAATAACAAAAATACCAATATGATAGATAGCAGTATGGAGTGGAGGAAGTAAAGGAATAGCGAGGTAATGTAAGAATAGATAAGGCTCCTGGTCCAGATAATATGCAACCGAGAGTATTGATGGAGGTGGCTGAGCAGGAAAGTGAGATGTTAACGGATATTTTCAATAGTTCCCCTGGAGTTAGGACAGGTACCAGAGAATTGGATAGTAGCAAATGTAACACCATTATTTAAGAAAGGATCCAGAGAAGAATTGGGAAACTGTAGACCTGTTAGTTTGACTTCAGTTGTGGGGAAGGTTTTGGAGACATTAATTAAGCACCAAATGAGAAACCAGTTAAACAGATACAAACTAGTTAAAGGTAGTCAGCATGGTTTTACCAAAGGTAGTTCCTGTTTAACAAATATTTTGGAGTTCTATGAGGCAGTGTCTGATTGGGTGGATGATGGAAAGGCAGTGGACATAGTATATCTTGACTTTAAGAAGGCATTTGATAAGGTACCACATCAGAGGTTGTTAGCCAAAGTAAGGACATGTGAAGTGGCTGGTCAGGTAGCTAATTGGATTGCAAACTGGCTTAGTGATAGGATGCAAAGAGTGGCTGTGAGTGGGAGGATGTCTTGCTGGGAGGATGTAAGTAACGGGGTACCTCAGGGATCAGGACTCGGACCAGTACTATTCATTATTTACATCAACGATTTGGATAATGGGGTAAAGAGTAAGCTTTCCAAATGTGTAGATGACACAAAGCTTGGAGGTAAGGTGGATAGCAGAGAGGGTGGTGATCAGATTCAGGAAAGTGTTGATACTTACATATATTGGGCAAAAGATTGGCAGATGGAATTTAACCTGAGCAAGTGTAAGTGTGGGGATGGGAAAGAACAATGAAAATAGAGATTACAGGATGCAAGGGGTAATTTTGGAGCGTGTCACACAAGAGAAGGATCTGGGTGGTTAATAGATATGGGAGGTAAGAAGGCAGCACAATGCCAGGCAGCTATAGGTAGAGCAAATAGGGTTTTAGGTTTTATTCGGAGGTGGATCAATTATAAATCAAAAGAGGTGGTGTTACATTGTACAGGAATTTAGTGAGGGCCACATCGTAGAATATTGTGTGCAGTTTTGGTCACCACAGTTTCTGGAAGGACATAGATGCCATAGAGAGGGTTCAGCGTAGGGCTACTATATTGATTCCGGGCCTAGCTAGACTCAGCTATGAGGAGCGGCTTAAAGAGACAGGGCTTTATTCACTAGAAAGGAGGCGGTTACGAGGAGATATGATAGAGATGTTTAAGATAATGAAAGGTATAGAAAAAATAAGTGCAGATGAATTATTCAACAGAGTATACAGTGATAGGATCAGGGGCCATAGCCTGACAGTGAAGAAGAGGAGAGTTAAGACGGTAGAAAGGCAGGGGACTTTTACTCAGAGAGTAGTTAATGGCCTCCCTGGCCTCTTTACTCCACAAGAATGGCCTCCCTGGAAAGGTAGTGGCAGCAGAAAAAGTTGATAATTTTAATTAGAATTAGATAGGTACCTGGAAGTTATGTAGACAGAGGGGGATGGGGATGTTGACAGGACTTTTGGGTAGTTTGAGCATTGATGGGTGATTGTGTTCATGTGTACTGAGTGCTGTTGGTGGGGGTCTTGTCAAGGGGGGTTGTGTGGTTGATGTTGTATGTTTTTTACCAAGCCCATGCCCCCTCCCCTGAGGGGAAGAAAAAAAGAAAGAAAGAAAAAATACAACAAACTAAAAATATATAAATAAATAAATAAATACAAAAACTAAAATAAAAATATAAACAAACAAACAATAAAAAACAACAATTATTTAATGAATTAAAAACTTTTTTTGCATTTTCTTCCTTGGATCTTGTGTTGATAAATTAGTGTGGTGTTCGTGCAGGCATGATGGGCTGAATGGCCTCCACCTGTGTTACATTTCCTTGATAGATTTCCTTGTATAATCTAGAAATGTATGTCCCAAAATATGGAGGTTTTCCCCCACATGTTGCTTCCAAATACCCACTGATCATCTCCACAAATAAGTGTTTTCCAATGTGTTTTATTTTGAAATACTCTAATGACTGCATTTTGAAAAGCAGAGTCTCAATATATGCAGGTAATGGCACTTGCCTACCCCTGTGCTGGATTGGCATCAGGCAGGCCAGATGAAGGAAGAAGCATGACAGTCATTGTTACTTTGGGGATAATAATGTTTTTTTCAGTGGGAGCAGCATGTGAGGAATACCCCCATTTTCCAGTGATATACATCACTAAATGAAGATTGACCAAGAAATATGGACCACTTTAAATATTTCACAATTCAATCCCTCCTTGCAGCGTAACATGACATATGTCTGACAATGAAGTTTGGTGGCTTCCCACACTCAGGTTGTAAGCGAATTTGTTTTTTTTTGTTGTTGTTTTTTTGCACCTCTCCTCTGGTCTTGCTTCCTCTGCTCTCTCAGCCATACAACCAAACTCTCCTCCCTCCAGCACCTCCAGGGCATATGCATTCTTCCAGTAACCCACTCCTTCAAAAAACACCAAAATCCAGGCTTTCCACCAACCTCCACTCTTATTAGTCCGCTTCCGGTTTACAAGGAAACGCAAGGAAATCAGACACAGCTGGAGGCCATTCAGCCCTTCATGCCTGCGTGAACACCACACTAATTTATCTACACAAGATCCAAAGAAGTAAATGCAATTTTTTACTATTTTTTTATTTTCTTTTTTTAATCTATTTACAGGTATTTTAAATTTTTGTAGTTTTTGTATTTTTTTTTCTTCCCCTCAGGGGAGGGTGCATGGGCTTGGTTAAAACACCACAATAACCGGAGGGGACTCGAGGTTTTCTCTCTGTCTGTCTGTCTGTCCGTCCATCCCACCTTTGGTTTTTCAGACTTTTTCCCATAACCTTTAACATATTCAATGAAACTTGGTACATGGCTTTATTATGATAAGTTACACAAGTTCGAGTTTCAGGGTGTTTCATCAATTTTTCATTTATGCCCTTTTTGGACTTGGAAGATATCACATCGGTAGGGGACATGTATTGCAACACAATTCTCGCTCTGGTTTGTCTTTGCTTTCATTTGTGGATCTGTCTTATGGAGGTGGTTCAATCACAATCTTCCTTCCCATGTTTCCAACTGATGGTGCACCATCATCTCTTGCCATTCCTCATCCATACCGACAATCCACTGTAACCCAATGAATCCTACCTAACCAATCTATCAACTGCAGGTTGCAGTGTTTCCTTCCCTTCTCTATCTCTGCTTTCTTGGTTGTTCATTCCCTTGCTTGTTGTATTCGATTGTTGCCTCACTGCCTAACTTTCAGTGCATTAATTGCAAATTTGCCAGAGATCACTTTGCTCCTTCATCAACCTAGATATATCCCCCCCCCCCAAAAAAAAAGAACATGGTAATCCCCATTATATTAGCAGGGCATTCACCCATAATTAAATATAAGAAAACAGTCCAAGATAGATTCTAAATTAATTGTTCAATCAAAATCCACTGATTGAAAGACTAAGAGAGAGAAAAAAAATTCAGCGAATCTTGTACCCTTGTGGATACTTCTCAGTTTCTCAAAAACGTTACCCATGTTTCAAAAAGTGGTATTTTCTGAACAACTTTCTCCATATTCAGGCTGATTAAACATATTCTGGATCCATCAACACATTATTTACTCATATCGCGTTAGGAGCAAGTCACGTCAATCTTTCTGCAAAGGTGCAGAAGACCGAGCGCATAGCTTGGGAAAATATGGAGATGGAATGGAACATTCGCTTTATGGTCAGATAAAATCTTTATGCAGAGACTAGTTAGTCTGTGTCTTTTGTCATGTCTGTGCATACTGATTGAGTGTGCATGAAGCTAAAGCTTCACTAGTCCTGGTGTGCGCTCCAGTCAGAGACCATTACAATCTCGGTCTATGCAAATGGGCCAAGACAGTTCAGAGTCAGGTCCGAACAAAAAGGGATCATATGTAGATGGAACAGCTCAAAGTAAGGTATAGAACAATTGAACAATCGTACCAGGTCGTTAATTTGGACACACTATAACATTCATTGTCTTCCTTCAAATTTAATGATCTGAAAAGTAAAATGTGACATACGAATTAAAGTAAAAGAATAGAACAAAGGAGGGAATTCAAGGTTGAACCAAACAGATCATATATTTCTGAAGAACATTATTTTTAAAATAGGTTTTATAATGTCTGATTGCTTCCTCCGAGTGAGAAAATGACTGCAGAGCTCAGACACATTTTCAGGCTCAATGCAAGTTAACTTTATCAACAATACTCTCAAAGAGCACCAACTTGTCCTCATACCTGAAGGACCACGGTTAGTCAAAATTTCACTTTCTTCCTTTGAAATTCAGAAAATTTGACCAATCGAATGCTATCATTTGACTTGTCATGATGCCACTCTCAGAAAAAAAGTACAAAATATTCATCTGATCCATCCATCCATTGGGACCATACTCTGTGCAGAGCGTTGGTGCTGCCTAAGTAATCTCCTTGGATATTGGGCTCAATGCTGGATGGGTCGCCACTCCGCCACAGATTCATCTGATGACTCATGTTAAGCGGACAAACCACAGAGAGCTTCCAACATCCATCAATGTGGATGGAATGACGGAAGCTGATGAAAATTATTTACTTCACGAAAGGTGACTAATGGATCCGCAGCCATCACCTTGTAAAGTCCAGAGAAGGTCATAGTCAAAAGCATCAATTGCTGACATGGTTTCTGCCTCAAATGTCCCTCTTTGTGGCCAAGTGGGTTATTGATTATCAATGACAGAGTTTTAGGCAAATTTCAGACCCTTGTGTTTCTCTTTTAGTGGGACTAGAATGTAAGACCCATCGCTTCGCTGATGGGAATACTAATGTTTGCATAATTGCTAAAAAAATAAACGGGTGTTGGGAATGGGGGAGGGGAAAATAATTGAATTAGGCGGTGTATATAATATATACCAGCCTAGCCTATACACTCAGGGAGCGAGGAGGGGGAGAGTGCTAATGGGACATTCATCAAAGCTATTTTAGATGCTGACTTACAAATAATACACAACACACTCAAGAGGA
>CM068954.1:79073867-79093613 GCA_035128595.1 Eptatretus atami | reverse complement strand
CTCCACGAGGATCTAAAAGGTCCACAAGAAGAAGATGAAGAACAACAACGTGAGTAAGACTTAGAGATCCACCACGAGGATCTAAAAACAGACAAAAAGCAATGTTTACCACAATGCCTTACTTAATGATTAAACACAAGACAAGGGTACCCATCAGATCATTCAGGAGGGAAAGAAATCCGGTCTCGGCTTACCAAGTTAGAAGTCGTCGTACATCAACTATAATGTCCCAAAATGTGTGAGCGTGCTTTGGTCCGTTGCCACCGCCATGCCTTGCCATTCACCCACTCGCAAACAGGTTCGAACACCAATCGACGTCACGTCGTCACCCCCAGGAACCAGGAACTCCAAGAATCAGGTACGCCAAGAACAGATCCTGAGCAGAACCAGCAGGAACGGTCCAACCATTACCCACCGTCAGGAGCAGCTCACCAACTGTCACCAGCGGTCAGGACTGTAAGGCTGTCACCAACTCACCAACTGTCACCAGTGGTCAGAGCTGTAAAGCTGTCACCAACTCACCAACTGTCACCAGCAGTCAGAGCTGTAAGGCTGTGAGGCACTGTGAGGCACTGTGAGGAGTTGTAACCAGCTGTCACCAAACGCTCAGAAAACTCTCAGGAAAAACTGTCTTCTCGTCATTTTTATAGGCGACCCGTCTGGGCGGTGCCTCAAGCAGACTTCAGCCAAATCCTCCTTGCCGATTGGCGCATCGTTGCACGTGACCAACCGTCAACCTCGCGATCATTCGTTACTCGTTCAGGCCGACACGAACAAGAGCCAGCCAGCATCTATAGAGCTGCCAAATGTGGCATCAAACGACGATGGAAAAACGTGGATGTCAACGTCGGTGAAAGAGGTGGGTGTCGAACGTCGATGGAAAATGGTGGATGTCGACGTCAGTAGAAGAGGTGGGTGTCGAACATCGATGGAAAAAGGTGGACGTCAACGTCGGTGAAAGATAGGTGGGTGAGGTAAATGATATACAGCCGTATTTGACAGTCAGAATAACTGTTCAGGAAAAGTCCACAGTGTGCTTAATCAAATGTCCTGTAAGTCAAGGTGTAAGATAAATGTCACTCAGCCAATGTGTCCTGATGGAAAGGGGATAGACGAGCCTCCGTTGGGCTAACGGCTATCTCACGTGCATGAATGTGTCCTAAAGAGAAAAAGGCCATCCCATAAAAAAGGGAATCTATTCTATACCCTTCTCCAATGCATCAAAGTTGGAATCCCACCAGACATGGGGATGGGTCAATCCTGGACGTGCATTTAGGGAAATACAGTAACTGTCTGAGGACCTAAATGTTTGTATGCATTAGTCGGATCCAATTCTAAAATCCATTACAATATGTTGAAAGTACGTACACTTAGAATGTGAGTATGTCTATAAAGTATGTACTATTAGAATTTGAGTACAGTCCGTCTATAAAGTATGTACAATTAGAATGCGAGTACGTATATAAAGTGTGTATAATTAGAATGTGAGTGCAGTCGCTCACCTGGTTTTATTTTCTTCATTTATTTGTTTTCATTTATTTATATTTTTTATTTATGGACGTTTTTTTCCCCGGTGTATCAGCTTCAATATCCGTCAACACGCAAATTTACCATGCTTCGCCATTCTCAGGTCACTCACCTGCATTTATTTATTTATTTTTTTCGTTAATTTATTTTAATTCATTTATATTTACATTTATTGATGCTTTCTGATGGTTCTGTGATTTTTACCAGTGTATTTGCTTCGATGTTCATCTGCATGCAAAATTACTATGCTTCTCCATTGTCTCAGGTTGCTCACTTGCATTTATTTTTTTCATTTATTTTTTCATTAATTTATTTTTATTTATTTATATTTTCACTTACGGATGCTTTCCGATGGTGGTGTGATTTTTTCCCCCCAGTGTATCGGCTTCAATGTCCATTGGCATGCAAAATGTTATCTTTCTTCATCATCCAGAAGGTGCCGAACATTAATATCAGTCAGTCACTGAGTGGCTATGCCTGGTGTTGGCTTAATAGCTCGAGTGGTGGGCTTGGGATCCCAGGGTCCTGAGTTCAAATCCTGCTTGGCTGTTGAATTATTATCAGGTGGGGTTGACTCGGCCTGTCATCCTTCTGAGGTCGGTAAAATGAGTACCAGCTTGCTGGTATCCTGTATCGGATTGGCGACCCATCCAGGATTGTGCCCAATAGCCAAGGAGACTGCTTAGGCAGCACCAACACTCTGCACAGAGTATGGTCCCAATGGATGGATGGATGGACTGAGAGGTTAGAATGATATATGTATGTATATACATATAAATGAAAAGGTTTGTATGCCAGGCACCATACTTGAAGATAAAATAATATCGATCACTGGAACGAAAGTTTTAAAAGTCTAACATTTCAAGCTCTCACTCGAGCCCGTCATCAGAGACAGGATTAAAACAACACATACGGTGCCATTTATATATAACGTTGAGAGATTAATCATCCTCATTAATCATACCTGGATTGACGTCACTTTATCAATTAACTAATATTCCTAATTGCTTCCTTGATACATTTTGTGAAAGTGCTCGGGATGATTAGCAAATGCAGTGTACAAATGGTTACCCCAGCAGTTTTGTGAACAAGTGTACGTGGAGGAGGATAAACGGCGAGTCAACACAACCAAACCAAAGTTCTGGCATGCTCTTCCATACGTGACCAACGTATCAGAAGCTACCACTCGCCTGTTAGTCCCGTTTGAAGTCGGCATCGCACATCGACCTGAGGCTACCATGAAACGCAGGATCATGCCCCCAAAAGACCGATTGAATCGGCAGGAAAAAAAAAATCATCTGTCATTTATAAAATAAATTGCAGTAACTGCGCAGCCCACTACTTTGGAGAGACCTCGAAGAGACTAAAAACTTGCACGAACACCAGTTAGCCGTACGTAGAAAGGATTCGCTCTTCCAGGTCGCAATGCACAGCATCGAACAAGACCATCAATTCATGTTCACTGAGGCTAAGGTGATCGGACAACCAAACAACCGAACGTCCAGACAGCTGCAAGAGGCCTAGTATTCGAATGACAATTCAATTTATGGACATATCAATTTACACCCGGCCTATCAAGCATTACATCACCAGTTCAAACATCCGTAAACACACTGCATCTCTCTGTATCCCATCCCCTATATTTCCAGCAAAGAATTGGCTCTCAAATCACATGAACACTCAAGTGCAGGCTGTTAGTGCCTAACTACCCACAGACCAGCCAGTACCTCAATTGTTTTCAAATTGCTATCTGTAAGTGCCAATCATGGCAATTTGTTGCTGTGAACACCGGTTGTCTGCAGTGTGTGAAAAGGAATCAGAGCTCGTAGTTAGAACACGACCAATTATGGTGTCACTGACAAGCCTGAAACTGAGTCATGCCATGTTGCAGTGTCGGTAGTTTAGCTGTCATTGCCAGGAACAGTTAGTTATACCTCAACTCTTCTGTTACCTCATGGCAGCTGAGGGATTTTTCAAAGCAAACACAGAACCTTGTGTAATCATGTTGAAATATTAAGAAACAAAGTGGAAAAGGACAAAA
This sequence comes from Eptatretus atami, assembly GCA_035128595.1. NCBI lineage: Eukaryota > Metazoa > Chordata > Myxini > Myxiniformes > Myxinidae > Eptatretus > Eptatretus atami. The sequence continues at coordinate 79,090,045 of CM068954.1, read as the reverse complement.
GGTATGATGCACAAAATTAAATAATGGTCCACATTCTCCGATAATTATCTGTTCAATAACTAAGGATCGTTTTGAAATATTATACTGCATTATATGATGTGATTATTTCAATTAAATGACTACCCTCTGGCCCTATCTCAGTTTGTTACTTTGTCCTGATGTGCATTGACTGAAGTATTGTTTCCCATATCATCTGGTCCACAAATTACAATTGCTATGACTACCCCCAAAAACGCTTCTCCCTTATGGCTTGAGTGCTGGAGGGAAAAAAAAAACACAAAAGCATTTATTTCTGTTTTTTTGGTTTTTGATAATTTGCAATTCATTATGTTTGATGTTGTTTGAAAAATAATCTCCTGTTGAAAGCATAAAGGGGTGTCACACCTTGACGATTTAGCCAACCTATGCCGATTTATGAAAAATTTGCCTAATACGCTGGCACACGTCTCATACGTTATGGGTAGGTTTTGTATACGTTAAGAGCACACTGAAAAACACTGCCATAAGTCGTTGTACGCTGGCCATAAGGTTTAGGCACGTTATGCGATCGTTGACATACGTTATTTTAATGTTACTCATATGTGGAAACACGTGAGGTAACATTTGCGTACCCGAAACTTATTTATAACCTATGAGTAACGTTTTAAAAGTACGCTACACGAACGTTGTTCACAGCTCGCAACGCGCTACTAGAAAGTTTCTCATACATCGAAACACATCAAAGTAATGTTTAGGGAACCCGTGACTTATTTATAATCTATGAGTAACGTGCTTGGGAATTAGTTGTAGAGCATGTCCTACGAACAAATAAGTATGTAGACGTATTTGACGTCTTCAGGACGACCACAGAACTTACTGAACGCGTTTTAACAAACAGCTGACGTAGAATGACGTATTTGCAGCGATTAGGGGAATTGGTATATAAAAAGGGCTTCGCAGGAAGACCCCGTCTTTTTTTTAGACTTCGTGGTGAGTACATGTCCATGTCATTCCGAGAGATGGAGGATACGGCAAGGCTGAGACGACAATACCTACCTGTCCTCGAACATCAACATGACCTCATCGAGTTGACACTGCACCAGTTGCGTGCCAATAAGCCGAGAGAAGAAAAGGTGAACGGAGGAGAAGGAACTGGTGAGACCATGGATAGGGACGCGACCCATTACGGCATTATGACCAGCTCATGGTGGAACTCCGGAACGAGGACCATGCATCCTTCATCAACTTCCTGCGAATGCCCCAGCGATGTTCGACGAGCTGCTAGCCAGAGTGGGTCCAAGGATAACCAAGCATTATTATTAAATCATTCCAATAGTCCAGTGGAAGCGATTTAACTCGTTCAATGGAAACGATTTGAATTGCCGAGCGCCAGCGTCCAAAAACAATAGGCGAGTGACAGCCGTTTATTAAAATAGTTTAGTGGCAGTCAATGGATAGCAAACGTCACGTAATCGTAAACGATGCGCTCACACGTTATGCATACGCTAGACTATCGTTGGCATAGGTTGTGGACGCCTAAAACACGATAAGTAATCGTTGGTATAACTAATCTATAAGTTATCGAAGCGTTCTGTGTTCATTACTAGTACATTATGCATTTGTCAAAGTCTTTTTTAATAATTTCAATAGTAAAACAAAGATATTTCATCTTCGGAATGAGGAAAAAAAATTAGCCCTTACAGAACATCGAACAATGGTGCAAAGTATTCTCCTATTCGTTGACGCAACGAGGATCCATCATCCCCACAGCCTCCACATCACGCTCACATACTACTACTGACATAGATCACTACACTACTACAATGCTACTACCACTACTACTACTACTACTACTATTATTACTGTCACGCACACCTACTACTAGTAATAGTACTGCTACTATTGATACTACTGGCGTTCACATCTACTCACCATGGAGTCTGGAACAATGATGGGTTTTTATTGTGAAGCCCATTTGTATATACCAATTCCCCTAAACGCTGCCAATACGCCAGTACACGGTAGATGTAAGTTAGAAACACTTTCAGTAAGTTCTATGGTTGTCCGGAAGACGTCAATTTAATTCGTCTACATACGACAATGTGCGTTTTACAATACGTTACAAATAGGTTCATAGCATGTTACTCAAAGGTTAGAAGCACGTTTTACTTAGGTTCAAAACATGCTACTCATAGGTTAAACGCACGTTACTCTTACGTTCATAGCACGCTAGTCATTGGTTCAAGGCCAGTTATACATAGTTTCAATGCACGTTACTCATAGTTTCCAAGCACGTTAAACATAGGCTAAGCTGACGCTACTCATTTGTTCAAACACGTTACTCATCGGTTAGAATTTGGTTTCAAGTATGTTGGCCATTACCTTGACGTGCTTCGACTTATGAGTAACCTACAAGTAACATGTGTTCGCCGTGTTTAAACGATGGCAGAACGTGCTAGGAACAGATGCCAACGCATGCGAAACGTGTGAGCCTTACGTCGAGTACATCTTAAAATTTAGCATGCTTGAAATTTCACGACGTATCAAACGGACTAGGTAATATGCCAGCGTACTTCATGATTTCCAGCATACTCTAAACGTATACACAACTTACCTATAGCGTATTTGACGTGTGCCTAGCGTTCTAAACACATTTTTCATAGAATGGCATACGCTGGCAAAATGTGAAGGTGTGACTGCGATGTTGACACTTCAAATTCTCAGGCAGTTTTGATTTCAATCGGCGTCCGGCAAGTTCTTAACTGGCTACGCCACGAGTTCGCCGCGATACGTATAGCGCGCAAAGGGTAAGTTAAACTATCGTTTGTCATAGGTTTTGAACGCCGACCACAAGGTAAGCATTCGTTGGTATAAGTTATCTATAAGACAACGAAACGTTCTGTGCCCGTTACTAATATGTGATGCAACGACCAACCGTTATGAATACGCCAAAAACTTTAAAACAAAAACATCAAAATTTCAGCGTACGCTAACGTTTAACATACATTTTTATACGTTGCATTGCTGGCTAAAACGTCAAGGTGTGACAGGGCCCTAAGCTTAATTAAGTGAAAATGTTGAGATGGTCGATCTCAAATCAACAGATATGAATAACAAGCCGGTAGGCGGACATGGGTAGTCGACTACCCAATAGAACCTGATGCGATGGGCCCGTTCGATGGGGAATGACCTGAGGATTAAGCACAAGAAAATTCATGATTCTAGCTTCAAGGGTTAATGCTGCAGATTGTTTTTTCGTTAAAATACCCCCACATTTAGAGGTTTTTCGGCCGTTGCTAGGCAACGGAGGGGTCCATAGTAACGGTTCTTTCTCACACATACTAGGACATACCATGAACCTGCCATACCAGTTTCATGTATATCTGACTCATAGTCTCTGAGATATAACGAACTTCGTTTTTTTATTGTTTTCGACCAGGGTTCATTCAAAGTCTATCTTCTCCGACAGTTTTCATAGGATCCGGCTGGAAATTTTTGACAATATGGCTGAATGTACTGCCACAGTCGCTCGTGGCCAGATTTTGATTTTCGAAAAAATAATTTTTTATGATTTTTCAAAAATTTCAAAGTCCCGTTGCTAGGCAACGGTGGTGTCCATAGCAACGGATCTCATTTGCACACAACTAGGTCATGGTATGAACCTACCAACCAAGTTATCGAAATCGCCATTGTATTAACGGAGCACTGACCGAACAGAGGGACAGACAGACAAACATAGACGGAAAAGTGATAATAAGGGTAGAACAACTTTCAAAAAAATTTTTTTTGAAAATGTTTTTTCTTAGACTCGATCGACTACCCAATATTTACTTATACTTCTAATAAATGGTAACAATAGACCCACAAAGGCTACTACTAATGATACTGGAAAGATACTCGGTCGAGCGCATAACTCCGCCAGGCTGGGTGTGTGACAAGGAAGCTGAACAGTTTACATTTTGTATCCCGTTGATAGGCTGGACCTCAACCAAAATCGAATTGGCTTGTTCTTTTCACCTGCCAACCTAACCACCAAGTTTCGTCATAACCCGTTCATAACCATTTGAAATATTGTGCTGTACAGTATATAGTTTTTCGCCCTAATCACTCAATGGTGAAGAATCACTTAAAAATTTTTTTTTACCCCACCCAGGTGTAATCCTAGCCATCTGGGTTTAATTGATTTAGGTGAGAGCTAATTGGTTATTCTTTCCATTCACAGGTGAGAGATGTAAGTGGGTCTTTGTTTTTCATTTATATGTTGACTGCTTTTGAAGTTTACATGTGGTCCATGCTTGGGAGCCTCGTTGGTATGCATTTCTGTCTGCGCTGTCGCTGATGATTCCCCCAACAAGCGATGAAACCGGTCCGGCAGCTGAGGGGGTGTGTATCATTGGGATTCTCACGTGTGTACGATTTGTGAATGTCGATGCAGCTGTGGGGGAACTCTGGGAAAGGTTTGAAACAGCAAAGAGCTTACCTTGGTAGCCTTTCACGGTTGCTTTATGCGGCTTCTTCGGCTAGAAGAGCATGGGAGGGTTCGATATATGTACTGTATATGTGGAAACCTGTATTTCCCATCATATAACATAGTACCCAGTGTGGATATACTTTGATTTACATTGTTACATCATAATCATCCCCAAACCTACCTCAACCTCCCCTCCCACACCACCACCCTTTTCTAACACTAACATGAAGTCACAATAGTTCCAGTGGCTCAGACCATTACAATCATGTTTGCTTGTAATACATCAGTTTAGCTTAATTGTTTTACATTCCAACTATCACCCAAAGCATGTGTTGCAATCATGTTTGTTTGTGTTACATCAGTTCAGTTGAATTGTTTTGTTACACAATCACCTCAATGTGTCACCCCTTCCCTCCCATCTCACACCCTATCACACATACACCCTTCCACCATATATATCATATGGATATACTGTATATCACATGAACCCAAGATTGGGACAATCCATCCATCTATTGGGACCATACTCTGTGCAGAGCGTTGGTGCTATCTAAGCAGTCTCCTTGGCTATTGGTTGCAATCCTGGACGGGTCGCCACTCCGACACAGGATACCAGCAACCTGGCACTCATTTTGCCGACCTCGGAAGGATGACAGGCAGAGTCAACCCCACCTGGTATTAATTCAACAGCTGAGTGAGAATTGAACTCAGGATCCAAGGATCCCAGGCCCACCACCCAAACCATTAAGCCAACACCAGACATACATTGAGTTCTCCATCACCAAAGAATGACAACGTTTCGGTCAATGTGACAAGGAAGAATTGATTCGATTTTGGTGAAGATCCAGATCCGGATCCAGATCTCATAATTTTTTTACGTGATTCTTCACCATTGAAAGATAGTGCTAAACCGATATATAGCACGATATCTCAAAAAGTTGTGGACGGATTCGGACGAAACTTGGTGGACAGGTTGGGTGTGTGGAAAGTACAAATTAATTCGATTTTGGTGAAGATCCGAATCCGGATCTGGATACAAAAATTATTTAATTTTTAAATTGCTTCTTCACCATTGAGAAATAGGGCCAAAAACGATATAGTACTGTATGTCATGATATTTCACAAATGCATTGGGCCTGATATGTTCTCGTGGTTTAGGCATTACGTGGCGGAGGTATGCGCTCCACCGAGTGCCCTACTAGTTTGTAATGTGATCCAATGAAGTGAAATCTGTGCAATGCAAACAAACATAATTAGCGACAGCTTGAACCAACCCAATAGTAAAAATGTGGGAGAGTGTTGGAAAGAGAGGGGGGTTGGGGTAAGAGGGGGGTAGTGGTGGGAATTAAATTGACATAACAATGTAAAGCCAAATTGGGTAATCGGTTATATTCAGTTTCCTCTTTTAGGGAGGATTATATTGGTGAGACAGGAAGAATCTCAGGCCAACATGTCACTGAACATCGCAAGGCCTCCAAATGTAACTGTCCTCAGAAATCTGCCTTTTCCAAACAGGGGCTGAAGGCTGGCTGTGTTCCCCTATGCCGATAGGATGTTGTCAGCATTTTGGGTGCTACCCCAATCATAATGCCACAATAAGAGTTGTAGAGGCATGGCTTGTGGAAAACCAGCAACATGGATCATGGAGGAGGTTGTGGGATTGCCACCAGCATTTCATCCACTCATGTGGAAACACGCCAGGGATATTCCAACATAAAAAGAGAAACCTGAATGTCACACATCACCCAGTTTGTCCTTGTGTATGTATGTATGTATGTATGTATGTATGAATGTATATATTTATACGAACAAACATATATAAATATATATATTAAAATATATATATGCATGTCGATATTTATATGTATGTGTGTGTGTTTGTGTGTGTGTGTGTGTGTATATATATATAACATATATTTTTTTAATTATTTTTTTAATCTACATATAACTCAAGTGTAACCAATCACCTTCATAATCACACACCAAGTCAATTGGAATCCACTTGTGTACATTATATATATATAATATAACATATATATATATATATATAATATATTATATATAAATATTATATATATAATATATATATATATATATAATATATATATATGTTGTAGATTTCGCCCGCCGGCGTGCGAACGACCGCGTCTAACCAATAGCGGTCGCTTCGCCCACCGAACGGACAATCTAGTCGCGCTTTCCGGATCAACGCCGAAAACCAGCCACGGGTGTGTTTTTAAGCACACCACAACCTTGTCCGTACTCTACCCACGCGCGACAGGGTCAATCGCCGAATTGTCGATATACCTAATTATTCGCGCGGGTAGATTAGCGAGAGATTGTACCTCAACGGGACCGCTTGGAAACGAGCCGCTTAAGCAGCTCGCTTCCTTTTGGATAACCGAGCAGTGTATTATCGCGCAGTCCCGTTGGACCCGATCACTTTACCGGCTATTTAAAACCAACTATATTCCGAGAGCAAGATGGCAGCTCAATTAAGGGAAGAGGACGCAACGAACAGGTTTACATCACACACAGGACATTTATTGTAATAAAGTACGTAAGCAGGCATGCACGTATGCAATTAAACAAGGCAAAACACGTATGCAATTATATAAGGCCAACCCGCATGACAGGAGAACTACAACCGTTCTACACAATCACTTAACAGTTTTTACTACCTAGTAGACACGCTCACGGACACACGTACGCACACACACACACCCAAGAAATGGTGGCTGAGGCCTTAATAACGGGCTCCAGCCTGGAGACAGGTGAGCTGAAAACCAGAGCCTATCTCGAACCTCTCCACCTCTGTGGTCTTCAAGTTGTTCGGAACCGGGCTCCAGCGAGAGCGAGCTGATCCAATCGCCGTGAGCCGCGATCCTTCCCGAGCTCCCGCAAATCATCCCGCGCTTCTCAACACGTGCTAGTGAGACGAGGCGCCGATCCTTCCCGTCGATGCGTCGCTCTCCCGAGGAACCACCTCCAAGAGAGCCGATGGGTCGCACCAAGCCGGAACCAAAATGGAGAACAAAGAGCTCCACGAACTAAGAAGAAGAAGAACCACCACTCGCAGCTCGAGCCGAGCAACCGGCTCAACTCTCTCCCAAACAAAGCAGCTCTCCAAGAAGTCTACCGAGCCAAGCAGAAGCTGAAGGCCCACTGAACCACCAAAGCAAAAAGCCTCCTCCCGAGCCAGGCCGCAGCCGAAGCTCACTGACCAGCCGAAGCAAAAAGCTTCCAAAAGCCTCAACCCTAACGGCAAGCCAGCAGACCCGACGGTCTGCTGAACGACGCACCTCAACTCCCTTTCCAACTCAGAACACGAACCAAGAAAGGATCTCCTCTTTATCCTTCTCAGCAGCTCGAGCCGAAGCTCTACTGAACCACACAGGACCCGAACAAAGAAAAGATCTCCTGTTTATCCTCTCCCCCCCCTCCCCCCGCCCGGCGTGACTCATGCCATCGTGATCCATCCCCGCTCAACCACGGTGACATCATGAATCACGGATGGCAGGGTTCTTCTTCCTCTCCAGAAGAGGGGGGAGGACGTCTCCATTGTTTCGTTCCCTAACTATTAAATCGATCCGCGCAGCGCATCTAATCGATTTCTGAACATTTAAACAATGGAAGGTGAGCTATCTAGGAACAAGCACTTATCGACATAGCTGACTAAAGGAACCTGTATGTTGTCTGCAAACGAATTCCAAATTCGTAACAAATAATTATATATATATATATATAATATATATATATACATGCAGCACGCCTCGTTCAGTGGCGAATTGTATAGATACAGAGGTACGAGAGGTGCGAGAATATTTTTCTCGTGTGCGGGAGGTGTTTGATCAAGTGGTGAGTTTTTGTGAGCGAGGTGTGAGCAAGTGAGATGCCGTTGGAGTTGGAAATTGGCACGCAGATTTGAATGAAAGGGCACGCATGCGCGTGCTGTATAGCGTTTTCGTTCTTGTGTATTCTCTCACGGGAGGCTGTGTCATTTGTTTGTTGTGATTTTGGTTCCAAGCCACAGAGGCATGTATTGCAACATTTGATGGCATTTTGCAAGGTGTTGCTTGCTTGCTTGCTTGCTTGTGATTTGTACTATGGCTGAAAGGAAAGGGTTGGAACAGAAATCAGAATAGAAGATAGAGATATAATTAGACCTAGCTATAGACCACCTAACGCACTTTGTCCCGTTAACTAACGAGACAGGAGTGAATGTCTGACTGTGCAAAGACGAACAAAACAACTGCCTGGGGATCACTGTTTGGATGCCATTGCCCTTGAGGCATGCTTTTTTGCAGAACCACAACAGTCGTGTGTGTGTGTGTGTGTACATATATATATATATATATATATATATATATATATATATGGTGTCCCAAAAAAAATACAACTTTAAAATGCTTGTTGATCTAAAAGCAGTATTTTGTCACTTATGCTTCATTTCTTTTGCAGACTGAAGTTATTATACAAAGCAAGCGCCAGAAAAATGCCAAGACTGACCTAGAACAACGGACGAAAATTGTTGAACTTTAGCACCAGACGAAAAGTGTCATACAGGTGCACGTCTTTACTCGAGACATTTCGGTATCACTTGCGCCCTGCACCAAACTTTCGGACAATAAAGTGCACCATCGCAAAGTTTTCCAATGTGGGAACCATCTGTGACCTTCACAAGGGTCACATGTGGTCGGAAGAGGACAGGTCGTAGTGAAGAAAATGTGGAAATGGTGAGACAGGCGGTCGTTCAGATCCCAAAAAATCGATTCGACGACTTTCTGCCGAGACAAACATTCATAAGAGCACCGTTCAGAGGATCCTTTGCCAAGACATTCATGCCTTTCCATACAAAATTCAAACGGAAAGGTGCTTACTGATCAACAGAAAGCAAACGACTCGACTTTGCAAATTGGTTCTCAGGAAAGTTGGAGGAAGATGCAGACTTCCTCAAAAAACTTCACATGACGGACGAATGCCATGCTCACTTGTCCGGGGAGGTAAACAAGCAAAACTTTCGGTACTGGGGAACTGAAAATCCTGGTAATGCATCAACTGAACTGGTGCCTCGATCTGTTCTCAAAGTCACCATGTGGGTGGCGGTTGGTAATGGGATAATTGGTCCATACTTCTTTGAAGATGACAGGCGCACTTGCACGGTAAACCAGAAAACTATCGCGAAATGATTCAGGAATTCTATCTGCCTGAGCTACGTACTCATGCCCGTAGGAGAAACAACCTGATCCAGATGAGAACCCAGTGGTTCCAGCAGGATGGGGCACCGCCCCATACAGCCAGGAAACAAGGCATTTCTCAACCAACATTTTGAGGGCCGCTTTATCTCCCTCTACGAAGACGTTGAGTGCACCGTATTCCCCTGACTTTACTCCCCAGACTTCTTCTTGTGGGGTATCTCAAGGACAGGATCTATGGAAACCCTAGGCCTCAGACTCTTGATCAGCTGAAAAACATCCACGAGAAATCCAGAACATTCCTCAGGAAACTTTTCCCAAAGTGATGGAGAACATGACAACGCGTTTGCAGGCATGATTGGACAACTGTAGCCTACGTCGAACATGTGATCTAAAAGAAAACGACGATTCTATACCAAAATTTAAATTTTGGTGGCAATTTGACATTGGTACAATAAACTTCAACCTTTCAGCTTTCTATCAGCCATATATCTTTTTAAAAAATATATGTTATGACCATCCTCTTTGCAGATGAAAATTGTATATTTTTTGGAACACCCTGTATATATATATATATATATATATATATATATATATATATATATATATATATATATATATGAGTTCACTGTATTCAACCACCTATAATTTTAAGGTCAACTTATGTCAAAAGGTCAACATAGGCCAAATTATAAAAATTGTCAATTTTCATCATTGACTTGAAGTTTGAAGACCATTTGAATATCAGTTTGCTGAATTCAAGCACCAATTATTTTTGAGGTCAACATTGTTCAAAATCAACATAGGCCAAAGGTTATCAACTTATGATCACTTCTAATATGCTCAATTTTCAACCGATTGCCTTGAAATTTGAACAGGATTTGCATATGAGGTCAATAATTCAACCACCAATTATTTAAGGTTGAAAGGTCAAAACAGGCCTGATTTCTAAATTGATTAGATCGACAAAAACTACATAATATATATATATATATATATATAATATATATATATATATAATATATATATATATCTAATCTCAAAAATTGATTGAGTTGGTTTGTGACAATAACAAGCGGATTAGATTTTGTTTCAGATCTGGTCATCAGTGGGAGACAAAACGTAAACTGTTCAGCCGACCAGGGTATGCACTCTTCTTTACGAGTGCCGTTCTACTGTTGTTTTGCTAAATGTCACTCTGAGTGTTTTTTAATCTGTTTGTGTTCCACACAGATCTTTCGTGTATTCTCCGCAACCGCTTGTCAGATTGAGGCAAAATTTTGAAGATAGTGCTACTACTCATGTAGAATGTTTTAATGATAATATATGACGTCAAAGGTCATGTGTGTGGCAGCCATGTTGGAAAAACGAAAAACTTTGGACCTCTGGATCTCTGAAAACGCACCAAGGGAAAAAATGAACCTTGGCACATAGCAAGTACTCCGGGGAATAAGTGTGTTATATTGACATCAGATGCTTTCTTATGACGTCAAAATTGCAGATGTAGTACGATACATCTGATCAGTATGAAAAATTTTGAGGGTCATCTAGGAATAAAATGGTCCACAGAAAAAAATTGATGATGTCATCGGTCACGTGATTCGGCAGCCATTATTTTTTTTTTTAACTTTCAAAAATCATTATCTCTGAAGCGATACAGATCGAGGCGAATCTTTACATGTATGACCGCCTATCCATGAGGAACAAAAGTTTCACACATATCATGTCATAGGTCACATGGTTGGCAGCCATTTGGATTACCTAAAACCGAGTAAAAAAAATCTTGTTCTCCAGAATGGCTGGACAGATCAAGGGGAGACTTCACAAAATTGTTCCCCAAGCCTTGGGTGTTTAAGATTATTGAAGAATAATTGATAGGTCATAATTTGGCAGCCATATTGGATTGAAGAAAATTATTAAATGTTTTCTCTGGAACCACCTAATGAATTTATGTGAAACTTCACGATTATGATCTAGGAGTGATGGGGAATATGTATTTTGAATTTGAAATTGATCGGTCACATGGTCTGACAGCCAGAATTATTAAATTTTTTGATCTGGGTTCTTTTTGATTTTTTTTTTTTTGAGTAAGGCTCACTTGGCTGTTCCTGGATGGGTTTGAGGGTAGAGTAGTAGCATCTGAAATGTAAATCCTATCCAGGTTCCTCCTGATGACTCCATCTTTGCTTTTTGCTTGTTTGGGTTCCTTCTGATTCCTCCAATGCAGGACTGTACCTATTTGGTCGTCCATTTGATTTGAATTGAAATTATCTTAATCCCACTGTGAATTCAATTGAATAATAATAATAAAAAAGTCATGGGTCAGTGTCAGGTGTCCAATCAAAGCGGGACGTCTTGGTACCCCATCATCACTGCCAGCAGTTATAAAGTGGCAGTTCTAATTATGTCTCTTATTAATTACGTAACACACCAGTACACAAACACCACACAAAATACACCACACCAAACTACACAAACACCACACAAAACAAGTCCTGTTGAGGGTCTGCAATCTCTGATTGCTCTTTTTCTTGTTCAATTTTGCATGTTGTATTTTAAGTGATTTGAAACTATCAGTGTCATTCACCAAATTTAAATGGTACAGATAACCTGCTATTGTAGCTTCTGAATTAAAAATTCAAATCGTGTCAAAATCATGAATGAAGTACGTACCATGCTACATGTATCAATGAGTTTGTAGACATAGTTTTTCACCTTTGAGATTTCAATATGAAAATGCAAGTAGTGCAATTTTCTGGGAGTTCACTTTTTAATTGAGCAATTTATACACTGGCCCAAAGCCATGTGGTGCAGCACCCCCTCATTCCCAATGATAACCCTAGTAACAACATGGCACGTGGCATGACATTACCATATTTAAATGCCTTGTTAGCCTACACCATGTTTACCAACAATTCTCTGCCCAATTTGTATAACCGAAGCACATTGGGCAAATTATAAACTCCGGACATAAGTTTATCAGGAGTGCATTAAGTATCCGACTCCAGAGGGAATTCCAATCTGCTTGCAAAAATTGGATGAGATAGGACCCTTTTTTGGTTCTCTATGGAAGCACATAAGATTCGATTAAATATCCTCATTCACTGCACATTGCATAATCCACCTGATTTTCAAGATTGAATTGGCTTCCACAGGGGGTTGTTATTGAATGGTTCCTAGTTTATGCCTGTGTTTAATCCTGCACATATAGCTGATGTAGCTTACACTGTATGCCTTAAAGTGGCTTCCTTGAGATGAAAATTAAAATGTACGGTGCCTATATAAAGTACACCCCCTTTCAAAATTTTCACCTTTTGTTGCCTTATAGCTTGGAATTAAATTGCATTAAATCAGACTTTTTCCACCTTATTTACACATATGCCTGGTGTTGGCTGAATGGTCAGGGTGTTGGGCTTGGGATCCTAGGATCCTGAGTTCAAATCCCACTTGGCTGGTGAATTAATACCAGGTGGGGTTGACTGCCTGTCATCCTTCCGAGGTTGGCAAAATGAAGTACCAGCTTGCTGGTATCCTGTGTCGGAGTGGCGACCCGTCCAGGATTGTGCCCATAGCCAAGGAGACTGCTGAGGCAGCACCAACGCTTTGCGCAGAGTATGGTCCCAATGGATGTATGGATGGATTTACACATCGTAACCAAAACTTCCAAGTGAAAATAAATTCTACAAATTAAAAAATTAATTAAAAATACAAATGGAGAATATCTTGGTAGGTTAAGAGTCCACCTTGTAATAGCATTGTAAATTAGCTCAAGTGTAAGCAATCACCTTCATAATCACACACCAAGTTAATTGGCATCCACCTGTGTTAAATTGCAGTGATTCTGGTGTTTTCAGAATAAAATCAGCTGTTCCTGTAGGTTTCCTCACTGGGTAGTGCATTTCACAGCAATCAATGACTCAACCATGAGCACCAAGGAGCTTTCAAAAGAGCTCCGGGATAAAGTTGTGGAAAGGCACAGATCAGGGGATAGGCATAAAAATATTTCAAGGGCTGAATATCCCCTTGGAGCACAGTCAAGACAATCATTAAGAAGTGGAAAGTGTATGGTACCACCAAGAGCCTGCCAAGATGAGGATCTCCCTCCAAACTGGATGACCAAGTAAGGAGGAGACTGATCAGAGAGGCCACCAAGAAGCCATTGGCAACTATGGAAGAGCTACATACTTTATGGCAAAGACTGCATGTGACAACAATATCCCAAGCACTCCACAAGTCTGGCCTGTATAGTAGGAGTCAAGAAGAAAGCCATAACTCAAAAACGCGCACCTTGAGTCCCGTTTGAGGTATGCAAAAAATATATATAAACACTCTGAAGATTCTCTGGCCATGTGGCAAAAAGTTTTGTGGGCTGACAAAATTAAGATGGAAATTTTTGGCCTAAATGCAAAATGCTACGTTTGGCACAAACCCAACCCAACATAGCACATCACACAAAGAGTACCACCCCTACTGTGATGCATGGTGGTGGCAGCATCATGCTATGGGGATGTTTCTCATCAGCAGGGACTGGGGCACTTGTCAGGATGAAGGAAAAATGGATGGAGCAAACCTCAGAGGAAAACCTGCTGCCCTCTCCAAGAAAGCTGAAATTGGGACGGAAGTTCACCTTTCAGCATGGTTACGACCCGGCACACACAGCCAAAGCTATTTTGTAATGGCCAAGGAACAAAAAGATAAATATCCTTGAGTGGTCCAGTTAGAGCCCAAACATAAATCCAATCGAAAATCTGTGGCATGACTTGAAGAACGCTGTCCATCAATGCTCCCCACGCAACTTGACTGAGCTAGAACAGTTTTGTACAGAAGAATGGGCAAATATTTCCCAATCAAGGTATGTAAAGTTGGTGGAGACCTATCCCAACAGACTTATAGCTGTAATTGCTGTCAAAGGTGCTTCCAACAAGTAATAACTCAGGGGGTGGACACATCAAACTAAGATATTCTAGTTTTGTGTTTTTAATTAATTTGCTGAAATGTGTAGAAATTGTCTTTCACTTGGAAGTTGTGGGTTACGATGTGTAAATAAAGGTGGAAAAAGTCTGAATTAATGCAATTTAACTCCAGACTATAAGGCAACAAAAGGTGAAAAATTTGAAAGGGGGTATAGACTTTCTATAGGCACTGCAACAGTAATGGTAGTGTCCACAATGCTCCATGGAAATAAAAGTAAAAAATAAAGGCAAACTTCACATATTGAAGGACTAATATCAATATTATAATTTGAATTGAATCCAATTTTTTTTAAATTTTTTTATATATGCAGGTATGTTCATGTACACTACATGGCCAAAAGTATGTGGACACCCCTTTTAATGAGTGGATTCGGCTATTTCAGCCACACTCATTGCTGACAGGTCTAAAACATCAAGCACACAGCCATGCAATCTCCATAGACAAACATTGGCAGTAGAAAGAGCCACAATGAAGAGCTCAACGTGGCACCGTCATGGGATGCCACCTTTCCAACAAGTCAGTTCGTCAAATTTCTTCCCTGGAAGAGCGGCGACGGTCAACCGTAAGTGCTGTTATTATGAAGTGGAAACATCTAGGAGCAACAACAGCACAGCCGCCAAGTGGGAGGCCACACAAGTGCACAGAACGGGACCGCTGAGTGCTGAAGCACATAGCGCAAAAAATCGTCTGTCGTTGGTTGCAACACTCATGAACAAGTTGCAAACTGACTCTGGAAGCAACATCAGCACAAGCACTGTTCGTCGAGAGCTTCAATAAATGGGTTTCCATGGCCGAAGAGCCGCACACAAGCCTAAGATCACCATGTGCAATGCCAAGTGTCAGCGGGAGTGGTGTAAAGCTCACCGCTATTGGACTCTGGAGCAGTGTAAATGCTTTATCTGGAGTGATGAATCACACTTCACCATCTGGCAGTCTGACTGGTAAATCTGGGTTTGGCAGATGCCAGGAGAATGCTACCTGCCCGAATGCATAGTGCCAACTGAAAAGTTTGGTGGAGGAGGAATAATAGTCTGGGGTGTTTTTCATGGGTCGGGCGAGGCCCATTTGTTCCAGTGAAGGGAAATCTTAACACTACAGCATAAAATGACATTCTAGACGATTCTGTGCTTCAAACTTTGTGGCAATAGTTGGGCGAAGGCCCTTTCCTCTTTCAGAATGACAATGCCCCCATGCACAAAGCGAGATCTATACAGAAATGGTTTGTCAAGATCGGTGTGGAAGAACTTGACTGGCCTGCAACCCCCACCTCAACCCAATCAAACACATTTGGGATGAATTGCAATGCCGATTGCGAGCCAAACCTAATCACCCAACATCAGTGCCCGACCTCACCAATTATCTTGTGGCTGAATGGAAGCAAATCCCCACAGCAATGTTTCAATATCTCATGGAAAGCCTTCCCAGAAGAGTGGAGGCTGTTATTGCAGCAAAGAGGGGACCAACTCCATATTAATAACCATGATTTTGGAATGAGATGTTGGACGAGCAGGTGTCCACATACTTTTGGCCATGTAGTCTATTTATGTATGTGTATGTGT